>NW_012194827.1:111092-263395 GCF_000504015.1 Erythranthe guttata
CCCGAGAGTCCACTGTGGTTAGGCCAGTCTAGACAATATGCATTAGCTGTTTTGCGTATGCACTTTTGCGCGAGTGCTTTTCAGCATTATGCTCTACGTGTTTGTTTGTGCATGTTGTTTTGTGCGAGTGTTTTTGTGCATGTTTGTTGATGGGTATTCATCTCCGAGTATTGTAGTTGGTGTTTTGAATTGTGTTTTTGCGCATACACTTTTGCGCTAGTATATTTGTGTATTGTTTTGTACGTGTACGCTTGTGCATGTGGTTTTGTCTGAGTGTTTTTGTGCATGTTTGGTCAAGCGTATTCATGTCCTAGTATTGTGGTGTTGTTTTTATTAGCTTTTTTGCGTATGCACTTTTGGCTGAGTGCTTCGCAGCTTTGTTTTGTACAAGAATGTTTGTGCATTTGGTTTTGTGCGAATTTTTCTTGATGCATATTCATATACTAGTACAGGAGTTCATGTTTTCATTAGCGTTTTTGCGCATGCACTATTGCGCTAGTACTTGTGTGCATTGTGTTGTATGTGTATATTTGTTCATGTTGTTTTGTGTGATTATTTTTGTGCATGTTTGTGGATGCGTATGCATGTCCTAGTATTGTATCTCGTGTTTTCATTAGCATTTTTTGGCATGCACTTTGCATCAGTGCTTTTCTGCATTGTATGTTAGTGCATGTTGATTTCTGCTAGTGTTTATGTGCATGTTTGTTGATGGGTATGCATGTCCTAGTATTGAGCTCATGTTTTCATTAGCGCTCTTGCGCATGCACTTTTGCGTGAGTACTTTCCTCCATTATATTGTACATGTATGTTTGTGTGGGATTTTTTATAGCATGTTAGTTAATCTGTATGCATGTCCTAGTAGTGTAGCTCGTCTATTCATTAGTGCTTTTGCGCATGCACTTTGCGCGAGTGGTTTTCTGGACTGTTTCTACGTGTATGTTGTTTTTTGCGGGAGTTTTTGTGCATGTTTTTTGATGCGTATACATATCCTTGTATGGTAGCAAATAAATTTCATTAGTGTTTTTATGCATGTCGTTTTGCGCAAGTGCTTTTCTGCATTATTTTGCTCGGGAATGTTCGTGCATGTTATTTTGTGCCAGTGTGTTTGTGCATGTTTGTTGATGCGTATGGATGTCCTAGTATTGTAGCTCATGTTATCATTAGAAATTTTAGGCATGCACTTTGCGCGAATGCTTTTCTACATTGTTTTGTACGTCTATGTTTGTGCATGTTGATTTGTGCGAGTGTTTTTGTGCATATTTGTTGATGCCTATTCGTGTCCTAGTATTCTAGCTAGTGTTTTCAATAGCATTTTCGCGAATGCGCTTTTGCACGAGTACGTTTGTGTATTGTTTTGTACATTTTTGTTTGTGCAGATTGTTTTGTGCGAGTGTTTTTCTGTATGTTTGTTAATGCTTATACATTTCTTAGTATTCTACCTCGTGTTTTCATTAGCAGTTTTGCTAATGCACTTTTGTGCGAGTGCTTTTCTGAATTATTTTGTACGTGTATGTTTGTGCATGTTGTTTTGTGCGAGTGTTTATCTGCATGTTTCTTGACGGGTAATCATTTCCGAGTAATGTAGTTCATGTTTTCATTAGATTTTTTGTGCATGCCCTTTTGCGCGAGTACATCTGTGCATTGTTTTGTACGTATACGTTTGTGCATGCAGTTTTGTGTGAGTGTTTATGTTTCCATTTTGTTCAAGCATATTCATGCCCTAGTATTGTGGTTCTGTTTTGCGTGAGTGCTTCGCTGCATTTTATTGTACGATAATGTTTGTACATCTTGTTTTGTGCAAATGTTTGTTGATGCGTATTCGTGTATTATTACCGTAGTTCGTGATTTTATTAGTGTTTTTGTGCATGCACTATTCCGCGAGTATTCGTGTGCATTGTTTTGGATGTGTTTGTTTGTTCATGTTGTTTTTTGCGAGTGTTTTTGCGCTTGTTGGTTGATACGTATGCATGTCCTAGTATTGTAGCTCGTGTTCTCAATACTTTTTTTGGGCATGCACTTTGCATGAGTGCTTTTCTGCATTGTGTTGTACGTGTATGTTTTGTGCAGGTTGATTTGTACGAGTGTTTTTGTGCATGTTTGTTGATGCGTATGCACGTCTTTTTATTGTAGCTTGTGTTTCATTAGTGTTCTTGCGCATGCACATTTGCGTGAGTACTTTTTTCTGCATACGTTGTACTTGTAAGTTTGTGCATGTTGTTTTGTGTGAGTTTTTTGTGTGCCTTTTTGTTAATGCGTATACATGTTCTAGTATTGTAGCTCGTGTATACATGTCCTAGTGTTTAACTCATATTTACATTAGCGTTCTTGCGGACGCACATTTGCGCGAGTACTTTTCTACATTACGTTGTACATCTCTGCTTGTTCATGTTGTCATGTGTGGGATTGTTTCCGTGCCTGCTTGTTGACGATTATGCATGTCCTAGTATTGTATCACGTATGGACAAACATTCACATACAAAACAATCCAGCGAAGCAGTTACGCAAACACGCATGCACAAAAACACTGATCGAAACACGATATACAACACTAGGACATGAAGAAGCATTGTCAAACATACGCAAAAACACTCGCACATAACAACATGCACAAACATACAGGTACAAATAATGCACAAATCACTCAGCGCAAAAGTGCATGCGCAAAAATGCTAATAAAAATATGAGTTACGATACTTGGACATTTATCTGCTTAAAAAACATGCCTGGAAACACTCGCACAAAACAACAAGCACAAACACACTGGTTCAAAATAATGCACAAAAGCAGTCGGGCAAAAGTTCATGCGCAAAAATGCTAATGAAAATATGAGCTACAATACAAGGACTTGAATATGCATCAACAAACATGTAAAAAAAATACTCGCCAAAACAAAATGCAAAAGAAATCAAATAAAAAACAATGCAGCAAAGCACTCACGCAAAAGTGCATGCACAAAACGACTAATAAAAAACAAACTACATTACAAGGACATGAATATCCTTTGACAAACATGCACAAAAATCCTTCCACAAAAAAGCATGCACGAACATACACATACAAAAAAATGCACAAAAGTACTCACGCAAAGGTGCAGGCACAGAAACGTTAACCACAAATCGTACTACAGCACTAGGACATTTATAAGCATCAACAAACATGCACAAAAACAAGTGAAAAAAACAACGTCCATAAACATTCACTTACAAAACAATGCAACAAAGTACTCACGCAAAATTGCATCAACTAACATGCACAAACATTAACGTACAAAACAATGCAGCGAAGCACTCAAGCAAAAAAGTTGCATGCGTGAAAACGCTGTTGAAAACACGAAAAAAAATACTAGGACATGAATAAACATCAACAAACTTGACCAAAAACACTCGCATAAAACATACACGTACATAAAACAATAAACAAAAGAAGTCCCACAATCATACATGTACAAAACAATGCATAAAAGTAGCCGTCCAAAAGTGCATGCGCAAAATCGCTAATGAAAACAGAAACAACAATACTAGGACATGAATACGCATTGATAAACATGACAAAAATACTCGCCCAAAATAACATGCACAAACATTCACGTACAAAACAATGCATCGAAGCACTCACGCAAAAGTGCATGCGCAAAATCGCTAATGAAAACATGAATATCAATACTAGGACATGAATAGGCATCAACAAACATGACAATAACACTCACCAAAAATAACAAGCACAAACATTCCTGTACAAAACAATGCACTGAAGCACTCACACAAAAGTGTATGCGCAAAAATGCAAATAAAACACGAACAACAATACTAGGACATGAATATGCATCAACAAACATGCCTAAAAACACTCGCACAAAACATACACGTACAAAACGTACACGTACAAAAACAATACCCAATATACGTCCCACTCATACACATACAAAACAATGCACTAAGTAGTCGCGCAAAAGTGCATGAGCAAAAACGCTAATGAAACCATGAACCAGAGTACTAGGACATGAATAAGAATCAACAAACATGAATAAAAACATTCGTACAAAACAACATGCACAAACATTCACGTATAAAATAATGCATCGAAGCACTCACGGAAAAGTCAATGCGCTAAAACACTAATCAAAACATGAACTACAATACTTGGACTTGAATATGCATCGACAAAAATGCACAAAAATACTCGTCAAAAACAACATGCACAAACATACAGGTACAAAATAATTCACAAAGCACTCGGCGCAAAAAAGCATGCTAAAAAACGCAAACGAAAACACAAGATACAATACTAGGACATGTATATGCATAAAAAAACATGCACATAAACACTCGCACAAAAAACATGCACAAACATATAGGTAAAACATATTGCACAAAAGCACTCGCACAAAAGTGTTTGCGCAATAACGCTAATGAAAATACAAGCTACAATACTAGGACTTAAATACGCATCACCAAACATGCACAAAAACACTCGCATAAAACAACAGGCACAAACATACATGAACAAAGTAATGCAGAAAAGCACTCGCGCGAAAATTCATCCGCAAAAACGCTAATGGAAATACGAGCTACAATACAATTTCATGTTTACGGATCAACAAACATGCACAAAAACACTCGCACAAAACAACATGCACAAACATACACGTAAAAAACAACGAAAAAAAAAATACTTGTGCAAAATTGCATGCGCAAAAACGCTAATCCAAACACGAGCAAGAATGCTAGGACATGAATAAGCATCAACAAACATGCACCAAAACACTCTCACAAAACTACATGCACAAACATTCACGTACAAAGCAATGCAGCGAAACACTCATGCGACAGTGCATGTGCTTAAACGCTAATGAAAATTTAAATTACAGTACTAGGAGGATAAGCATCAACAAACATGGAGTAAAAACACTAGCACAAAACAATGCAAAGAAGCACTCACGCAAAAGTTTAAACCGCTATTGAAAACACGAGCTAAAATACTAGGACATGTATATGCATAAAAAAACATAGACAAGCATACATGTACAAAATACTGCACAAAAGCACTCCCAAAAACCTTTTGGAAAGTGCATGCGCAAAATTGCTAATGAAAACACAAACTACAATGTAAGGATGTGCATAAGCATTAACAAACATGCAAAAAAACACTCTCACAAAATAACATGCACAAAACATTCATGTACAAAACAATCCAGCGAACCACTCATGGAAAACTACAGGTGCAAAAATGCTAATAAAAACGTGAACAACAATACTAGGACTTGAATACGCATCATCAAACATGTACAAAAACACTCACACATGACAACATGCACAAACATTCAGGTACAACACAATGCAGCAAATCACCACGCGAAGGTGCATGCGCAAAACAACTAATGAAAACATTAACAACCATTCTAGGACATGAATAAACATTAGCAAACATGCACAAAAACACTGCTCAAAACAACATGCACAAACATACACGTACAAAACAGGGCACAAAAGCACTGGCACAAAAGTCCATACGCAATAAGGCTAATGAAAACACGAACAACAATACTAGGACATGAATACGCATCAACAATCTGTTGGGAATCGGGCACGTGTACGCAGCGGAAAACAAAAATTATATGCGATTTAAACGACTTTAAAACACATAAACACATGCCCGACAAATTGAAACAATTAATTGCGTACCTTTGCGCTTCTAGCGAAATTAAAAACAACATACATGCTAAACAATTTAACCGAATTTAAATCAATTAGCATGCTCGCGTTTAAACCAAATAACATGCTCGCAACAATTAAAACGATTTCACGTAATCACATAAAATCAGACGATAACGAACATGAATATATTGTTTAAACGTAAACGAATCAAGAACATGAAATTCGTGTGTTTACCTCTTGAAGCGTGAGGTAGGAGCGCTAAGCAAGTCGAGATTGCTACGGAAACTAATTCGTACAATCCGGGGCAGCAGCGGTGCAGCGGCAGCAGTGGCGAGACGGGCACGGCGGCGCGTGTATCTCACGCGCGGTCTTCGGGGCGGCGCGTGGGGTCGCGTGCGTCGTCGGCTCGAGGGCTGCTCCTCGATTCTTCGATCTTCCTCCTCTCGGATTTCACCTCGTATACTTCGATCTACTAAAACGTGGCACTAGACACGAAGTAGTTAGAATAAAACGGAAGAAAAGAAAAGAGAAAAGAACTACAAACTTGGATCGGCCAAGGGATGGCCGATTCCGGCGAGATAGCGGCGACGGCGGCGGTGGTGGCCGCGGGAGAGGGTGGCCGATCGAGAGAGGGAGCGGCTAGGTTTAGGGTTAGGTCTTGTTTTTTTTTTTTGTGCAAGGCCTATAAATCAAGTATTTATAGTGCCTTGCATAAAACCCTAGCGGGCTTAAGTTGGACCGGGCCCAACAACTTAAGTTCGTTAGTACTTTTACTTGCCCGTCTCTCTCTTTTCAATGATCGGAAAATTGTAACGATTACATTTTCGGAATCATTATAAAGTCCTCGTCATTACGAGTGCCAACTCTCAATTTCCAACTTTCCAAAAGTGGAAACCCTAGTTCAGTGCACTTTCTAAATTTGGAAACTTCCCGATTTAGAAAGTCCACTACAATGTTCATCTATTCTTTTCCTTTTCTTATTCTCATTCATAATTCCAAATTACGAATGTTGGACCCAATCAAATTGACTTCCAATCATGCAAAGATAAACCATTTTATCTCTGACTCATGTGCACGAGCAGTGTGACCCTCGATGGTTCAGTTGTAAGCTAGCCGTGGGCCCACAACCCTTTGTGGTCAAAACTCGTCCCTTAGAGTTATGATTAAGATTAAGCTTGTTTCACCTTAATCGCCCAACGAATCAAGATTGGCGTCTAGCAACTACGCATCATGATTCCCTAGATACAAATGAAGTGCCTGCAAGAACCTTCAGATATAGATAACGTACAGTACGGTCCCTTCGATACATATGTCCCGATTGAACTAGAGGCATTGGTTCGTCGAGACCTCTTTATTTGTTCAATGACGGTGCGATCGTTCTTGTTGGAGTAGGTGACCAACAAGCCAACTTGTGGCTGTGGTCTTTCCTTTTATCTTGTAATAAAACAATCGTTTTTTCGTTCGTAATAATAATAAAATATCTTATTTGGCATTCTATATCTGTTATCCCATGCAAGTAGCATAGATATAGTCCTAACGAGTTACTCTATTACTGTGAGTTGATCTAGTAGAATCGTGAGATAACTCAGCAATGTAATGTAACTGTTAAACCGTGTTCCTACTCGATGGGTTACGCCAATAATGAGGATACCGGCCTTTCCCTTTTGAGACTAGCACTTAGTGTATGTGTACTACGTCTCATCAGTCCTCGGTGTTGTGACATCGGCATACTTGAGTGGGTGCTCATACTGGATGAGTTCACTGAACTCCCTCGCCCTAGAAATCTATAAGTGGTTCTCATTCATCGAGTAATAGATTTCTAAGATATAGTTGTACACCATTAGTCCTTAAGACCCAGACATCACCGTGACTTCACTAGAGGACCGATTGTATCGTGACCTGTCCCTGAGTCCCACCGCGGACCACTCCAAGGGCCAACGTTCGTGAAATCCGAAATCTAGTGTGAAGTCTGTGCATTGTAGTAGGGGATTCGAGCGCTTGAGTAGTCATGGATGTCCTGTGTGTTCTGACGGTTTATAATCCATGGAATCTCTGGCCAGAGTTGATAGTGGGGTGATTAGGGAAATGTGTTTCCCTAAGTCGCACACGAACGGATTTATAATACCTAGAACGTTCGCACGGTTATTGAACTTTATAAGAGGTCTCGGTGAACCAATGCCTCTAGTTCAATCGGGACATGTGCTACGAAGGGATCGTACTGTACGCTAAGTATATCATAAGGTTCTTGCAGGCACTTCATTTGTATCTAGGGAATCATGATGCGTAATTGCTAGACGCCAATTTTGATTCGTTGGGCACCGATTTGATCGGGGATTAGGTAAAACGAGTTTTACTCTAATCGGGACTCTTGGGAGGAGTTCGTATAAGAACAATGTGTTGTTCGAATCACAAAGAGTTGTGAGCCCACGGCTAGTATACACCTGAACCATTGAGGGTCACACTTCTCGTGTAACATGGATCCTTGATAACAATGAGCATAGGTTAATATGTTAATCTTTGCAAAGTTGGAGGTCAATATGATTGAGCCCAAGATTCGTAATTGTGGATTACGAGTCGTAATAAACGTAGAGAAAGAGAGACATGCGGAAATTAGTGAACTTTCTAAATTGAGAAGTTTCCCAATTTAGCAGGTCCACTGAAGTGGAAGTTTCCAATTTTGGAAATCGAAAATTTCGAAGAGGCACTCGTATCGACGAGGACTTCGAGCTCGTCACAAATACAATTTTGTTATAATTTTGTG
This sequence comes from Erythranthe guttata, assembly GCF_000504015.1. The sequence goes on from NW_012194827.1 coordinate 119,508, forward strand.
GACGATCGTTTATTAGAAACGAGGCCGACGAGGGAATGGGCTTAATGCATCAGTGGGTCAAGCCAAATGACTTAAGCCCACTAGGGTTGAAAACCCTAAGTATAAAAAGACCTCAAACAAGAGTTTGAGATCAGATTTTTACACACCAAACCCTAGCCGTCCAGCCCTAGCCGTCCAGCCTCTCGGCCGCTGCTGCCCCGCCGCTCCGGCGCCGATCACCGCCGGAATCCGCCGGTTTTTCCTCTCCTTTCTCTATCGTATTCCCTTGTTATCTAACCCCTTTGTATCTAGTGCTACAGTAGGGGGAGATCCGTTTATTCGAGGTGAAACCTAATTCGAGAGGAGCTGCTGCCCCGACGAAATTGCCACGCCGCTGCTGCACCGCCGCACGCGCCGCTGCACCGCCCACGCGCCGCCGCCGCTGACACACACGCGCCGCCGTCGCCTCACCTTCGGACCAGCTGCCTTTTGGTGGTGTTCCTGCAGCCCCTAGGAGTGGTATAAAGCAGCTTGTACGTGATTCGTATTAGGTTTCGATTCGTCGAAATCTCACGCTACAAGAGGTAAATAAATCGAAACTATCGTAAATTAATTCGAGCATGTTTGTATGAATTATAATTTATGATTATGAGTAATATGTGATTACGTGTTTCGATTTTATTGAATGATGAATAAGCATGTTTCGTAATTTTCGGTTTTATGTATTTTTCAATTAAATCGATAATTACCATATGTATGGCGGAAGCGTTAAGGTACGTTGACTATGTGATTAGTTTATGCATGTAATCGAAACTAGTTCGATATAAAATTTTAAATTCCGCTGCGTATACATGCACGATCCCCAACAGTGGTATCAGAGCCACGGGTTAATCGTTTATTTGTCAACGTGTTTATCATTTTCGAAAGCATGCTTCGATTTGTTGAATTGTTGAATTATTGGTGTTATCTAATTGGGTGGTTTAATATTAATTAAATATTTTGAATATTTCAGAAAATATAAAAAAATTAATTTTAAAAAATTCAATTTTTGCTGCTGTTTTTCAGCTGACCGAACCGGTCCGGTCGGACCGGTCCGACCGGTCCGGTCAGCACAACAAAAAAAAAAAAAAAAAAAAAATTAATTTGATTTTCTGAAATTAATATTAAAAATTAATTGATTTTTAATTTTTGAAATTATTTATCAATTAAACCCAATTAGATAATTGATCCATTAATTTAATTTAAATTCAAAGAATAGTGTTGGATTATTTATTTAATTTAATCGTTAAATTAGTTTAATTAATGGAACACAAATTAGATAGCAAATAATTAATGGACTTCATTCTTATTTGATTGATTTATGAATGAAGGGAGTCCATTAATTATATTTACAATTAATCGTATTAATTAAATAATTCATGAGATGAATAATTGTGATTAAGTACGATGATGATCATATGTCTCTCTTAGGATCAATATGCGTTTCCACATACCTAGAGAACATAGTTGTAGGAATCACAAACGGTCATAACCTAAAACTTCCGATGAGCTAATAAGATTTAATAAATAAAATCCCTCATTCTTAATTAAGAATAATTATCAAGCTATAAAGAAAAAACAAATTGTTGAATTTTTCTTTCCTTCTACCAACAATTAAATTATGTGTAGCCTCTCATAATAGTGCAGTAAGCCGTGTTAGCGGGGAGTGCTATTGTGGGATAAGCAGTAATTTAATTGACATTAGATGGAGATACGGTCATAGATAACATTATGTTGGATTAATGTGGTCGGCTAGATTAACTAGGGATTGCATTAGTTTGATATAATTGGATCTATGACATCTCATATTGGTAGGCTAGACTTGACACACGAAGATTTTGATATTCGCTAGATTAACTTAGGTCATTATCAAGTGTGAGGTAAATCGATCTTTAGGGTCACATAGTGATGTGATTGATTGTACTCTACCTTTAGGCTTATGTAATCGGGATAGATTAACTACGGGTTACATTAGCGCTATTGGACCTAAAGCCCATTAAAGAAAAATAAGTTTTCTGGATTGTCTGCTAGAGGGTGGTGGAATTCGATAAAATTAGTGGGAGAACAATTAAAACATAAAAGTCCAAAATTTTAATTGTAACGATTATTACGCACTAAACTCTAATTATTGTCTTCTTAAAATTTTCTCAGCAACAATGTCCAAACATCCCATTTCCTCAATCCTCGACCAAAACAAACTCACCGGTCCAAACTATTTGGATTGGCTTCGCAATCTGAAACTCGTGCTCCAAGTCGAGGAGCGTCTCTATGTGCTCAATGAACGCCCCCCCGCTGCTCTTCCTGCGACTGCTACTGCTGACGAGACTGCCACTTTCGAGGCATGGAAGAAGGACGACCTCCATGCGAGGTGCTACATGCTAGCATCCATAGTGCCAGAGCTCGCGAGGAAGTATGAGTCTCACGTGCATGCTTATGATATCAAGCATCATCTTGAAAGCATGTACAGTGAGAATACTAGGGCATCAAGGTACTCAGCTACCAAGGAGTTGATCACCATGAGGCTGCGTGAAGGGGCTTCGGTCCACGAACACGGTCTCAAGATGATCACTCTCCTTGAGAAGTTGGTGAACCTTGATGTCACCCTCCCGGCCGAGCTCTCGGTGGATTTGATCCTACTGTCCCTTCCTAGTTCTTATGAATCGTTCATAGTGAACTTCAACATGAACAAGCTCGATCCACCATTGGATGAGTTGTTGAACATGTTGGTCAGCTATGAGTCCACGATCAAGAAGGAGAAATCAGTTCTCCTAGTTGCTCCTTCTGCAAAGAAAGGTTCTTTCCAGAAGAAAAGGAAAGAAAGGAGTTTCGGCCCGAGCAAGAAACTTGAGAAGGGCGAGTCGAGCGGAGTGAAGAATGACAAGGTCACCAAGCAAGTTGATGACGCTTGCCATCATTGTGGAAAGAAGGGCCATTGGCGACGCAACTGCAAGGCTTACCTCGATCAGAAACATTCTGAAAAGGGTACGTATTTAGTTGAAGTTAACTTGTCCGTTAAATCTTCTGCTTGGGTATTGGATACTGGTTGTGGCTCACATATTTGTAATGATTTGCAGCTCATGACAAGAAGTAGGAAGCTTAATGTGGGTGAGACCTACCTAAGAATGGGCAACGGAGCAAGAGTTGCTGCTGAAGCCATTGGGACAATTTATCTTTCTGTTTTGGATTCCAGTTTTTCCATTGTTTTGAACAATTGTTTATTTGTTCTGTCACTTATTCGAAACCTTATTTCTATTCCTGTTTTGGATAATGAAGGTTTTACTTTTGTTTTTGGAAATTCGATTTGCATTATACAAAAGGAACAAAATATGATTTGTAAGGGACAACTTATAAACAACTTATATGAACTGAATCCAAATGAAATACCTATTAACGTTATATCAGCAAAACGAAAAGATATAAGTCTTAACCCCGCACAACTTTGGCACGCTCGACTAGGTCACATTTCCTTGAGAAGGATGGACAAGTTTGTAAGTGAAGGAATGTTCTCCTTGGAGGACGTGAAATCACTTGAAACTTGTGTATCCTGCCTCAAAGGAAAAATGACCAAGACTCCCTTCAAAGGGAAGATGGAACGAGCCGAGGGTCTTTTGGATTTGATCCATTCAGACGTGTGTGGTCCACTAAGCGTTAGTGCTAGGGGTGGTTTTAACTACTTCGTTACCTTTACCGATGATTATTCTAGGTATGGTTTCGTGTACTTAATGAAGTATAAGTCTGAAACTTTTGAAAAGTTCAAAGATTTTAGACACCAAGTAGAAAACCAACTCGGTGGACGTATTAAGAAACTACGATCCGATCGTGGTGGCGAATACTTAAGTACTGAGTTTATAGACTATCTTAAAGAGAATGGGATTCTGTCTCAATGGACTCCTCCTGGAACTCCTCAACTTAATGAAGTTTCCGAGCGTCGGAATCGAACACTGTTAGACATGGTTCGATCTATGATGGGGTTCACCGAGTTACCGGCATACCTGTGGGGTCATGCACTCCTAACTGCCGTGTATTTGCTGAATAGGGTTAATACCAAAGCAGTTAACTCCACACCTTATGAACATTGGCACTCCAAGAAACCCACGTTTAAACATATTTGGATATGGGGTTGTCCCGCTTACGTGAAGCGGCTAGTGGGAGATAAGTTGGATGGAAAATCCGACCTATGCTATTTTGTGGGGTATCCCGAGGATTCCATGGGATACGAATTCTACTATGTTTCCGAGGCAAAGGTGTTCGTCTCGAGAAATGCCGTGTTCCTTGAGAAGGAATTTCTATCGGATAGAAAGGGCAGTGTAGTTGATCTCGAAGAAGTTCGAGAACCACAATCTGAAGTTCAAGCACAACAATCAGATAATGAACCAATTCAACAAACCACTAATATACCTCCTGAACCGTCACTGCGTAGATCCGAAAGAGTTCGGAGAGCGCCCGATAGGTTATTCCTCGTTGATGAAGTTGACCAAGGATGTGATCCTAGAACTTTCAACGAAGCTGTATCGGATACAGACAAGGGACATTGGCTAAATGCCATGAAATCCGAAATGGACTCTATGTACTCCAACAAGGTATGGACCTTGGTAGATCCACCCGAGGGAATCGTTCCCATAGGCTGCAAATGGATCTATAAGAAGAAAATTGGAGTAGATGGAAAGTTATCGACCTACAAGGCTAGATTGGTAGCGAAGGGTTATACTCAAAAGCAAGGAGTTGACTATGAGGAAACCTTCTCTCCAGTTGCTATGATTAAGTCCATTAGGATTTTGCTGGCCATTTCTGCGTGGTATGACTACGAGATATGGCAAATGGATGTGAAGACTGCTTTCCTTAATGGGGACATTGAGGAAGAAATTTACATGGCGCAGCCGGAAGGCTTCATGTCTTCTGGAGATGAGCAAAAGGTTTGCAAACTCCAGCGATCCATTTATGGATTGAAACAAGCATCCCGTAGTTGGAACAAAAGGTTCGACACAACTATCAAAGAGTTTGAATTTGTGAAAAACCCGGAGGAACCTTGTGTCTACAAGAAGGTTAGTGGGAGTGCAGTGACTTTCCTTGTACTTTATGTTGATGACATACTACTCATTGTGAATGATGTAGGGATGTTGCAGTCAACTAAAGTATGGTTATCCACACGTTTCTCGATGAAGGATTTGGGAGAAGCATCCTACGTATTGGGAATACGGATCTATAGAGATAGATCGAGGAGATTGCTTGGCTTGTCCCAATCCATGTACATAGACACTGTTCTCAAACGGTTTAGCATGGAAGAATCCAAGAAGGGATTCTTGCCAATGTCCCATGGGGTTCGTCTCTCGAAATCCATGCGTCCTCAAACGCAAATGGAAATCGAGGAGATGAAAATGACACCTTATGCATCCGCTATAGGAAGCATAATGTATGGCATGCTATGTACACGACCTGATATTGCGTATGCTGTGAGCGTCACAAGCAGATATCAGTCCGACCCCGGCCCAGCCCATTGGAAGGCTGTGAAGGACATTCTCAAGTACTTGCGAAGAACTCGAGATTTGTTTTTGGTCTATGGGGATACCGAGTTGAAATTAGAAGGCTTCACGGATTCTAGTTTTCAATCGGACGTGGATGACTCAAAGTCAAACTCGGGGTATATATTCAAAGTCAACGGAGGTGCCGTGTGTTGGAAGAGTTCAAAACAAGGCACGACGGCTGATTCCACCACCGAGGCTGAATATATTGCAGCATCAGATGCTTCAAAGGAAGGGTCATGGATTAGGAAATTCATCCAAGAGTTGGGTGTATTTCCGAACGCTAGCGATCCAGTACGGCTGTACTGCGATAACAACGGAGCCGTAGCGCAAGCTAAGGAACCAAGAGCTCATCAGAAGTCGAAGCACGTGTTGAGAAAATACCATGTGATCCGAGAGATCATAGAAAGAGGTGAAGTCAAGCTAGAAAGAGTCACCTCGGAGGACAATATTGCAGATCCCTTCACCAAGCCATTGTCAGGATCAGTCCACGAGAAACATCGAGAGTCGATGGGACTTAGATTTATGAGTAGTTGGCTTTAGGTCAAGTGGGAGATTGTTTGAGTAGGTGACCAACAAGCCAACTTGTGGCTGTGGTGTTTCCTTTTATCTTGTAATAAAACAATCGTTTTTTCGTTCGTAATAATAATAAAATATCTTATTTGGCATTCTATATCTGTTATCCCATGCAAGTAGCATAGATATAGTCCTAACGAGTTACTCTATTACTGTGAGTTGATCTAGTAGAATCGTGAGATAACTCAGCAATGTAATGTAACTGTTAAACCGTGTTCCTACTCGATGGGTTACGCCAATAATGAGGATACCGGCCTTTCCCTTTTGAGACTAGCACTTAGTGTATGTGTACTACGTCTCATCAGTCCTCGGTGTTGTGACATCGGCATACTTGAGTGGGTGCTCATACTGGATGAGTTCACTGAACTCCCTCGCCCTAGAAATCTATAAGTGGTTCTCATTCATCGAGTAATAGATTTCTAAGATATAGTTGTACACCATTAGTCCTTAAGACCCAGACATCACCGTGACTTCACTAGAGGACCGATTGTATCGTGACCTGTCCCTGAGTCCCACCGCGGACCACTCCAAGGGCCAACGTTCGTGAAATCCGAAATCTAGTGTGAAGTCTGTGCATTGTAGTAGGGGATTCGAGCGCTTGAGTAGTCATGGATGTCCTGTGTGTTCTGACGGTTTATAATCCATGGAATCTCTGGCCAGAGTTGATAGTGGGGTGATTAGGGAAATGTGTTTCCCTAAGTCGCACACGAACGGATTTATAATACCTAGAACGTTCGCACGGTTATTGAACTTTATAAGAGGTCTCGGTGAACCAATGCCTCTAGTTCAATCGGGACATGTGCTACGAAGGGATCGTACTGTACGCTAAGTATATCATAAGGTTCTTGCAGGCACTTCATTTGTATCTAGGGAATCATGATGCGTAATTGCTAGACGCCAATTTTGATTCGTTGGGCACCGATTTGATCGGGGATTAGGTAAAACGAGTTTTACTCTAATCGGGACTCTTGGGAGGAGTTCGTATAAGAACAATGTGTTGTTCGAATCACAAAGAGTTGTGAGCCCACGGCTAGCATACACCTGAACCATTGAGGGTCACACTTCTCGTGTAACATGGATCCTTGATAACAATGAGCATAGGTTAATATGTTAATCTTTGCAAAGTTGGAGGTCAATATGATTGAGCCCAAGATTCGTAATTGTGGATTACGAGTCGTAATAAACGTAGAGAAAGAGAGACATGCGGAAATTAGTGAACTTTCTAAATTGAGAAGTTTCCCAATTTAGCAGGTCCACTGAAGTGGAAGTTTCCAATTTTGGAAATCGAAAATTTCGAAGAGGCACTCGTATCGACGAGGACTTCGAGCTCGTCACAAATACAATTTTGTTATAATTTTGTGGACGATCGTTTATTAGAAACGAGGCCGACGAGGGAATGGGCTTAATGCATCAGTGGGTCAAGCCAAATGACTTAAGCCCACTAGGGTTGAAAACCCTAAGTATAAAAAGACCTCAAACAAGAGTTTGAGATCAGATTTTTACACACCAAACCCTAGCCGTCCAGCCCTAGCCGTCCAGCCTCTCGGCCGCTGCTGCCTCGCCGCTCCGGCGCCGATCACCGCCGGAATCCGCCGGTTTTTCCTCTCCTTTCTCTATCGTATTCCATTGTTATCTAACCCCTTTGTATCTAGTGCTACAGTAGGGGGAGATCCGTTTATTCGAGGTGAAACCTAATTGGAGAGGAGCTGCTGCCCCGACGAAATTGCCACGCCGCTGCTGCACCGCCGCACGCGCCGCCGCCGCTGACACACACGCGCCGCCGTCGCCTCACCTTCGGACCAGCTGCCTTTTGGTGGTGTTCCTGCAGCCCCTAGGAGTGGTATAAAGCAGCTTGTACGTGATTCGTATTAGGTTTCGATTCGTCGAAATCTCACGCTACAAGAGGTAAATAAATCGAAACTATCGTAAATTAATTCGAGCATGTTTGTATGAATTATAATTTATGATTATGAGTAATATGTGATTACGTGTTTCGATTTTATTGAATGATGAATAAGCATGTTTCGTAATTTTCGGTTTTATGTATTTTTCAATTAAATCGATAATTACCATATGTATGGCGGAAGCGTTAAGGTACGTTGACTATGTGATTAGTTTATGCATGTAATCGAAACTAGTTCGATATAAAATTTTAAATTCCGCTGCGTATACATGCACGATCCCCAACAGTTCTAAGTGTTGTAATTGTTACGTGCATGACTTAGAGAATCGAATTCTCTAATCATCACTTAGTCAGCTCTGGACAGAGACTTAGAATGATTACAAACTATCAGAACACAAAGGACATCAAAGACTATTCTAGCGATCGAATCCACGACTACAATGCACAGACCTCCCACTAGATTTCGGACTGCACGAACACTGGCCCTTGGGATGTTCCTCGGTGGAACTCAGGGACAGGTCACGATACAGCTAGTCCTCTAGTGAAGTCACGGTGATGTCTAGGTCATAAGGACTAATGGTGTACAACTATACCATAGATATCTCTACTCGATTATTGGGAACCACTTAGAGATTTCTAGGGTGAGGGAGTTCACTGAACTCGTCAACTTACGAGCACCCACTTATGTATGGCGATATCACAATATCGTTTACTGATGAGATACAGTACACATACACTAAGTGCTAGTCTCTTAATGAGAAAGGCCGATATCCTCATTGGTGGCGTAACCCTTCGACTAGGAACACGTTTAACAGTTATAATACTAAAGTAAATATCTCACGATCCTAAGATCATTTATTCGTACTTGTAATAATTGTAAGGACTATATCTATGCTTGTGACAAAGGGACAAAGATATAGAATGCCAAGTTGTTTTTATCATTAATACGAATAAAGGTTTGTTTATTACAATTAATAAATACGAAAGACCATAGCCACATGTTGGCTTGTTGGTCACCTACTCTGACAATCTCCCACTTGACCTAAAGCCAACTACCCATGAATCGCAATCCCATCGACTCTCGATGTTTCTCATGGACCGATCTCGGTAAAGGCTTCGTGAAGGGGTCTGCAACGTTCTCTTCCGAGGTGACTCGTTCTACCTTAACTTCACCTCTATCAATGACCTCTCGGATCACGTGATACTTCCTCAGAATATGCTTCGACTTCTGATGAGATCGCGGCTCCTTAGCTTGCGCCACGGCTCCGGTGTTATCACAGTACAACGGTACTGGATCACTAGCATTAGGAATGACACCCAACTCTTGGATGAACATCCTTATCCAAGTCCCTTCTTTTGCAGCTTCAGACGCTGCAATGTATTCCGCTTCGGTAGTGTTAGAGTATGTGACCAATAAGCCAACTAAGTGTTGTGTTTTCTCACGCTACTCGTAAATAATCTATTTCAAATTAATGATAAAATACCTTTTGGCATTCTATATCTCTTATCCCATGCAAGCAGCATAGATATAGTCCTAACAAGTTACTCTATTACTGTGAGTTGATCTAGTAGAATCGTGAGATAACTCAGCAATGTAATGTAACTGTTAAACCTTGTTCCTAGTCGATGGGTTACGCCAATAATGAGGATACCGGCCTTTCCCTTTTGAGACTAGCACTTAGTGTATGTGTACTGCGTCTCATCAGTCATCGGTGTTGTGACATCGGCATACTTGAGTTGGTGCTCATATTAGATGAGTTCACTGAACTCCCTCGTCTAGAAATCTATAAGTGGTTCCCAATCGTCGAGTAATAGGTTTCTATGATATAGTTCTGCACCACTAGTCCTTTAGACCCAGACATCACCGTGACTTCACTAGAGGACCGACTGTATCGTGACCTGTCCCTGAGTCCCACCGCGGACCGCTCCAAGGGCCAACGTTCGTGCAGTCCGAAATCTTGTGTGAAGTCTGTGCATTGTAGTAGGGGATTCGAGCGCTTGAGTAGTCATGGATGTCCTGTGTGTTCTGTCGGTTTGTAATCCATGGAATCTCTGGCCGGAGTTGATAGTGGGGTGATTAGGGAAATGTGTTTCTCTAAGTCTTACACGAACGGATTATAACACCTAGAACGTTCGCACGATTATTGAACTTAATAAGAGGTCTCGGTGGACCAATACCTCTAGTTCAATCGGGACATTTGCTGCGAAGGGATCGTACTGTACGTTAACTATATCATAAGGTTCTTGCAGGCACTTCATTTGTATCTAGGGAATCATGATGCGTAGTTGCTAGACGCCAATCTTGATTCATTGGGCACCGATTTGATCGGCGATTGAGTAAAATTAGTTTTACTCTAATCGGGACTCTTGGGAGGAGTTCGTATAAGAACAATGTGTTGTTCGAATCACAAAGAGTTGGGAGCCCACGGCTAGCTTACACCTGAACCATTGAGGGTCACACTTCTCGTGTAACATAGATCCTTGAAAAACAACAAGCATAGATTAATGTGTTAATATTTGCGTAGTTGGATGTCAATATGATTGAATCTAAGATTCGTAATTGTGGATTACGAGTTAGAATAAACGGAGAGAAAGAGATATGCGGAAATTTAGTGAACTTTCTAAATTGGGAAGTTTCCCGATTTAGCAGGTCCACTAAATTAGAAGTTTCCAATTTTGGAAATTGAAAATTTCAAAGAGGCACTCGTATCGACGAGGACTTTATGCTGGTCACAAATATAATTTTGTTATAATTTTGTGGACGATCGTTTGTAAGAAACGAGGCCGACGAGGGGGTGGGCTTAATGGATCACTGGGTCAAGCCCAATGACTTAAGCCCATGAGGGTTATGAACCCTAGTATAAATACAACTCATAAGATGAGTTGAGAGAAGTTTTTTTTACAGCCCCAAACCCTAGCCGAATGAAGCACGGCCGTCCTCCGCCTCACGGCTCCAGCCCCGCCGCTGCACCGCCGCACCGCCGTCGCGCCGCCGCCGCCGCCGCCGCCGGTTTCTTCTCTTTTCTTCCTCATCTTTATTCCCGTTGTTTTCTAATTCTTTTGTATCTAGTGCTGCAGTTAGAGTGGGTCTAGTTGTACGAGGTGAAACCTAATTGGAGAGGAAGAACGCAACTCCACCACCGCCAGCCCCGCACGCGCCGTCGCCAATGCCACGCGCCGCCGCCGATGGACCTCATGTGCCGCTGGCGAGATCAGATCGGACCAGCTGCTGTTCGGTCGGTTCTTCATAGCCTTGGAGTTTTTTAATAGCAGCTTGTACCTGTCTTAGTTTATAGATTCCGATTCGTCGAAATCTCACGCTTCAAGAGGTAAAATCGAAAACCCCTGCGAATTAATTCGTAATTGGATTATGTGAATTAATTTGTGAGCATGAAAATTATATGAAGAACGTATGTTTTCGATTTCATGATGTCGTATTCAAGAGCATGCTCATCTTTGTATTTCGTTTTATTTAATTTCGATTAAAATATGAAATATTACCATGTGTATGGCGGAAGCGTTAAGGTACGTTCAATTAATTGATTTATGCATGTGATCGAATATTGAGATCGATTAAATTTTTGTTTTCCGCTGCGTATACATGCATCGATCCCCAACAGTGGTATCAGAGCCACGGGTAATCGATTAACGTGTTTAATCGCTTTCAAAAGCATGCTTAATTTGTTGAATTGTTAAATTTTTGGTATTATCGAAATTGGGTGTTTTAATTTAAATTGAATATTTTGAATATTTTCAGAAATTGTAGAATTTGAAAAATCGAAAATTCTGAATTTTATTTTTCTGATTTTCTACAGCTGACCGGTCCGGTGGGTCAGACCGGGTCTGACCGGTCCGGTCAGCACCACCGAAACCAAAAAAAAAATAAAATATTATTTTAAATTTCTGAAATTAAAATTAAAACAAATTGATTTTTAATTTTTGAAATTATTTATCAATTAAGCCCGATTAGATAATTGATCCATTAATTTAATTTGAATTCAAGGAATAGTGTTGGATTAATTTATTAATTTAATTTTTAAATTAATTTAATAAATGGAACACAAATGTTATTACATGGCAAATAATTAATGGGTCTCGTTCTTATTTGATTGATTTATGAATGAAAGAGGTCCGTTAATTATTTTGCATTTTATCGTTTTAATTTATTAATTCATATGATGAATAATTGTAATTGAGTACGATGATGATCGCATGTCTCTCTTAGGATCAATATGCGTTTCCACATTAGAGAACATAGTTGTAGGAATCCCAAACGATCATAACCAATAATTCTGATGAGATAACCATAACTTAATAAAAATCCCTCATTCTTAATTTCTAAGAATAATTATCAAGCTATAAAGGAGAACCGATTTGTTGTTCTTTCTTCTTTCCTTCTACCAACGATTAGATTATGTGTAGCCTCTCATAATAGTGCAGTAAGCCGTGTTAGCGGGGAGTGCTATTATGGGATAAGTTGTAATTTAATTGACATTAGATGGAGATACGGTTGTAGATAAAATTCTATTGGATTAATGTGGTCGGCTAGATTAACTAGGGACTGCATTAGTTTGATAGAGTTGGATCTATGACATCTCACATTGGTAGGCTAGACATGACACACGAAGATTTTGATATTCGCGAGATTAACTTAGGTCATTATCAAGTGTGAGGTAAAATAATCTTTAGGGTCACATAGTGATGTGATAGATAGTACTCTACCTTTAGGCTTATGTAATCGGGCTAGATTAACTACGGGTTACATTTGCGCTCTTGGACCTAAAGCCCATTAAGGAAAAATACGTTTTCTCGTCTGTCTGGTAGAGGGTGGTGGAATTCGATAAAATTAGTGAGAGAACAATTAAATGATAAAAGTCCAAATCTTTAATTGCATTCATTAATAATGAAATATCTTTTATGTAAGTCTACTTAAAAGTTTCAGTATAAATGCTAAGAATCCCTTATCGTCAATTCTCGATACGAACAAAACTTAATGGCAATAATTACCTTGATTGGCTCAATAAAATTCGTTTGGCGCGCTTGCTCCAAGAGCAGATTGTGCATACTCAAATAAATACCCCGACCAAACTTCATGATAACTCGACTCACTAGGGAACCACCACTTATTAGAAGTGGAAGAAGGGTGTCCATTATGACGAAGTGTTATACGATAGCACCTAGTCGCCCAAGTTAGCAAGGAACTATGAGAACCACCTTTATGTTATTGACATATAGGCTCGCCTTGAGATCGTGTGTGGTGAGAACATTATGGCAATGAGGTTCGCGACAACTGAGGAGTTGATGTCTCTTAGACTGAGCTAGAGGACTACGGTCTTGAAGCATGGTTTTAAGATGACTCACTCTTAAAGAAGTTGTGGGACCACAACATCGTTCTCCCATCAGAGATCTCGGTATCTCATACTTCCATCACCCACTAACTATTTTGAAACGTTCATAATTAGTTTCAACAAGAATATGGTTGAATCTCTTTTTGAAGGAGTTGGTCAACATGTTGTAATACGAGTCGGTTATAAAGGAAGAGAAGTCTTTTTCGCATTTGGTAGTTTCTATATCTTTTACTATGAATAGTTCAAAGTCGAAGAAGATAGCAAAAGGAAAATAGTTTCCGTCCTAGCAAAAGATAGACTAGGGGTAAATCAAGTATTCTCAAGGCCAAAGAAAACAAGCATATAAGTGATGCTTGCTTCCAATGTGGAAAGACAGACCATTAGGCTTTGTAAACTGTAAGGATTGTCTTGCTCAGAAATGTTCTAAGAAAGATACGTTATTCATTGAACTTATATGAAGTATAATCCAATGAACTTTAGGTTAACCCGAACTCGATATAGAAGTCAAAACCCCGCAAAACTTTGGCACGCCACGACTAGGTCACATCTCTTTAAGAAGGATGAACGAGTTTGTCCGTGAGGGATTATTCACCTTGGATGATGTGAACTCACTTCAAACTTGTGAATCTTGTCTTAAATGAAAAATGACCAAGTCGCCATTCAAAGGGCAAATGGAACGTGCCGAAGGTCTCTTGGATTTGATCCATACAGAGATGTGTGGCCCACTAAGTGTTAGTGCAAGTGGTGGTTTCAACTACTTCGTTACCTTTACCGATGATTTTTCTAGGTATGGTTTCGTGTACTTAATGAAGTACAAGTCTGAAATTTTTGAAGGGTTCAAAGATTTAGACAGCAAGTAGAAAACCAACTTGTCGCCGTATTAAGAAGCTGCGATTCGATCGTGATGGCGAACACTTAAGCGCCGAGCTTATTGACTGTCTAAAGGAGAATAAGATTCTCTCTCTCAATGGACTCCTCCTGGAACTCCTCAATAGAATGGAGTGTTCGAACGTCGGAATCGAACCCTGTTGGACATGGTTCGATCTTTGATGGGGTTCACCGAGATGCCGGCATACCTGTGGGGTCATGCACTCCTAACTGCCGCGTATTTGTTGAATAGGGTTAACACCAAAACAGTTTGTTCCACACCATATGAACTACGGCATACTCGATAATCCACTTACATGAAATGGCTAGTGGGAGACGAGTTGGATAGTGGATCCAACTTATGTCATTTCGTGGGGTATCTCAAAATTGTTTTTGATGCTTATTCTACTATCCCTCGAAACAAAAGTGTTTGTCTCGGGGAATGTCACCTTCTTAAAGAAGAAGTTTCTATGTGATAAAATAAGTGTATGGTAGAACTTGAAGAAATTCGAGAACCACAAATTGAAATTGCAACACCATAAATAGGACAAGAGCCAATCAAAATCTAATCACCCATTAATGTACCTTCTCAACCAACTATGTAGAGATTCGAAAGGATCCATAGAGAACTCAATAGGCTTATGATCATCGAAGGTAGTCAAAATGAGTTTGACCACATATATGATCCAAGTACCTTCAATGTGTCTGTATTTGATGCAAACAAGGGACATTGGCGTGAAGCCATGAAATCCAAAATGGATTCCATATATTCCAACAAGGTATGGACCTTGATGGATCCACCCAAGGAAACTTTTCCCGTTGGATGCAAGTGGATCTACAATCTTTAAGATTGGAATAGATGGAAAGGTATCGACCTATAAAGCTAGATACGTGAAAGATAGTTATACTCTAAGACAAGTTGTTGTCCATGAGATAAAGTTTCACAAATCACTGTGCTTAAAATCCATTAGGACTTTGCTAGCCATTTCTGCGTAGTATGACTACGAGATATGGAAAATGAATGTGAAAACCACCTTCCTCAATGGCGAGATTGAGGGAATCAGAGTGGTACAGCCGGAAGGTTTCACATCTTGTCGAAATTGGCAAAATGTTTGCAAAATTCCAGCGATCCATTTGTGGATTGAACCTAGCATCCCATTAAATTAGAATGTTTGATTCCACACGAAAATGAAAGGGATTTGATTTAGTGAAGAGTTCGAAAGAGCCTTAAGTTCACAAGAAGGTTAGTGGGAGCGCCATTACGTTTAATAGTGTTTTGTGTTGGTGGCATTCTACTCATTAGGAATGATGTAGGAATGTTGCAGTCAACTAAAACACGGTTGTCCACACGTTTCTCAATGAATGAATTTAGGGTATGCTTCGTACGTATTAGAGGATACGTATTTATAGAGATAAATATAAGAGGTTGCTTAGCTACCCTCATTCATATTATAGACTTGATATGGTTTATGCAGTGAAGCGTCACTGTAGATATCAGTCTAACCCCAGCCAAGTTAGTTGGATAGATATGAAAGAAATGCTTGAATACTTGCGAAGTACTAAGGACTTGTTCATATATAGTCTGTGGGGATTACGAGTTGAAAGTAAAGTCGTTCGACGACTTTAGTGTTTCAATCGGAAATGGACAACTTTAAAGGACGTCAGGGATTATATTCATGCTTCATAACAGGGTGCCGTGTGTTGGAAAGAGTTCCAAATGGAACATGACGGCGGATTCCACCTCCGAGGCTTAGAATAATGCGGCATTTGATGACGCAAACGTAGCAGTTTGGATTTGAAATTACATTCAAATGTTGAATGTATTTATTCAAAAGATCTCAAAAGAAATCCAAGCAGATACTGAATACAAATTAATTCATTAGTAAGATAATTAGTAGAGGCGAACTTTAGTTCGAGAGAGTTGCCTCGGTAGACAACATTCTAGATCCCTTTACTTAGCCTTTACACAGACCGGTCCATGAGAAACATCGAGATTTGATGGGACTTAGGTAATGAGTAGTTGGCTTTAGGTCAAGTGGGAGATTGTTAGAGTATGTGACCAATAAGCCAAATAAGTGTTGTGTTTTCTCACGCTACTCGTAAATAATCTATTTCAAATTAATGATAAAATACCTTTTGGCATTCTATATCTCTTATCCCATGCAAGCAGCATAGATATAGTCCTAACGAGTTACTCTATTACTGTGAGTTGATCTAGTAGAATCGTGAGATAACTCAGCAATGTAATGTAACTGTTAAACCTTGTTCCTAGTCGATGGGTTACGCCAATAATGAGGATACCGGCCTTTCCCTTTTGAGACTAGCACTTAGTGTATGTGTACTGCGTCTCATCAGTCATCGGTGTTGTGACATCGGCATACTTGAGTGGGTGCTCATATTAGATGAGTTCACTGAACTCCCTCGCCTAGAAATCTATAAGTGGTTCCCAATCATCCAGTAATAGGTTTCTATGATATAGTTGTGCACCATTAGTCCTTAAGACCCAGACATCACCGTGACTTCACTAGAGGACCGACTATATCGTGACCTGTCCCTGAGTCCCACCGCGGACCGCTCCCAGGGCCAACGTTCGTGCAGTCCGAAATCTAGTGTGAATTCTTTGCATTGTAGTAGCGGATTCCAGCGCTTGAGTAGTCATGGATGTCATGTGTGTTCTGTCGGTTTGTAATCCATGGAATCTCCGGCCGGAGGTTATAGTGGGGTGATTAGGGAAATGTGTTTCTCTAAGTCACACACGAACGGATTATAACACCTAGAACGTTCGCACGGTTATTGAACTTAATAAGAGGTCTCGGTGGACCAATACCTCTAGTTCAATCGGGACATTTGCTGCGAAGGGATCGTACTGTACGTTAACTATATCACAACGTTCTTGCAGGCACTTCATTTGTATCTAGGGAATCATGATGCGTAGTTGCTAGACGCCAATCTTGATTCGTTGGGCACCGATTTGATCGGCGATTGAGTAGAATGAGTTGTACCCTAATCGGGACTCTTGGGAGGAGTTCATATAAGAACAATGTGATGTTCGAATCACAAAGAGTTGTGAGCCCAAGGCTAGCTTACACCTGAACCATTGAGGGTCACACTTCTCGTGTAACATAGATCCTTGAAAAACAACAAGCATAGATTAATGTGTTAATCTTTGCGTAGTTGGATGTCAATATGATTGAATCTAAGATTCGTAGGTGTGGATTACGAGTTAGAATTCACGGAGAGAAAGAGATATGCGGAAATTTAGTGAACTTTCTAAATTGGGAAGTTTCCCGATTTAGCAGGTCCACTAAATTAGAAGTTTCCAATTTTGGAAATTGAAAATTTCAAAGAGGCACTCGTATCGACGAGGACTTTTTGCTCGTCACAAATATAATTTTGTTATAATTTTGTGGACGATCGTTTGTAAGAAACGAGGCCGACGAGGGGGTGGGCTTAATGGATCAGTGGGTCAAGCCCAATGACTTAAGCCCATGAGGGTTATGAACCCTAGTATAAATACAACTCATAAGATGAGTTGAGAGAAGTTTTTTTTCCAGCCCCAAACCTTAGCCGCATGAAGCACGGCCGTCCTCCGCCTCACGGCTGCAGTTAGAGTGGGTCTAGTTGTACGAGGTGAAACCTAATTGGAGAGGAAGAACGCAACTCCACCACCGCCAGCCCCGCACGCGCCGTCGTCGTTGCCACGCGCCGCCGCCGCTGCACCTCATGTGCCGCCGTCGAGATCAGATCGGACCAGCTGTTGTTCGGTCGGTTCTTCGTAGCCTTGGAGTTGTTTAATAGCAGCTTGTACATGTCTTAGTTTATAGATTTCGATTCGTCGAAATCTCACGCTTCAAGAGGTAAAATCGAAAACCCCTGTGAATTAATTCGTAATTGGATTATGTGAATTAATTTGTGAGCATGAAAATTTTATGAAGAACATATGTTTTCGATTTCATGATGTCGTATTCAAGAGCATGCTCATCTTTGTATTTCGTTTTATTTAATTTCGATTAAAATATGAAATATTACCATGTGTATGGCGGAAGCGTTAAGGTACGTTCAATTAATTGATTTATGCATGTGATCGAACATTGAGTTCGATTAAATTTTTGTTTTCCGCTGCATACACATGCATCGATCCCCAACAGGTAGTGGAATCGGTCATCGTGCTTTGCTTGGAACTCTTCCAACACACGGCACCACCATTAAGCGTGAATATAAATCCTTAATTCGACTTTGAGTCGTCCACATCCGATTGAAAACTAGAGTCGGTAAAGCCCTCTAATTTCAACTCGGCACCCCCATAGACCAAAAATATATCCTTAGTCCTTCGCAAGTACTTGAGGATATCTTTCACGGCTTTCTAGTGAGCCGGGCCGGGGTTAGACTGATATCTGCTTGTGACACTCACAGCATACGCAATATCGGGTCTCGTACATAGCATGCCATACATAATGCTTCCTATGGCAGAAGCATAAGGCGTTCTTTTCATCTCCTCGATTTCAATAGGTCTTTGCGGACACATAGATTTCGAGAGACGAACCCCATGGGACATTGGCAAGAATCCTTTCTTGGATTCTTCCATGCTAAACCGTTTCATAACGGTGTCTATGTACATGCTTTGGGATAATCCAAGCATCTTTCTTGCTCTATCTCTATAGATTCGTATTCCTAATACGTAAGATGCTTCTCCCAAATCCTTCATTGAGAAACGTGTGGACAACCATGTTTTCGTTTGTTGCAACATTCCTACGTCATTCCCAATGAGTAGAATGTCATCAACGTAAAGCACTAAAAATATCACTGCCCTCCCACTAACCTTCTTGTATACACAAGGTTCTTCCGGATTCTTCTAAAAATCAAATTATTTGATAGTTCCAACTACGGGATGCTTGTTTCAATCCATAAATGGATCGCTGGAGCTTGCAAACCTTTTGCTCACTTCCAGAAGATATGAAGCCTTCCGGCTGCGCCATGTAAATTTCTTCCTCAATATCTCCATTAAGGAAAGCGGTCTTCACATCCATTTGCCATATCTCGTAGTCGTACCACGCAACTATGGCCAGCAAAATCCTAATGGACTTCAGCATCGCGACTGGCGAAAAGGTTTCCTCATAGTCAACACCTTGCCTTGGAGTGTATCCTTTCGCTGCCAATCTAGCTTTATAGGTCGATACCTTTCCATCCACTCCAATTTTCTTCTTATAGATCCACTTGCAGCCTATAGGAACAATTCCTTTGGTTGGATCTACCAAGGTCCATACCTTGTTTGAGTACATGGAGTCCATCTCGGATTCATGGCAGTTAGCCAATGTCCCATGACCGCATCCAATACGGCCTCATTGTATGTTCTTGGATCTTGTCCAAGATCAACCTGATCTTCATCATTCTCGAGGAGGAATAACCTATCCGGCATTTTCAGAACTCTTTCGGATCTACGTACCGTAGGTTCAGGAGGTATATTAGTGGATTGTGGTATTGGTTCGATTGCTTGTTCTTGCGCTTGAACTTCACTTTGTGGTTCTTGAACTACTTCAAGTTCTATCATGCTGCTTTTTTTATCGGATAGAAACTCCCTTTCCAAAAAGGTGGCATTTCTCGAAACAAACGTCTTTGCTTCCTTGACATAATAGAACTCGTATCCCATCGATTCTTCGGGATACCCCACAAAATAGCACAAGTCGGATTTACTATCCAACTTATCTCCCATTATCGCTTCACATAAGCGGGACAACCCCATATCCTTATATGTTTGTAGTTGGGTTTCTGGGAATGCCAAAGTTCATAAGGTGTGGATCTAACTGCTTTGGTGTTAACTCTATTCAGCAAATACGCGGCAGTAAGAAGTGCATGACCCCACAAGTATGTCGGTAAGTTCGTGAACCCCATCATTGATCGAACCATATCCAATAAAGTTTGATTCCGACGTTCGGAGACTCCATTAAGTTGAGGAGCTCCCGGTGGAGTCCATTGGGATTGTATCCCATTCTCTTTTAGATAGTCAATGAACTCGATGCTCAAGTATTCTCCACCACGATCAGATCGCAGCTTCTTAATACTTCGTCTGAGGTTCTTCTCTACTTCGTGTCTAAAGTCTTTGAACCTTTCAAATCTCTCAGACTTGTACTTCATCAAATACACATACCCCTACCTAGAATAATCGTCGGTAAAGGTAGCAAAGTAGTTGTATCCACCTTTCGCACTAACACTTAGTGGACCACATACGTCTGTATGGATCAAATCCAAAAGACCATCGGCTCGTTCCATTCTCCCTTTGTAGGGTGACTTGGTCATTTTCCCTTTAAGGCAAGATTCACAAGTTTGTAGTGATTTTACGTCCTCCAAAGAGAACAATCCTTCACTAACAAAATCGTTCATCCTTCTTAAAGAGACATGACCTAATCTAGCGTGCCAAAGTTGTGCGGGGTTTTGATCTATCTCGTTACGTTTTGCTGATATAACATTAATAGGTATTTCATTTGGATTTAGTTCATACAAGTTGTTTAATAGTCGTCCTTTGCAACTCGAATTCTCCTTCTTTTGTATAATGCAAATCGAATTTCCAAAAACAAAAGTAAAACCTTTAGTATCTAATACAGGAATAGAAATAAGGTTTCTAATGAGGGACGGAACAAATAAACAATTGTTCAAAACAATAGGAAAACTAGAATCCAAAACATTTAAGTAAATTGTGCCAATGGCTTCAGCAGCAACTCTTGCTCCATTCCCCATCCTTAGGTAGGTCTCACCTTCTCTAAGCTTTCGACTTCTTGTCATTAGCTGCAAATCATTGCACAAATGTGAGCCACAGCCTGTATCCAATACCCAAGAAAAAGAGTTGACAGACAAATTTACGTCAATGAAATACGTACCCTTTTCAGAACTTTTCAGCTTTAGGTAAGCCTTGCAGTTGCGGCGCCAATGTCCTTTCTTTCCACAATGACGGCAAGCATCATCAACTTGCTTGCCAACCTTTGCCTTGGGGCCCCCACTACCTTCACCCACTTCAAACTTGCTGTTTGGGAAGGGAACTCTTTCCTTTCTCTTCTTTTAGGAATAACTCTTCTTTCCAGAAGTAGCAGCAATGAGAACAGACTTCTCTTTCTTAATGGTGGACTCGAAGCTGACCAACATGTTCATTAACTCATCCAAGGGAGGATCTAGTTTTTTCATGTTGAAGTTCACTATGAACGATTCATAGGAACTAGGAAGAGACAACAGGATCAAACGAGAGCTCGGCCGGGAGGGTGACATCGAGATTCACTAGCTTTTCAAGGAGAGTGATCATTTTGAGACAGTGCTCGTGGACTGAAGTCCCTTCGCGCAGTCTCGCCGTGATCAACTCATTTGTAGCAGCGTACCTCGATGCCCTAATATTCTCACTATACATGCTATCGAGGTGAGCCTTTATATCGAAAGCATGCATGTGAGACTCACATTTCCTCGCAAGCGCGGGCTCCATGGCGGCTATCATATAGCACCTAGCATGTGTATCATCTTTCTTCCATGCCTCATAAGTTTTCTTTTCAGCATCAGTCGCTGTGGCAGGTATAGTGGCGGGAAGTCTCTCGTTTAAAACATAGAGACGCCCCTCAACGGTTAGCACAAGCTTAAGACTACGCAACCAATCTAGGTAATTTGGGCCATTGAGTTTATTGTCGAGGATTGACATTATGGGATTCTAAGACATGATTATCTGAGAGGTATAGAGAAGAGGATTATTAGAGATTCGCGTTAAATGATTGTTACAATTAAATGTTTGGACTTATGTTATTTAATTGTTCTCCCACTAATTTTATTGAGTTCCACTTCCCTCTAGTAGACAAACGAGAAAACTGATTTTTCTTAATGGGCTTTAGGTCTAATAGACAAATATAACCCGTAGTTAATCTAGCCCGATTATATTTTCCCAAAGGTAGATCACCATCAATCATATCCACAATATGACCCTAAATTAATTTTCCTCACACTTGATAATGACCTAAGTTAATCTCGCCAATATCAAAATCGTCGTGTGTCAAGTCTGACCTACCAATCAAAGATGCTCATAGAACTTGATTATGCCAAACTAATGCAGTCCCTAGTTAATCTAGCCGACCACGTTAATCCAACATAACCCTTTTCTATGGATACCTTCATCGCTATGTCAATTGAACTACAGCTTACTCTTCCATAGCATTCCCCGCTAACACGGCTTACTGCACTACAGTAAAGGGCTACACAGAATCCAACCGTTGGCAGAAGGAAAGAAATAACTCAACAGATTGGGTTTTTCTTTATAGCTTGAAATGATTCTTAATTAGATTAAGAATGAAGGGTTTTATTAAAAGTTTTATCTCGTCAGAAGGTTCGGATTGGTCTATGTGATTCCTACATCTATGTTCTCTAAAGGTATATGGAAACGCATATTGTCCTAAGAGGAACATACGACCTAACTACATAATTAATTACATTAATTAATTATCAGGTTTTTCAAAATAATTATAGAACCTCAACTAGCATAAATCAATAAAATAATGTTGAGGTACTAATAATTAAGTTGAACTATAATCAATATTATATATGTGTTCTATTAATTGAAATCAATTTAACAATTTAAATTAATTAATTAATCTAACACCTATTTACTAAAATAGATGATTGTTGACTCGATTATCTAATTGGGATTAATTGAAAATAATTTTCCGAAAATTAAAATCAATTTGTTTTAAGTTTAATTATAGAAATCTGAAATATTTTTTTTATTTTTTTTTCCAGTGAACCGGTTCGGCCTTACCGGTCTGACCGGTTCGGACCGAAGCGGTCCGGTTCTGCCCGGTCCAGTTGACCCAAATCAGTGGGCCGGGTCAGTCGGCCCGAGAACCGGTCTGACCAACCCGAATCCACTTGGATTCGGTCAACTGTAACGTGCACAACCATCGAACCGGCCGGTCCAACCGGTTCGATCCGAACAATTTAAAAACCGACGTTTTAAAATAATTTCAGATCCGTTTTTCCAATTTTAAACAATTTTAAAGCTGGAAAAAATTCTAAACAATATTTCAAAAATATTTTAAACTTACGAAAACTCCCAATTACATAATACAACAATCACTACTTTAATAAATCGAACATGCATAAAATCATAGCATATTAAAACGAACGCAATCAATTGCGCAACGAGCTCTGATACCACTGTTGGGAATCGGGCACGTGTACGCAGCGGAAAACAAAATTTTATGTGATTTAAATGACTTTAAAACACATAAACACATAAACACATGCCCGACAAATTGAAACAATTAATTGCGTACCTTTGCGCTTCCAGCGAAATTTAAAACAACATACATGCTAAATAATTTAACCGAATTTAAATCAATTAGCATGCTCGCGTTTAAACCAAATAACATGCTCGCAACAATTAAAACGATTTCACGTAATCACATAAAATCATACGATAACGAACATGAATATATTGTTTAAACGTAAACGAATCAAGAACATGAAATTCGTGTGTTTACCTCTTGAAGCGTGAGGTAGGAGCGCTAAGCAAGTCGAGATTGCTACGGAAACCAATCCGTACAATCCGGGGCAGCAGCGGTGCAGCGGCAGCAGCGGCGAGACGGGCACGGCGGCGCGTGTATCTCACGCGGGGTCTTCGGGGCGGCGCGTGGGGTTGCGTGCGTCGTCGGCTCGAGGGCTGCTCTTGATTCTTCGATCTTCCTCCTCTCGGATTTCACCTCGTATACTTCGATCTACAAAAACTTGGCACTAGACACGAAGTAGTTAGAATAAAACGGAAGAAACGAAAAGAGAAAAGAACTACCAACTTGGATCGGCCAAGGGATGGCCGATTCCGGCGAGATAGCGGCGACGGCGGCGGTGGTGGCCGCGGGAGAGGGTTGCCGATCGAGAGAGGGAGCGGCTAGGGTTAGGGTTAGGTCTTGTTTTTTTTTTTTTTGTGCAAGGCCTATAAATCAAGTATATATAGTGCCTTGCATAAAACCCTAGAGGGCTTAAGTTGGACAGGGCTCAACAGCTTAAGTTCGTTAGTACTTTTACTTGCTCGTCTCTCTCATTTCAATGATCGGAAGATTGTAACGATTACATTTTCGGAATCATTATAAAGTCCTCGTCATTACGAGTGCCAACTCTCAATTCCCAACTTTCCAAAAGTAGAAACCCTAGTTCAGTGCACTTTCTAAATTTGGAAACTTCCCGACTTAGAAAGTCCACCACAATGTTCGTCTATTCTTTTCCTTTTCTTATTCTCATTCATAATTCCAAATTACGAATGTTGGACCCAATCAAATTGACTTCCAATCATGCAAAGATAAACCACTTTATCTCTGACCGTTTATTCAAAGATCTCATGTGCACGAGCAGTGTGACCCTCGATGGTTCAGGTGTAAGCTAGCCGGGGACCCACAACCCTTTGTGGTCAAAACTCCTCCCTTAGAGTTATGATTAAGATGAATCTCGTTTCACTTTAATCGCCCAACGAATCAAGATTGGCGTCTAGCAACTACGCGTCATGATTCCCTAGATACAAATGAAGTGCCTGCAAGAACCTTCAGATATAGTTAACGTACAGTACGGTCCCTTCCATACATATGTCCCGATTGAACTAGAGGCATTGGTTCGTCGAGACCTCTTTATTTGTTCAAT
This sequence comes from Erythranthe guttata, assembly GCF_000504015.1. The sequence continues at coordinate 144,386 of NW_012194827.1, forward strand.
GACGGTGCGATCGTTCTAAGTGTTGTAATCATTACGTGCATGACTTAGAGAATCGAATTCTCTAATCATCACTTAGTCAGCTTTGGCCAGAGACTTAGAATGATTAGAAACTATCAGAACACACAAGACATCCAAGATTATTCTAGCGATCGAATCCCCGACTACAATGCACAGACCTCCCACTAGATTTCGGACTGCACGAACACTGGCCCTTGGGATGGTCCTCGGTGGAACTCAGGGACAGGTCACGATACAGCTGGTCCTCTAGTGAAGTCTCGGTGATGTCTAGGTCATAAGGACTAATGGTGTACAACTATACCATAGATATCTCTACTCGATTATTGGGAACCACTTATAGATTTCTTGGGTGAGGGAGTTCAGTGAACTCGTCAACTTACGAGCACCCACTTATGTATGCCGATATCACAATATCGTTTACTGATGAGATGCAGTACACATACACTAAGTGCTAGTCTCTTAATGGGAAAGGCCGATATCCTCATTGGTGGCGTAACCCTTAGACTAGGAACACATTTAACAGTTATAATACTAAAGTAAATATCTCACGATCCTAACGATCATTTACTCGTACTCATAATAACTGTAAGGACTATATCTATGCTTGTGACAAAGGGACAAAGATATAGAATTCCAGGTTGTTTTATAATTAATACGAATAAAGGTTCGTTTATTACAATAATAAATACGAAAGACCACAGCCACATGTTGGCTTGTTGGTCAACTACTGTTGGGTGCTAAATACCAACACGCAAGTGCATGTATCGCAAACAAGTAGCAAAGTGGACTCGTGAGAGTCGGATGTTGATCCCATAGGGAATACGCAAATTACCTAATCCTAAGTACCAAATTCTAACAATTATGATTTTAATCCAGCCTACGCAAGTTTGTCAATTTAAATCAATTAAACAATTAAACTAATTAAGAAAGCAAATAAACACGAGAAAATATCAATAAAAACGGACCTAGGATTTTATCTTCCCCCTATGCAAGAATTGCTCACCCAAAACCCCTCAATTATGAAATATATGATTCATGATTATTAACCCAAGACACTAATTTACTCATAACCCGATGTCGCGTGTATTATGAGTCTATTATTCATAAACGGTTCACTATATGTCTATGCAAACAAATTATGAATAAAGGTGGTATCTGTATGTCTACGACACCACATGCAATTGACACACTCATCCGGTGAAAACTACTCGAAGGTTCTTCTACTTACCGTCTAATTATCAAAATAGCTTTGTCGAGTCAATCCCAATAATCACAGATAAAGCACATAAATTTATCAAGTTCATGCACTAACAATCATAACAAGTAGAAGAAATAATCATAAAATCATAATTGCATAATCTCAAGAAAACGGGTTCACCATCCCCACATAGGGTTCCAACAAAATCCTAGATTAAAAACTTAGCTACTCATGTTCTCTACGAAAAACATAATAAAAATATAAAAAGATATAGATTAAGAAAAGATAGATAAAAGAAGACTTGTGATGAAGATTTATCAATTCTTCGTTCTCTCGCTCCTCTCGCTCCAAGGTTGTGTCAAAAGTCCTTTGATTCGTGCTTGGTTTGGGCTTAAATAGATGTCCCAACTTGCTAGATGATTATAGGTTTCCTTGTGTGTTTAAAAGTCCAAAATTGTCTCCAGCGTGTTTTGGCACGGCCGCGCGAAAATCAGTTAAAATCTCACACGGCCGCGCGAGAATCGCCGAAACCTTCTGCCCCAGTTCTGCTGTTGGCACGGCCGTCCATATTTAAGGGTAAATCGGGGACGGCCGTCCCGTGCCAAATTCTTCATATTTTTGATAATTTCACTTTTGGCCCATATTTTCTCCAAAATTGCAGTTTTGACCCCAAACTTTTCCAATTCTTCAATTTGTACCTAGAATACAATAAATCAACTTTTTAAGCACCAATTATCGTTAATTCACACAAAAAGCTCAAATAAAAAGATACAATAAAGTGTAAAAATATACACTTAACACACCCCCAAACTTGATCTTTTGTTTGTCCTCAAGCAAAAGCTAGCAACTTTCACAGCAATACTCTCAACAACTGCCTCTCATCACATAGATTAATGGTCAACTTTCATTTTTCAGAACTTGCAATTATCATAACAATTCTCAAAAATTTACAAGCTTGTAATTCAAAGATACGTATTCACTCACCATTGCTAAAAACCACAAACCATGCTATCGCTTCAAATATCCCATATTTGTACATTAAAAATGGAGAAAATTTATACTTACATAATAATATTCAACTCCAAAGACTCACGAAATTTCTTTACTCGGCTAGTATCAAATAATTGAGCTATTGGGATCATTGGGACTTTTTGACTTTCAAATGTTGGGCTTTTTGGTTCGAGGTAGGAGATATGGGTATAGGTGGCTATGCTTCTTGAATTGAGGTGATTACGCCAAATTTTGAAAGATAAGCGTTTGAAACAATGAATTCACCTCCAAGGACTTTTAATAAACTCGATTTTTAAGAGTTCAAAAGTCTCCACTTTTGCTCTTAAGACAATGGATCGAGCTTTCAAACAAAAATTCAACAACTAGTCCTTTCATCTCCCTTCTAGTCTCTTCTTCTTCTTTCACTTTTTTTTTTCTCTTCTTTTTTTTTTGTAGAGGAAGAAGAAGGACCTTATAAAATTGTCCAACCGAACTCCAAAGGGTAATTTTTCAAGAATCGCCATTTATTCTACCTTAAACACATTGGCTAAAAGAAAGATCACCGTTTCTCCAAGGCTCAATCAAGGTTCGAATGATAAAAATTTAAAGGTAGGGTTGAAAGGCTCAAACGGTTCAAGGATGGCCCAAATTACTTCCCAAATTGCTCAACAATTTAATATTTCACTTTTGTAAATTCCTAAGGCAAGTTCTAAAACCGAATAGCATATGATATATCATAAATTAATTCCACGTTTTAAAACACAAAACTTTCAACCAAAGCAAGGCATAATTCGTGATTCCTAACAATGACTCCTTCCTACGACACTTTGAATCAAAAGCTCACCAAAATTCAATCACAATCAAGATAAAGCAAGCAATTTCATCATTCAACATCAACCATCTTTCATCATCATGATTCATCGAAGCATTTATCTCAACTCATTTTTTTTTATTTTCGAAAGCAATAAATAAACTAAAATAACAAAAATAAAAAAATCCTAAGGCATGCAAACTAAAAAATTAAAGCACATAAAAGCAAGTGATTATCCACCCCCAAACTTAAAATTTACATTGCCCTCAATGTAATAAGCACGAAGTTTAAGGATAGAATACACCTGAATAAGTCGTTTTGGCCATGTCCGGGCTGCGCTTCCACCCTTGCCTTTATTATGCTTCAGTTGAGGTTCGCACGGCCGAAATTGGGCAGTAGCTTTTTCCGATTTCCACACGGCCGTATGAGATTTTGGCTTTGTTTTGGGACGGCCGTGTGGTACTCCAAATTGCACTTTTACTCCTGAAAAAAAAATAAAAAATAATAAAAAAAAAATATGCTTAAATTGTTAGCTTGCATTCTTATAAAATAAATAAATAAAATAAAACAAGAAAAAACTAAATAAATAAATAAAAATGAAAATCTCGGGTTGCCTCCCGAGAAGCGCTAAGTTTACAGTCTTCAGCCAGACTTTGTTCTTGCTCTTCAACCCCTTAGCTTTTGAACCCATCTCCTTACTTACTTTTGGAGAAAGTCTTGAATAAATGGGTTGATCCGATTCTTCTTTCGATTGGTTCGCTTAGGAATGCCCTTGAATTTATTCTTCTTGATGTCATGAGGCGTGCCAACATCGTCTTTTATCACGGTGTTTTGAGTAGGTATTGTAACCAACTCAACCTTTTTCTTTTGTTCTCCTACATGCACATTAGTATCCACAAAAAAATTTAAATCGTGTAATTTAACAGGAAAAAGTTTAGAATCACTTACCTCGTCAAGTACATAACACCCATTAGCCGTAGTAGGCTTTTCATCCACCCGGTACACCTTGAAGATAATTGTTTCTTCCCCCACACTCATTCTTAGCCCTTTTTTTTCTACATCAATAATTGACCTACCGATCGCTAAGAAGGGGAGTCCTAAGATAAGGGGAATATTTTCATCTTCCTCTATGTCTAGTACTAGAAAATCGGCCGGGAGTATAAACTTATCTACCTTGACCAATACATCCTCCACTATACCTAAAGGGTGAGTAAAAGATCTATCGGCTAGCTGCAAGGTCACGGAAGTGGGCTTAATTTCTCCTAAATTCAATTTCTCATAAATTGACAAAGGCATTAAATTTACGCTCGCCCCTTGATCACACAACGCCCGCCCAAAATACCTAGTACCTATTGTGCATGGAATGGTACAACTCCTCGGATCTCTAAGCTTCGGTGGAATTTTATTTGCAAGGATCGCACTACTTTGCTCATTGAGGTCTACAATTGCTGCACACTTCGGAAGCCTCATCTTCTTCGACACAAGTTCTTTTATAAACTTAACCCAATTTGGCATATTCTTAAGTGCCTCAACAAAAGGAATATTAACATGCAACTTTTTAAGATAATCCAAAAATAACTGAAATTGCATATCAAGCTTAGAGTTTTGAAAACGTTGAGGGAAGGGTACCTTGGGAGTAGGTTCACTTACTGTGATTTTTGTGTTGCTTGGCCCAATCTCGGTTTTTTCCTTGGGCTTCTCTGCAATAGGCGGTGGTGCAACGGACTTTTTAGGACCTTCCTCTAATTCCCTCCCATTTCGCAAAGTTACTGCATTGCACAACTCGATGTTGCTCTTTCGAGGATCTTCCGTATTTGATGGCAGTGCTCCCGACGGCCTCGCGTTTAGCTGGGTTGCAAGTTGACCCATCTGTGTTTCCAAATTTCAAATGGAAGCTTGCGTTGATGTCATAAATTGAGCTAAGATGTTTGCGAGATCTCCATCTTGGGCCGGAGCTTGAGGTGAATTTTGGAATCCGGGAGCTGGTCGTGAATAATTAGGCGGTTGACCTTTAGGTGGTGCTTGCCTTTGTCCTTGCTGATTTCCTGCCCACCCAAAATTTGGGTGATCTTTCCATCCCAGATTATACGTGTTGGAGTACGGGTTCCTCTGTTGTTGGTTGGTGTCATGCACATAATTTAGAGACTCCGTTTCGTCTACGCCTTGGTCGGGAGCTTGGACTGCATGGACTTGTTGAGTCTGCAAAGTCGCTACTTGCTTCGATAGCTTTTCTAACTGGGCCGTGATGGCAGTAACCCCGTCTAACTCCAAAATTCCTCCTGTCTTGACTGCTCCGCTATTCGTCCGATTCGATGCCCGCATGTATTTATTTCTAGCGATTCGCTCCAAAAGCTCGTATGCTTCATCGTAAGTCAAACTCATGAACATTCCTCCAGCTGCAGAGTCGAGCACGGTTCTCGAGTTGTCTTGTAGCCCATCGTAAAATATTTGCAGTTGGCGCCACTCTTGAAGTCCGTGATTCTGGCACCTCCTTACTAACTGTTTGAACCGCTCCCACGTCTGGAATAATTCTTCCCTGGCTTCTTGTATGAAGTTTTCAATTTCTCTCCGGATTCTCTCAGTTTTTGTTGGGGATTTGTATGTGTTCATGAAAAGTTGTGCTAGCTGGGCCCAAGACGAGATGGAGTGTGGTGCGCGAGTTTGTAACCATTCTCGGGCTGCGCCTTGTATGGAGTGCTTGAACTAGCGGAGTTGCAGTGCTTCGGGTGTTACTCCGTTCATCTTGTGCGAATCACAAGTTTCGAGGAAGTTGACCAAGTGGAGATGTGGATCTTCGTGAGCCAATCCGCTGAATAACCCATTGTTTTGGAGCATAGTGAGGAGTCCCGCTCGAATTTCGAAATTGTTGGCTTCAATGGGGGGCTGCTGGATGCTTGATTGAAACCCATTGAGTGTCGGAACGGTGTACTCATGAAATGCTCGTTGACAAGGTGGTGGATTAATTAGCTGGCTTTGCTCTTGCTCGTTGACGATTTCTCCCGCCGCATTCGGTGGGCGTCTTTGGTCACCTCCCCCACGGTTAATCTCTTCTTCCATTGTTGCGGGAGCGTTTTGAGCTAACCGTTGATTTCTCCTAGCTTGCCTAAATGTTCGCTCAATTTCGGGGTCGAGAGGTAGCAAGCTCGTATCGTGTCCTCTTCGCATAAAAGGTACCTAAAACAAAATAATAAAAATAAAATAATTAAATAAAATGAATAAAATGGCTGAAGTAAGAAAAATTCCTCAAATTTAATATTAGGATAAATAAATAATTTAGCCGTATTCCCCGGCAACGGCGCCAAAAACTTGTTGGGTGCTAAATACCAACACACAAGTGCACGTATCGCAAACAAGTAGTAAAGTGGACTCGTGAGAGTCGAATGTCGATCCCACAGGGAATACGCAAATTACCTAATCCTAAGTACCAACTTCTGACGATTATGATTTTTATCCAGCCTACGCAAGTTTGTCAATTTAAATCAATTAAACAATTAAACTAATTAAGAAATCAAATAAACACGAGAAAATATCAATAAAAACGGACCTAGGATTTTATCTTCCCCCTATGCAACAATTGCTCACCCAAAACCCGTCAATTATGAAATATATGATTCATTATATGTCTATGCAAACAAATTATGAATAAAGCATTAACTAACAAGTCTCGTAAACGGCTACCTAAGGTGGTATATGTATGTCTACGACACCACATGCAATTGACACACTCATCCGGTGAAAACTACTCGAAGGTTCTTCTACTTACCGTCTAATTATCAAAATAGCTCTGTCGAGTCAATCCCAATAATCACAGATAAAGCACATAAATTGATCAAGTTCATGCACTAACAATCATAACAAGTAGAAGAAATAATCATAAAATCATAATTGCATAATCTCAAGAAAACGGGTTCACCATCCCCATATAGGGTTCCAGCAAAATCCTAGATTAAAAACTTAGCTACTCATGTTCTCTACGAAAAACATAATAAAAATATAAAAATACATAGATTAAGAAAAGATAGAAAAAAGAAGAATTGTGATGAAGATTTGTCAATTCTCCGTCTTCGATTCTTCGTTACTCTCGCTCCTCTCGCTCCAAGGTTGTGTCAAAAGTCCTTTGATTCGTGTTTGGTTTGGGCTTAAATAGATGTCCCAACTTGGTAGATGATTCTAGGTTTCCTTGGGTGTTTAAAAGTCCAAAATTATCTCCAGCGTGTTTTGGCACGGCCGCGCGAAAATCAGTTAAAATCTCACACGGTCGCGCGAGAATCGCCGAAACCTTCTGCCCCAGTTCTACTGTTGGCACGGCCGTCCCATTTTTATGGGTAAATCTGGGACGGCCGTCCCGTGCCAAATTCTTCATATTTTTGATTATTTCACTTTTGGCCCATATTTTCTCCAAAATTGCAGTTTTGACCCCAAACTTTTCCAATTCTTCAATTTGTACCTAGAATACAATAAATCAACTTTTTAAGCACCAATTATCGTTAATTCACACAAAAAGCTCAAATAAAAAGATACGATAAAGTGTAAAAATATACACTTAACACCTACTCTAACACAATCATGCACAAGGACACTCACACAAAACAACATACACAGACATACGTGTACAAAACAATGAAGAAAAGCACTCGTGCAAGAGTGCATGCGCAAAAACGTTAATGAAAACACGAGCAACAATACTAGGACATGAAAACGCATCAATAAACATGCATATAAACATTCGCACAAAAAACCATGCACAAACATACACGTGCAAAATAATGCATAAAACTACTTATTCGAAAGTGCATGCGCATAAACGCTAATGAAAACACGAACTACAAAACTAGGACATGAATACGCATCAACAAACATGCACAAACATACACGTGGAAAACAATGCATCGAAGTAATTGCGATAAAGAGCATGCACACTAACACTAATTAAAACACGAACTAAAATACTAGGACATGAGTACGCATCAAAATTAACATGCACAAAATTACTCGCAAGGAAGTACATAAGCGAAGATGCTAATGAAAACCCAAACTAAAATACTAGGACATGAATACACATAAACAAACACACACAAAACACTCGCAAAAACTAACATGCATAAACATACACAATAGGAAAACAATCACACAAAAGTTCATGTGTGACACCGTTATTGATACCAGGAACTGCAATACTCGGACAGTAATACGCATGAATAAACTTGCACATAAAAGGTAGAAACATGTTTGTTGATGCGTATACATGTCCTACTAGTTACGCCGCAAAATGTCACTAGAAGAGGCTATTGAGACCCTTGTTGGATTGTGACGCTAGTAAACAGCGTCACGTAGGTGGCCGTCATAATATGTTATCGTGACGCCCAACGCGCCATCATAGTGGTGTTGCTAGGACGGCTGCGGTTATCTCCAAAGGTCTGTTGTCGTGACACTTATTCCCGTCACGTTAGTTGTTGCAAACTACTTCAGCAGAAGTTATATATGACGCCGTAAACCGTCTCAAAAGGTGTTATAGTGACACTACGAATATGTCTTTGTTACTCTTTTCTGTGTCATATTAATACTAGTTTTGTTTTTTTTTTTTTTTTGATTAATTCAATTTATGATACTTTATTTTCCATTGTGAAAATACAATCAATCACTGCAAAGATATAACTCAACATATTTTAACTTGAAGAATAAAAATATTCTTTTTGTCACTCTAATCATAGTGCATGAGTACAATGGAGGCGTTCCACATTTTACAAAACAACAAAAAATGCTATCTAAAGTTAGGTTCAAAATACCAATCATCTACGAAGTCAATATCTAATCCATCACAAACATCAAAATTTGAAAACTTATTTGCCCTGAAACTTGAAGTTCAAAATGCTCAAAATTCTTCACCTTCTTCACATACAATAACCTATTGAGAAAAACAAATAAGAAATTAGTTTGTTCAAACGAAAAAGACATTTGATATACTAAATAGAAGACTAATACAATTTTTTTATGGCTAAACAACTGTCCCACCAATAAAATGTAAAATGGATTGAAATAAATCTTCGTCTAATCATGCAATACAAGCAATTATATATGAATGATTGTAAAATACATTAACCCCTTATTCTAAGGTTTGTATTAACATTAACCTAAAAAAACTATAAAGTTAATTCTTTAACTTTTTTCGTATCAATTCTCAAATAAATCACTATGTTTTCATTGATCAAGGAGACCTTCTCATCATCAACATCATATTTCTTGCATGAGGCTGTATTTCCCACATATAAGTTTGGATTACAAAAAGAAACATATAATTGCTCAAGCTATCTAATACCTCCAAATCATTGATAAATTCATCTGTCTATTTCTTATCTTGAAAACTAGGTGCATCATACACTACTACTTAATTATTAAAACATATAGTCATATATGAGCAAATATGTTCTAGAAACAATATATTATAAGTAAATAAAGATGAGGGTTGTACAATATTACCGTAACCAGCTCCAACAACTTTTTTCATAGAACTTGGCAGTACCTGTCAATCGTTGATGCAATAAGAGGTATAATAAAAAGAAAAAGAAAGTGTAACCGAAAATACATGTATGTGCAATCATAATTCGCTGAAATGATGATAGAATTTAAGGAGAAAAAAAAAATTTAATCGTACCAATACTTCAGTAGTAGTGTAGCTTATGAAAAAATTAACCTCTCTAAGTCTATCAAAGCACCAGCTCAATCATATTTGAAAAGCGAAGAATTGAATTCATAACAACAAAATATTATTGAATTAAATATGGAGATACATTCATTATAAAAAACAAGAATGACAATAACTTGAAATTAGAAGAATATGAAACTGATAAAACGGTAAGAATATGTAATAGTTATGAATAGCTTACTCTGAATATTAATACTCCCTTCATCACCAATTAAAATTATTGAACTTTTTTCAAGAAGTAGTAATATGTTATGCTTTAATCCTGCAATAAAATATCTAAAGGGAACAAGTTTTTATATAGCATCCACTGTCTATCATGCAATGCATATCATCTAATTACAGAATTGAGAAGAGGGGTTTCTAGATTTATGTACTTTATTTGGTCTTGCATAAAGGAAATGATTTTTATTTTTTATTTTTTAATGTTTTGTGTTTTTTATTTGATTTTAAATTTCATTAAGGGTAAATTAGTATTTTTATATTAAAGGTCTTGAACTAATAAGAAAATGGACTTGCTTATAACCGGCGCCTATCCAAAATTTTAAAATGTTTGAAATTTTCATAACTTATGGAATCAGGGTGAATTTTTAGATTCAAAAATTTTCGAATTGGAATAACAATTGATTTGTACTTCATAAAATAATTGAAATTGAAAACTTTCTGAAAAGGTTAATTCCCATCTATTTCATCCGACTTTCAACCCTAAAAACAATCATCAAATTGAATAATTAAAATACGTTTTATATGGAGGTGCCTGATAAATCCGGTTCATCATTAATCTAGCTAGGTTCTTTATTGCAAATAACCCCACACTCCTTTGTCGTAAAGAACCCTAATATTCATAACAAAATCACCACAACCATTTAAATCCACCCAATTTCATCAATTTTGATCTCTAAATCCGATTTTGACTTTTTTGTTTTTGAACATCTTTTCCCGCCCTTTTATATATATATATATATATATATATATATATATATATATATATATATATATATATATATATATATATATATATATATATGTATATATATATGTATATATATATATGATATATATATATATATATATATATATATATATATATATATATATATATATATATATATATATATATATATATATATATATGGTTTTATGTTGTTTGATTAGTACCAACAAGATCGAATGAGGAATAATTTTGATTTTAATATTATTTTTATCAAAAATTTCTATTTTATTTTATTAAAAATAAATTGGATACATGAGTGTCTTTATTATTATTATTATTATTATTATTATTATTATTATTATTATTATTATTATTATTATTATTATTATTATTATTATTATTATTATTATTATTATTATTATTATTATTATTATTATTATTATTATTATTATTATTATTATTATTATTATTATTATTATTATTATTATTATTATTATTATTATTATTATTATTATTATTATTAGGGGCAATTTGCTATAGGTCCTCCTATAAGTGATTATATGTGTTAAAATCCATCTAATAAACTCTAATTTCCAGCAATTTTTTGTATTTATCATTTGTCAAAAGTACCCCTATCAATATCCCTAGTAATATACGGTAAAATATATCTTCAAAATCAAATCCCCCATTTCTCTCCCTATTATACTGCAAATCCGAAATTTATAATTGCAAACATCTGGAATTCGATTTCTCCCCTATTTCTTCAAATCGAAAATCTCACCACGAATTTTGAATCCTTCCATAGGTTTTGGGCAATTTTTCGTTTGCAGTTTTACCAGGTCGGTTGCATTTTGTCTTCGTTTTCGATTTGCTGTTCAATATTTGCATTTGTTTCGTTTGTTGTTTACAAATTTGTTTTGATTTTTCTTCCATTGTTGTTTACAGGGTTTGTTGTTTCGAAAATTCCAATTGCAAAAATATTGAAATCGATTTCATCCCTGTTGCTTCAAAGCGAAAATCTCACCACGAATATTGAATCCTTCCATAGGTTTTGGGTGTTTGATTGTTTGCAGTTTTACTTGGTCGTTTGCATTTTGTCTTTGTTCGATTTGTTGTTCAATATTTGCAGTTGTTTCGTTTGTTGTTTACAAATTTGTTTCGAATTGTTTTCGTTTGCTGTTTACAGGGTTTGTTGTTTCGAAAATTAAAATTGCAAAAATATGGAAATCGATTTCCTCCCTGTTTCTTCAAAGCGAAAATCTCACCACGAATTTTGAATCCTTCCATAGGTTTTGGTTGTTTGATTGGTTGCAGTTTTACTTGGTCGTTTGCATTTTGTCTTTGTTCGATTTGCTGTTCAATATTTGCATTTGTTCGATTTGCTGTTCAATATTTGCATTTGTTTGATTTGCTGAACCAGTTTGCCCCCCTTTATGTTCGTGATTTTCCAATTGTTTGTTGTTTGAAGACATCGGCTGGTGTTTCTGTTTGGGATTTATACAATGGACAAAAAACGATTAAATCTTGGTAAGCAATGATTCTTTAAACTATTTGTATGATTAATGTGTGCATTTTGAATTTTTTTGTTCTGCATTTGCATGTTGTTTATTTTATTTTCAATTTTGCTGTTTTTATTTTATTTTGCATTTTGCTGGTTTGCAATTTATTTCGAATAATTCGATACTAATTTGAGAACCTTTTTTTTTCCATGAGGATGATGACTTCGATCCCCAAAATCAAACAATTGAGGGGTTCGGTAATGTTATAACTTTGGTTATGTTTATTCTTAAACAAAATGTAGCTGCATTTTAAGTTACAATTATTAAGGTTTGTTCGATGTTAGTCTGAGTTTTTATGCGCTTTTTTAAACTCGGTTTGCATTTTGCTCTTTAAAGTTTGTCACTTTGATTCTGTATTTTGCTATTTTTGAGGCTGATTTTGGTACTTATGTAATCTGAATTTTGATTTTTTTGGTTAATTTTGAGTAGTGTTGTTAGTTGTTTGCAAATGATGTTTGCTATTTTCAAGTACCATTTTTATTCGACTAATTCATGTATCGTTTACTTACATTTGATGTTTTTATTTGTAGTTTGCATTTTGCAAGTCTTGTATAAACTTGCAAAAGTTGTTAGTTGTTTGATTTTTTGCAATAACATTGTTTGGATAATTCCATAGCTCTGATTTTTCCCTTTTTCTTTTCCAACAGTCAAGCCAAATAAAAGGAAAAAAGTCACTAAATCATCGAAAAGGAAAAGAAAAATCAACTCAGACTGTAGTCGAGACCCAAGAACAACCAACGGTTACAGAAAGAACAACCGATTCCACAATATTGTTCAAACCTCATTTTGTAATCCGGTGGATTACAGTTTGCAGTTTCAGTTTACGTTTGTTGATAAAAGTGTTTCATCTTTTACATCACCTTGCAAATTCCAAGTTTAAAATTGCAAAAGAAAATGATTGTTTTGCTATTGCATTATGCTGTATTATTTTTTTCTCATACTAATACAAATCGCAAATTTATGTTTGACATTTTAATGTTTGCAATTATTGATCGTGCAGTTCGCTATTTACAAAATGATATAACAGTAATACATAATTAACAAAGAAAAAAAAAACACCATTCTAAAATTTGCAGTTTGTTTACCATTTCTTTTGTATTTTGCATTTTGTTGTTGTATGTAATTTGCATTTTCATGTTACAACTTACAACTTGGAAAAAATAAAAATAAAATTGTGAATAAGATAATTGAATATTTAAAGATTTTATTAAATAAAAATATGCAAATAAATATTTATGATGGAATTATACCAAAAAATATAACCAGTAAATATCATATTACAACAACTTAAATATGTGTTTTCAAATTCCTTTTGTTGTTTGATGTTTGATGTTTGTTGTTTGGAAGCAAATTAATAATAAATGCAAACATAAAATTATAGAGAGAGATAAATATGTAAGTAAGAGAGAGAGAGAGAGAGAGGGAGGCGTGAGAGGGTGAGAGAGAGAAAGATATGTAGATAGGAGATAGGAGAGAGGGGAGAGAGATAAATGCGTGTGAGAGAGAGAAAGATAGGGAGAGAGGAGAGAGAAAAAAATGAGAGTGATTTGTGGGTTTATTTCTTTATTTTCTAAAATAATATTTTTATATAAATATTAGTTAAGGATATTTGTGTCCATATACAATTAATTTTATTTAACTCATATTAATTTTAATAGGCAAGGGACCTACACCTATATTCATCTAATCACTTGGATTTCCACCTATATAAGTCCAAAATTAGGGGTGTCTAGCAAATTTCCCCTTATTATTATTATTATTATTATTATTATTACTAAGCCAATTGCATAAAATATCGACAAACACGTGAGTAATGTTTGGATATTGGGTTTAGGATTTATTTTTTGAAAAAGAAAATGATCTTTAGTACTTAATATGCGTGAGACAAGGTTCACTAAAAATTAGCTTATGAATAAACTTTAATTGGTTTTATTATTTAATTAACTTTACAAATAATATGCAATGCAACAATACAAATTACGTTAAAATGTTACTCATTAAATAAAAATCAATAAATTCTTTTGTGAACCCTATATGGGGTTAGAATTTATAAATATGTAATTGTTACAAATATATTAATGTGAGTTTTGCCATATGTGCTTTTTTAATATAAATATCTTTAGGAAACTAGAATATGATCCTTTATATTTTTGTGCATGTGTTTTTGTGCATGAACTTTTCCTCGAGTACTTTTGTCCATTGTTTTGTACGTTTATGTTTGTGAATGTTGTTTTCTCCGAGTATTTTTGTGCATGTTCATTCATGCGTATGTCTTAGTATTGTAGTTTGTGTTTTCATTAGCATTTTTGAGTGAGTGCTTTTCTAGATAGCAATGCAAGGAATTTATCACATTTTATAAAATAAAATGAGAATGTGGTCTATACCTTTCAATTCATCACTTTGTGTGCTGCTCTTCAACTGACCAATTGACGCAAATTTTAGATTCATTGCTGATCTAGAGATAGCATGTCCTATCTCGCGACTAATTGCAGTTCTTGCAGTTATGATCCATTGATATGGATATCCAAATTTATTATACTTTTCAGCAAGAAGGGTAATTTTAGCATTGAAAATTTTATATGTCTCAAATAGTACGAATACTTTTTCGAACATTGAAATATCATTATCAAATATAGTAGCCATAGCCTTTTGTCATTCGTTTAAACAATCAAATTATAATAATTTAGTATTGCAATTATTTTTCTTGAAGTTATATTTAATTGGTATTGTGATAGTAAGAAATAATAAGAACTTACTGTTCCTCTGGTAACGTTTGGGACTTGAGTACGACTGTTGTGGTTTTGCTATGTCATGTACCATTAATTTTATGCTCCAACGAGGAATACTTGGCAAGACATCTTGGATACGATCTAAAACAACTGAAGTCATCCTACATAAAACAAATTTGCCAAATATTACTAATATTGTACAAAACAATGTGTACAAAACGTTAAAAATCATGAAGGTATTTAAAAACTCATAAGTTATCGATATAATTTCACTGTAACAGTAAATTGTATAAAGATGGCCTTAAGCTAGATTTTAAATTTAATTGTAAACTATATTCTTCGTATATTGTACAGGTACAAGTGCTTTTTCACATGATGGTTGAATCAAGATTTTAACTGCATCAGCTGATCTAGCTCTCGACAGTGCAACATAAAGTTGCCCATGTGAGAAGACTGGCTCACGTAGGTAAACTCAAACAAAATCAAGTGTCTGACCTTGAGCTTCATTTAAAGTCATAACAAAACATGGTAATGGGAAATTGCATCCTTTTAAAAAGAATCGCACAATTTTGTTTATCAGAAGACTCTAAAGGAATCCTTGGTATAAACACGTGATTTTCTTTAAAATCTCCTACTGCTAT
Organism: Erythranthe guttata; assembly: GCF_000504015.1. The sequence continues at coordinate 159,966 of NW_012194827.1, forward strand.
TTCTACTCCGATAAAATTCTCCCCTAATTCTCGACATATTAATTGTGTTCCATAACAAAGGCCTTCAATAGGATCTAAATTCCTCAAATAACATAATCGGACAATTCATCTTTAACCTCAAAATATGAGGAGGAAGGACACTTACGGAAATACTATTCAAATAGGTTTCATATTCTCCTTGTTGGTTTGAATCTATTATCTTATTATAACTAACATACTCCCTTAAAGTTCATGGGAAACTATCTATTAATAGATCATTTATTTCTTCAGCACATTCGTTTTTAGGTGTCAAAATTGCCCTATTAATTAATTTATAAGGATATGTGTGGAACAAATCGAAACAGGGAAAGATTATCAACATATTAAGAGAAGTATTTGTATCGACAAAAGGGATAAGCATATTTTGGGGGATGGTAATGTTGTTTTCAAATACGAAAGGCTCATCACCATCGCCAATTCTGATTAAAAATGACCCAAAACAGGGATCTTCTTTGTAGTCTAATCTTTGTAACATTTGGCCAGATCACTGAACTTACAATGCTAGCCGCAATCATGGATTCCCTTGATCCTCCAGGCACTATAGGTAAAGTTTGCCTAAAGTCGCCACAAAAATAGAATCACTTTCCCCCCAATAGGTGAGTCATCAGACATCAAGTCCCTAAGTAATTCATCAAGAGCTTCAATAGAATGACGATTTGCCATTGAGGCCTCATCCCACACCACAAGTTTTTCATTTATTATCATTTTAGCAAGGTTTCATTGTTTGTTGATGTTACCAATTGATTTGTCTAGAAGATCAAATGGAAGCTTAAATCTGGAATGAGTTGTTCGCCCACCTGGTAACAAAGAAGTTGCTACTCCTGAAGTAGCCACAGCTAAAGCAATATTTCCTTTAGAACGCACATATGCCAATAATTCACGGTACAGAAAGGTTTTTCCGGTTCCTCCAGGCCTGTCTACAAAGCAAACACCACCTTCATTGGAGTTAATTTTAGATACAATCATATCGAAAGCTATCTGTTGATCGTCATTTAATGCATGACTTGAAAGCAAATCTTCTTTTGATATTTCCATATTTTACTCATGCTCATACCCCCGAATCATTTTATCACGAACAGAAGAATAAGAAATTGGAAACCGCAAAGAAAAATCCGATATGGATTTGTCCATAGAGAGTAGAAAATTGTCTATAGATCTAATTTTTTTCCTCATTATTTCAGCTTCAGACATCCCATCAAATCTAGAGAATCCTTTGAGAACGCAGAATAATATTTTTCTCAAAGAACTTGCGGATCGGGAACCACTCCGTATACAAGTAGCATCGCAAATAGTCTTCGCAAACTGCATGGCATTTGATAATGAATTGCTTCAGCCAAACAATTATCTATATAATCATCGGATTCTAATAACCCTCTAAATATAGCAGCCTCCCGAAAAGATACAACTAAGTCATTTCCAATAGACTTCAAATCTTCGAAAGATTGAGGACACCTTACATGCATTAACAATAACCGTTCATAATATCGTTCACCTTAAAATGGACTCACTGTGGATAACCTACCAACAACGACTTGTTTCTGTCGTAGCTTCCATTTTCTAGATTTAGAATCCCAGACAAAATGTTTTGGGAATTCGTAATAAAGAAGCTTCAGATGCTTTGTGTTTGAATCATTGGAATTCATCCAAAAGAATTCGGTTAACATAGTCTTTGACGATAAAGGATTTTGCAGAAGTTGCTCCAAGGACTGATGGAGGCCGAAGCGCAAAGGTTGGTGATTTGGCAAATGCACTAGAAAAGTTATAACGGTAGGGTGTATCTCACTCATTGGAAATGTATAGATTCTCCAATAAGCTTTAGGCGCACATATATACCGTCCGTCTTGGAAAGCGTGAATCTCATCGTATGAACCGTGAGATTCATTGCCAACCACGTGATATGCCATCTTATCATGTCCTTTGTAGATGTATTTGTACAAGTATTTAACTAACTTGATATTTGAACATTTCTCGACATTAATGTGACAATCATACTTTGCAAGTAGATACGGACAATAAGGAACAATGTGTCTGTTATCCAAATGGACTTTGCGCACAACTACTGTCTTGCCATCATCTCTTCTTTTATAGCATGGATAAAAACTGCGCCCATGAACAGTGACTTAAGAAAATTGTTTAGGATAATGATTTTTACAAAGGCCGTCTCTCATACATATGTTTGATGGATTTGAATGACCACATGGACCGTGCATTATGTGACGGACAACATATTCTCTTAAAAAAGGATGTGAAGTATCTCGTAATTCTGCAGTTATAATATCATCATAGACATCTGATGAAATCATTTTGTGACGGTCCGTCAAAATAATAATCCAATGGGCGTGAGGCAAAACCCATTTTTGAGACTCGATTGCATATACATATGCTGCAACTTCACCAAAAAGTCTTTTTTCTGACAATTTCATCTTTGAGCTCTGCAAGCTTTGCTTTGAAAACCCTTGCGATTACCACTGGCCTATCATGCAGTTTTTCATTTGGAAGCAATTTATCTTTGATTTCTTTCCAAGACGGATTGCAAGTCATGGTCAAGAATATATCAGGTTTTCCATATCTTTGCACGAGAGCCATAGCGTTAACATAACGTTTTTTCATGTCCTTGGTCCACCTATAAACGAAGAAGGCAGCAAAACCTTTTTTCCGACATTTGCGGGATCATTTCTCCATCGATACATAAAGAATCAGTAATTCCTTGAAATGATTCGATCTGAAATTCTTGTTGAAGTTGGTCACATCTATAATAATCCAAGCAAGATGTCTCCAACTTAACGTATGAATCAATTGCATACTGATGGCCCAATCTTCCTAAATGCAATAAATAAGAGGGAACTGGTTCACTCATTTGAGCTCTGTAACACGAAAACTCTCTGCATGATACGTTCATATGAGAGTTCTTATTTATCCAAAGAACTGCACATAAATAAGAATATAAAACTTACTGTTAGTTTATAAAATTACATAAAAATTAATATTGATTATGAAATTATATTATTAATAAGAAACATAAATCAATGTCTAGTTATATTAGTAGTAACATATTTTTATTTGTACCATTTTCTTCCATTTCCAAAACTGCTTCAGCCGAAATTGCATTGGTATGATCAGTTGCATTCTGACCTTGACAAGGTTCCTTTCATTTTCGCGAAGAAGAAATGGTCTGCACCAACTTATTTATTCCGGCATGCCACTCTGGCTCTCCGTATGGAAATAATAATGGATACTGTAGCGGGTCATAGCAACCGTAATGATATATCACCTTATGGTTGTAGCCGCCATCAGTGTATACACGAATATCTCGTTCACGTTCAATGGAAACACCATCAGAATCATTCCACACAACAGCCACTTCATCGGCTGTCGCTAAATTATAAGTTCTCTGATCCAATTTGCTATTTAATCTAATAACAATGTGCGCATCTCAGAGGTCATTCCAAGTCTGAAGCCTTTTAAAGAAGATGGAATATGGATTTTTTGAGAGAGCCGCAATTAGAAGATCCATAATATCAACCCATAATTTTTTTGATTGAAGTACTTGAGGATCCAAGTGTTCAGAGGTGTCGTGGAAAAATAGCAGAAGCATATCTTTTGTATTAGGTGAACCATCAATAGGATTCATAAAATGGCAAGACTTGAGGATCCAAGTGTTCAGAGGTGTCGTGGAAAAATAGCAGAAGCATATCTTTTGTATTAGGTGAACCATCAATAGGATTCATAAAATGGCAGACTTGACCTATAACTTTTAAAGCATAAATGCCATCTTTAGCCCACCATGACTGCGGATCGGTTTTAATTCCCATGGAAGTGAATGCAAAGGCATTGTTATAATTTCGAGATCGTCTTCTAAATTGGCATGCAACTTCTGATTGCCCGATAAATAAGGAATGTAAGATCGGACAAACAGTAGGGTCCACCAAAGAAATCTGGCCTTTAGAACAACAAAAACCCACAACCTCACGAGAGAAACGAAATGCCCCGTAGTAGGAACATGGAGGCGTGATAGGAGTACCCAAGGTATTTTCGCAATATCAGACATTATTTTAAAACGGTTTGCAACCCAACGTGCAACTTTGTTGCACATTTTCTGGTACATTTGCAATGAGGGCAATGTTGGGGATCGTGCATGTATACGCAGCGGAATTTAAAATTTTTAGATCGAACTAGTTTCGATTACATGCTTAAACTAATCACATAGTCAACGTACCTTAACGCTTCCGCCATACATATGGTAATTATCGATTTAATTAAAAACACGTAAAACCGAAAATTACGAAACATGCTTGTTCATCATTCAATAAAATCGAAACACGTAATCACATATTACTCATAATCATAAATTATAATTCATACAAACATGCTCGAATTAATTTACGAAAGTTTCGATTTATTTACCTCTTGTAGCGTGAGATTTCGACGAATCGAAACCTAGAACCAATCACGTACAAGCTGCAAATTACCAATCCTCGGGGCTGCAACTCACGGCTGGAACAAGCTGATCCAGCAAGCGACGAACGGCGGCGCGTGGCAGCAGCAGCGGCGGCGCGTGAGCGGCGTATCGGCGCGTGCGGCGGTGCAACGGCGGTGCGTGGATTCGTCGGGGCAGCAACTCCTCTCCAATTAGGTTTCACCTCGTATTTTCGACCCACTCGAACTACAACACTAGATGTAAACGAGTTAGATAAACAACAAGTAAACGAAGGAGAAGAGAGGAGAAAACCGGCGGTGATCGGCGGTGGCGCGGCGGGGCAGCAACGGCCGAAGTGGAGGAGCGGCTAGAACTTTGACGGCTAGGGTTTTTTTAAGCAAAAAATCTGATCTCAAACTCTTGTTTGAGGTCTATTTATACTTAGGGTTTTCAACCCTAGTGGGTTTAAGTCATTGGGCTTGACCCACTGATGTATTAAGCCCATTCCCTCGTCAGCCTCGTTTCTAATAAACGATCGTTCACAAAATTATAACAAAATTATATTTGTGAAGAGCTCAAAGTCCTCGTCGATACGAGTGCCTCTTCGAAATTTCCAATTTCCCAAATTGGAAACTTCCACTTCAAAGGACCTGCTAAATCGGGAAACTTCCCAATTTAGAGAGTTCACTAAATTCTGCATTTCTCTCTTTCTCTACGTTTATTTCGATTCGCAATTCACAATTATGTATCTTGGATTCAATCATATCGACATCCAATTGTTCAAAGATTAACATATTAATCTATGCTTGTTGTTATCAAGGATCTATATTACACGAGAAGTGTGACCCTCAATGGTTCAGGTGTATGCTAGCCGTGGGCTCACAACTCTTTGTGATTCGAACAACACATTGTTCTTATACGAACTCCTCCCAAGAGTCCCGATTAGAGCAAAACTCATTTTACCTAATCCCCGATCAAATCGGTGCCCAACGAATCAAGATTGGCGTCTAGCAACTAGGCATCATGATTCCCTAGATACAAGTGAAGTGCCTGCAAGAACCTTATGATATAGTTAGCGTACAGTACGATCCCTTCGCAGCACATGTCCCGGTTGAACTAGAGGCATTGGTTCACCGAGACCTCTTATAAAGTTCAATAACCGTGCGAACGTTCTAGGTATTATAAATCCGTTCGTGTGCGACTTAAGGAAACACATTTCCCTAATCACCCCACTATCAACTCTGGCCAGAGATTCCTTGGATTATAAACCGTCAGAACACACAGGACATCCATGACTACTCAAGCGCTCGAATCCCCTACTACAATGCACAGACTTCACACTAGATTTCGGATTGCACGAACGTTGGCCCTTGGAGTGGTCCGCGGTGGGACTCACGGACAGGTCACGATACAATCGGTCCTCTAGTGAAGTCACGGTGATGTCTGTGTCTTAAGGACTAATGGTGTACAACTATATCTTATAAACCTATTACTCGATGAATGAGACCCACTTATAGATTTCTAGGGCGAGGGAGTTCAGTGAACTCATCTAGTATGAGCACCCACTCAAGTATGCCGATGTCATAACACCGATGACTAATGAGACGCAGTACACATACACTAAGTGCTAGTCTCAAAAGGGAAAGGCCGGTATCCTCATTATTGGCGTAACCCATCGACTAGGAACAAGGTTTAACAGTTACATTACATTGCTGAGTTATCTCACGATTCTACTAGACCAACTCACAGTAATAGAGTAACTCGTTAGGACAATATCTATGCTGCTTGCATGGGATAACAGATATAGAATGCCAAATGAAATGTTTTATTATTACAAACGAAAAACGATTGTTTTATTACAAGGAAAAAGAGAAGGACCACAACCGCAAGTTGGCTTGCTGGTCACCTACTCTAACAATCTCCCACTTGACCTAAAGCGAACTACTCATAAATCTAAGTCCCATCGACTCTCGATGTTTCTCGTGGACTGATCCTGACAATGGCTTGGTGAAGGGATCTGCAATATTGTCCTCCGAGGTGACTCTGTCTAGCTTGACTTCACCTCTCTCTATGATCTCTCGGATCACATGGTATTTTCTCAACACGTGCTTCGACTTCTGATGAGCTCTTTGTTCCTTAGCTTGCGCTACGACTCCGTTGTTATCGCCGTACAACCGTACTGGATCGCTAGCGTTTGGAAATACACCCAACTCTTGGATGAATTTCCTAATCCATGACCCTTCCTTTGAAGCATCTGATGCTGCAATATATTCAGCCTCGGTGGTGGAATCAGCCGTCGTGCCTTGTTTGGAACTCTTCCAACAAACGGCACCCCCGTTGACTTTGAATATATACCCCGAGTTTGACTTCGAGTCATCCACGTCCGATTGAAAACTAGAATCCGTGAAGCCTTCTAATTTCAACTCGGTATCCCCATAGACCGAAAACAAATCTCGAGTTCTTCGCAAGTACTTGAGAATGTCCTTCACAACCTTCCAATGGGCTGGGCCGGGGTCGGACTGATATTTGCTTGTGACGCTCACAGCATACGCAATATCAGGTCGTGTACACTGCATGCCATACATAATGCTTCCTATAACGGATGCATAAGGTGTCCTTTTCATCTCCTCGATTTCCATTTGCGTTTGAGGACGCATGGATTTCGAGAGACGAACCCCATGGGACATTGGCAAGAATCCCGTCTTGGATTCTTCCATGCTAAACCGTTTAAGAACGGTGTCTATGAACATGGATTGGGACAAGCCAAGTAATCTCCTCGATCTATCTCTATAGATTCGTATTCCCAATACGTAGGATGCTTCTCCCAAATCCTTCATCGAGAAACGTGTGGATAACCATACTTTAGTTGACTGCAACATCCCTACATCATTCCCAATGAGTAGTATGTCATCAACATAAAGTACAAGGAAAGTCAATGCACTCCCACTAACCTTCTTGTAGACACAAGGTTCCTCCGGGTTTTTCACAAATTCAAACTCTTTGATAGTTGTGTCGAACCTTTTGTTCCAACTACGGGATGCTTGTTTCAATCCATAAATGGATCGCTGGAGTTTGCAAACCTTTTGCTCATCTCCAGAAGATATGAAGCCTTCCGGCTGCGCCATGTAAATTTCTTTCTCAATGTCCCCATTAAGGAAAGCGGTCTTCACATCCATTTGCCATATCTCGTAGTAATACCACGCAGAGATGGCCAGCAAAATCCTAATGGACTTGAGCATAGCAACTGGAGAGAAGGTTTCCTCATAGTCAACTCCTTGCTTTTGAGTATACCAATCTAGCCTTGTAGGTCGATACCTTTCCATCTACTCCAATTTTCTTCTTATAGATCCATTTCCAGCCTATGGGAATGATTCCCTCGGGTGGATCTACCAAGGTCCATACCTTGTTGGAGTACATAGAGTCCATTTCGGATTTCATGGCATTTAGCCAATGTCCCTTGTCTGTATCCGATACAGCTTCGTTGAAAGTTCTAGGATCACATCCTTGGTCAACTTCATCAACGAGGAATAACCTATCGGGCGCTCTTCGAACTCTTTCGGATCTACGCAGCAACGGTTCAGGAGGTATATTAGTGGTTTGTTGAATTGGTTCATTATCTGATTGTTGTGCTTGAACTTCAGATTGTGGTTCTCGAACTTCTTCGAGATCAACTACACTGCCCTTTCTATCCGATAGAAATTCCTTCTCAAGGAACACGGCATTTCTCGAGACGAACACCTTTGCCTCGGAAACATAGTAGAATTCGTATCCCATGGAATCCTCGGGATACCCCACAAAATAGCATAAGTCGGATTTTCTGTCCAACTTATCTCCCACTAGCCGCTTCACGTAAGCGGGACAAGCCCATATCCTAATATGTTTAAACGTGAGTTTCTTGGAGTGCCAAAGTTCATAAGGTGTGGAGTTAACTGCTTTGGTATTAATCCTATTCAGCAAATACACGGCAGTTAGGAGTGCATGACCCCACAGGTATGCCGGTAGCTCGGTGAACCCCATCATAGATCGAACCATGTCTAACAGCGTTCGATTCTGACGTTCGGAAACTCCATTAAGTTGAGGAGTTCCAGGAGGAGTCCATTGAGAGAGAATCCCATTCTCTTTAAGATAGTCTATAAACTCAGTACTTAAGTATTCGCCACCACGATCGGATCGTAGTTTCTTAATACGTCTACCGAGTTGGTTTTCTACTTGGTGTCTAAAATCCTTGAACTTTTCAAAAGTTTCAGACTTATACTTCATTAAGTACACGAAACCATACCTAGAATAATCGTCGGTAAAGGTAACGAAGCAGTTAAAACCACCCCTAGCACTAACGCTTAGTGGACCACACACGTCTGAATGGATCAAATCCAAAAGACCCTCGGCTCGTTCCATCTTCCCTTTGAAGGGAGTCTTGGTCATTTTTCCTTTGAGGCAGGATACACAAGTTTGAAGTGATTTCACGTCCTCCAAGGAGAACAATCCTTCACTTTCAAATTTGTTCATCCTTCTCAAGGAAATATGACCCAGTCGAGCGTGCCAAAGTTGTGCGGGGTTAAGACTTATATCTTTTCGTTTTGCTGATATAATGTTAATTGGTATTTCATTTGGATTTAGTTCATATAAGTTGCTATAAGTTTTCCCTAACAAATCATATTTTAATCATTTTGTATAATGCAAATCGAATTTCCAAAAACAAAAGTAAAACCTTCATTATCCAAAATAGGAATATAAATAAGGTTTCGAATAAGTGACGGAACAAATAAACAATTGTTCAAAATTAAACAATGGAAAAACTAGAATCCAAAATAGAAAGATAAATCGTCCCAGTAGCTTCAGCAGCAACCCTTGTTCCGTTGCCCATTCTTAGGTAGGTATCACCCACATTAAGTCTCCTACTTTTTGTCATGAGCTGCAAATCATTACAAAGATGTGAGCCACAACCAGTATCCAATACCCAAGAAGAAGATTTAACGGACAAATTAACTTCTATTAAATACGTACCCTTTTCAGAACGTTTTTGATCGAGGTAAGCCTTGCAGTTGCGTCGCCAATGGCCCTTCTTTCCACAATGATGGCAAGCGTCATCAACTTGCTTGGTGACCTTGTCATTCTTCACTCCGCTCGACTCACCCTTCTCAAGTTTCTTGCTCGGGCCGAAACTCCTTTCTTTCCTTTTCTTCTGCAAAGAACCGTTCTTCGCAGAAGGAGCAACTAGGAGAACATATTTCTCCTTCTTGATCGTGGACTCATAGCTGACCAACATGTTCAACAACTCATCCAATGGTGGATCGAGCTTGTTCATGTTGAAGTTCACTATGAACGATTCATAAGAACTAGGAAGGGACAGTAGGATCAAATCCACCGAGTGCTCGGCCGGGAGGGTGACATCAAGGCTCACCAGCTTCTCAAGGAGAGTGATCATCTTGAGACCGTGCTCGTGGACCGAAGCCCCTTCACGCAGCCTCATGGTGATCAACTCCTTGGTAGCTGAGTACCTCGATGCCCTAGTATTCTCATTGTACATGCTTTCAAGATGATGCTTGATATCATAAGCATGCACGTGAGACTCATACTTCCTCGCGAGCTCTGGCACCATGGATGCTAGCATGTAGCACCTCGCATGGAGGTCGTCCTTCTTCCATGCCTCAAAAGTGGCAGTCTCGTCAGCAGTAGCAGTCGCAGGGAGAGCAGCGGGGGGACTTCATTGAGCACATAGAGACGCTCCTCGACTTGGACCACAAGTTTCAGATTGCGAAGCCAATCCAAATAGTTTGGACCGGTAAGTTTGTTTTGGTCGAGGATAGAGGAAAGGGGATGTCTGGACATTGTTGCTGAGAAAATTTTAAGAAGACAATAATTAGAGTTTAGTTCGTAATAATCGTTACAATTAAAATTTTGGACTTTTATGTTTTAATTGTTCTCCCACTAATTTTATCGAATTCCACCACCCTCTAGCAGACAATCGAGAAAACTTATTTTTCTTTAATGGGCTTTAGGTCGTATAGCGCTAATGTAACCCGTAGTTAATCTATCCTGATTACACCAGCCTAAAGGTAGAGTACTATCAATCACATCACTATGTGACCCTAAAGTTCGATTTACCTCACACTTGATAATGACCTAAGTTAATCTAGCGAATATCAAAATCTTCGTGTGTCAAGTCCAGGCTACCAGTATGAGATGTCACAGATCCAACTATATCAAACTAATGCAATCCCTAGTTAATCTAGCCGACCACATTAATCCAATATAATTTTATCTATGACCGTATCTCCATCTAATGTCAATTAAATTACAGCTTATCCCACAATAGCACTCCCCGCTAACACGGCTTACTGCACTATTATGAGAGGCTACACATAATTTAATTGTTGGTAGAAGGAAAGAAAAATTCAACAATTTGGTTTTTCTTTATAGCTTGATAATTATTCTTGATGAAGAATGAGGGATTTTATTTATTAAATCTTATTAGCTCATCGGAAGTTTTAGGTTATGATCGTTTGTGATTCCTACAACTATGTTCTCTAGGTATGTGGAAACGCATATTGATCCTAAGAGAGACATACGGTCATCATCGTACTTAATTACAATCATTCATCTCATGAATTAATTAATTAATACGATTAATTGCAAATATAATTAACGGACTCCCTTCATTCATAAATCAATCAAATAAGAATGAAGTCCATTAATCATTTGCCATCTAATTTGTGTTCCATTAATTAAACTAATTAAACGATTAAATTAAATAATTAATCCAACACTATTCTTTGAATTCAAATTAAATCAAGTGGGAGATTGTTAGAGTAGGTGACCAACAAGCCAACTTTTGGCTGTGGTCTTTCGTATTTATTATGGTAATAAACGAACCTTTATTCGTATTAATGATAAAACACCTTGGCATTCTATATCTTTGTCCCTTTGTCACAAGCATAGATATAGTCCTTACAGTTATTACAAGTACTAGTAATTGATCGTTAGGATCGTGAGATATTTACTCAAGTATTATAACTGTTAAACGTGTTCCTAGTCGAAGGGTTACGCCACTAATGAGGATATCGGCCTTTCCCATTAAGAGACTAGCACTTAGTGTATGTGTACTGCATCTCATCAGTAAACGGTATTGTGATATCGGCATGCATAAGTGGGTGCTCGTAAGTTGACGAGTTCACTGAACTCCCTCACCCTAGAAATCTCTAAGTGGTTCCCAATAATCGAGTAGAGATATCTATGGTATAGTTGTACACCATTAGTCCTTATGACCTAGACATCACCGTGACTTCACTAGAGGACCAGCTGTATCGTGACCTGTCCCTGAGTTCCACCGAGGACCATCCCAAGGGCCAGTGTTTGTGCAGTCCGAAATCTAGTGGGAGGTCTGTGCATTGTAGTCGGGGATTCGATCGCTAGAATAGTCTTGGATGTCCTGTGTGTTCTGAAAGTTTGTAATCATTCTAAGTCTCTGGCCAGAGCTGACTAAGTGATGATTAGAGAATTCGATTCTCTAAGTCATGCACGTGACGATTACAACACTTGGAACGATCGCACCGTCATCGAACATATAAAGAGGTCTCGATGAACCAATGCCTCTAGTTCGATCGGGACATATGTATCGAAGGGACCGTACTGTACGTTAACTATATCTGAAGGTTCTTGCAGGCACTTCATTTGTATCTAGGGAATCATGACGCGTAGTTGCTAGACGCCAATCTTGATTCGTTGGGTGATTAAGGTGAAACAAGTTTCATCTTAATCGTAACTCTAAGGGGAGGAGTTTTGACCACAAAGGGTTGTGGGCCCACGGCTAGCTTACACCTGAACCATCGAGGGTCACACTGCTCGTGCACATGAGATCTTTGAATAAACGGTCAGAGATAAAATGGTTTATCTTTGCATGATTGGAACTCAATATGATTGGGTCCAACATTCATAATTTGGAATTATGAATGAGAATAAGAAAAGGAAAAGAATAGGCAAATGTATTAGTGGACTTTCTAAATCGGGAAGTTTCCAAATTTAGAAAGTGCACTGAACTAGGGTTTCCACTTTTGGAAAGTTGGAAAATGAGAGTTGACACTCGTAATGACGAGGATATTATAATGATTCCGAAAATGTAATTGTTGCAATTTTCCGATCATTGAATTGAGAGAGACGAGCGAGTAAAAGAACTAACGAGCTTAAGCTGTTGGGCCCGGTCCAACTTAAGCCCGTTAGGGTTTTATGCAAGACATATAAATACTTGATTTATAGGTCTTGCATACAAACAACTAAGAGAACACACGTTCATAACCCTAGCCGCTGCCTCTCTCGATCAGCCACCCTCTCCCACGGCCACCACCACCGCGCCGTCGCCGGAAATTCGCCGGAATCGGCCACCCGTTGGCCGATCTCTTTCGGTATTCCTTTCCTTCTTTCTTTTCTTCCGTTGTTCTGACTATTACGTGTCTAGTGCCACGTGTTTAGTAGATCGAAGTATACGAGGTGAAACCCAAGAGGAGGAAGATCGAAGAATCGAAGATGCGAGAAGGCAATTCCGAAAAACTGCTCTCGGATTTTCTGCGCTGCCTAGCGAGAAAATTCGCCATAAATCAACCGGTCATCCGATGGATGTGAAATTTTGACAGCAGCTTCACGACTCATAAATCTACCATTGTCCAGAAGGAATTGTTCATCCAGTAAATACGCATGGAGATACTGAAGTCGGAGCAAGGCTGTAATTTCAGATCAGCGAACAGGTTGGATCAATAGGAGTGGGAAGAGCAGCTAGCCATCTTCTCTGCGCGTGAATCACATGCGCTGCCGTAGCTCGGATCATCGCCGTTGCTGCCCCGGATTGCACGGATTGGTTTCCGTGGCAATCTAGCTTTGCTTAGTGCGCCTACCTCACGCTTCAAGAGGTAATGTTTCGAATCTATTGTCATTCGATTCGGTTACGTTTAAATTAATATATGCATGTTCGTTTTAATATGAAACTTGTATGATTTTATGTGACTACATGAAATTGGTTTTATTATTGCGAGCATGATTATTTGATTTAAACGCGAGCATGCTAATTGATTTAATTTCGATTAAGTAATTAAACATGTATGTTGTTTTAATTTCGCTGGAAGCGCAAAGGTACGCAATTAATTGATTTAATTATCGGGCATGTGCTTATGTGTTTTAAAGTTGTTTAATTCGCATAAAATTTTTGTTTTCCGCTGCGTACGCGTGCCCGAAACCCAACACAATTATCTAATTGGGTTTAATTGATAAATAATTTCAAAAATTAAAAATCAATTAATTTTAATATTAATCACCCAATTTGATAACACCAATAATTCAACAATTCAACAAATCGAAGCATGCTTTCGAAAACGATAAGAATTTTTTCAGCTTTAAAATTGTTTAAAATTGGAAAATCGGATCTGAAATTGTTTTTAAAACGTCGGTTTTTGTTTCAAATCGAACTAGTTTCGATTACATGCATAAACTAATCACATAGTCAACGTACCTTAACGCTTCCGCCATACATATGGTAATTATCGATTTAATTAAAAACACGTAAAACCGAAAATTACGAAACATGCTTGTTCATCATTCAATAAAATCAAAACACATAATCACATATTACTCATAATCATAAATTATAATTCATACAAACATGCTCGAATTAATTTACGAAAGTTTCGATTTATTTACCTCTTGTAGCGTGAGATTTCGACGAATCGAAACCTAGAACCAATCACGTACAAGCTACAAATTACCAATCATTGGGGCTGCAACTCACGGCTGGAACAAGCTGATCCAGCAAGGGACAAACGGCGGTGAATGGCAGCAACAGCGGCGGCGCGTGGCAGCAGCAGCGGCGGTGCGTGAGCGGCGTATCGGCGCGTGCGGCGGTGCGTGGATTCGTCGGGGCAGCAACTCCTCTCCAATTAGGTTTCACCTCGTATTTTCGACCCACTCGAACTACAACACTAGATGTAAACGAGTTAGATAAACAACAAGTAAACGAAGGAGAAGAGAGGAGAAAACTGGCGGTGATCGGCGGTGGCGCGGCGAGGCAGCAACGGCCGAAGTGGAGGAGCGGCTAGGGCTTGGACGGCTAGGGTTTTTTTAAGCAAAAAATCTGATCTCAAACTCTTATTTGAGGTCTATTTATACTTAGGGTTTTCAACCCTAGTGGGTTTAAGTCATTGGGCTTGACCCACTGATGTATTAAGCCCATTCCCTCGTCGGCCTCGTTTCTAACAAACGATCGTTCACAAAATTATAACAAAATTATATTTGTGACGAGCTCAAAGTCCTCGTCGATATGAGTGCCTCTTCGAAATTTCCAATTTCCAAAATTGGAAACTTCCACTTCAGTGGACCTGCTAAATCGGGAAACTTCCCAATTTAGAGAGTTCACTAAATTCCGCATTTCTCTCTTTCTCTACGTTTATTTCGATTCGCAATTCACAATTACGGATCTTGGATTCAATCATATCGGCATCCAATTGTTCAAAGATTAACATATTAATCTATGCTTGTTGTTATCAAGGATCTATATTACACGAGAAGTGTGACCCTCAATGGTTGAGCTGTATGCTAGCCGTGGGCTCACAACTCTTTGTGATTCGAACAACACATTTTTCTTATACGAACTCCTCCCAAGAGTCCCGATTAGAGTAAAACTCATTTTACCTAATCCCCGATCAAATCGGTGCCCAACGAATCAAGATTGGCATCGAGCAACTACGCATCATGATTCCCTAGATACAACTGAAGTGCCTGCAATAACCGTATGATATAGTTAGCGTACAGTACGATCCCTTCGCAGCACATGTCCCGATTGAACTAGAGGCATTGGTTCACCGAGACATCTTATAAAGTTCAATAACCTTGCGAACGTTCTAGGTATTATAAATCCGTTCGTGTGCGACTTAAGGAAACACATTTCCCTAATCACCCCACTATCAAATCTGGCCAGAGATTCCTTGGATTATAAACCGTCAGAACACACAGGACATCCATGACTAGTCAAGCGCTCGAATCCCCTACTACAATGCACAGACTTCACACTAGATTTCGGATTGCACGAACGTTGGCCCTTGGAGTGGTCCGCGGTGGGACTCAGGGATAGGTCACGATACAATCGGTCCTCTAGTGAAGTCACGGTGATGTCTGTGTCTTAAGGACTAATGGTGTACAACTATATCTTAGAAACCTATTACTCGATGAATAAGAACCACTTATAGATTTCTAGGGCGAGGGAGTTCAGTGAACTCATCTAGTATGAGCACCCACTCAAGTATGCCGATGTCACAACACCGAGGACTGATGAGACGCAGTACACATACACTAAGTGCTAGTCTCAAAAGGGAAAGGCCGGTATCCTCATTATTGGCCTAACCCATCGACTAGGAACAAGGTTTAACAGTTACATTACATTGTTGAGTTATCTCACGATTCTACTAGACCAACTCACAGTAATAGAGTAACTCGTTAGGACTATACCTATGCTGCTTGCATGGGATAACAGATATAGAATGCCAAATGAAATGTTTTATTATTACGAACGAAAAACGATTGTTTTATTACAAGGAAAAGGAGAAGGACCACAGCCACAAGTTGGCTTGCTGGTCACCTACTCTAACAGGCAAGATTTCTTATAATGTAAAATAAACTTAAATTTAGGAAGCAATGACTTACTTTGTGCTTGTACATGCAAAAAAGGTTGTTCTTGCACTAGAGTAGAAGAAGTATAAATTTGAGGAATTCTTTGAGATCCTGTCGGCAAGCACGCGGTAGTTTGTATTACACGAAATGCATATTCACCATCATGAATTTGACCACTGGAGTTGGCCATAGCAGATGAATCATTGAAGGTACGAGCCCGAGCCAAATTAGATGGCTCATTTATATAAGACCGTGCCCGGCGTGCATAATTCTCCCTTTTTTCTAGAATTCAATTTCTCTCTATCTTGAACACTCATTGCAACATATCTTATACAAGATCTTTGTGCGAATTTCTTTATGCTTTGAAGAAGAAGCCATGACTATATATATATCTCAACAATATAGCGACTTAGGTTAACTATTCTAGACTCACATAAAAACAATGAGAATGAAATCCATCATAAATAATTTACATACATAATATATTTTTCACAACAAATAAAAACATAGAATAATTATAGGATAATGTAGTTGAAACTATAAAATGAACAGAGCAACAACATATACAAAGGCTTATATCATACAGCCCACACAATTATGAATAATCAAATAATATGCACATAAACCTTTCAAAGTTGAAGTGAATCGATGTGAATACGTGATGTTGCTCCAAGGAATCTATAAAACAAATAAATTTAAATTTAGAAAATGTTAAAATAGGTAAAATTATCTCTATTACAAATCTAACAACAACTCAACAACTAAATGTATGGTCTCATACTTTTCTTTCTTGTAAATGAGCAACAGGTGAAAAAAAAATAAAACACTGTAAAACTTGCAGTTAGAGTCTAGATGCCCATAAAAATTTAAACATATGAAACTTGCAATTCACACTTGCAACCAAAGGAATGAAACTTATAGAAATAAATGTAACACACAGTAAAGTAAGACAGTAAAATATAACCTTAAAGTAACACACAGTAAATGTAATATGATTTCTTTGAATATAAGCCCAAAAAATAATATTTAGAAATGGATTTTTTAAACAAAGAGCACAAAATGTGAGTTTTAGTAAAGCATGAGAAATGGTGGTTGTTACAGAAATGGCGAGTTGGTATCTGTTTTGGAGAAATGAAGGAGAAGCAGGAGTAAGAAGAAATGAATAATTATATTTGGTCTATACCATAAGCTATGATATATCATGATGATCCTATAAAATATTATATTATTTGACAAAAACAATTAATAAAAACAACTATGAAGGACAAGAATTAATAAAAAATACTATTATAATATAATATAAATGGATATGATGTGGGCATTTTCCAGATGATAGATAGCTACTAATATATATTATTAATATATATACGTTTTAATAAGTTGTAATGAATATAGCAATATATCTTATATAATAAATTTATGATAAATTATTAGAATTTTAATTAGTAATAATTTTATATTTATTCGTAAATACGATATTTTTAATATTATATAGACGTTTTAATTTGTAATGAAGATAACAAATTTTATATTTATATTTATTAATAAGTATAAACTGATTATAAAAAAAAACTATTCAATTTATTAGTTATTGGAATTTCTGCATAATTATTCCCACGTGGTTTGTTGTGATACAGAACAACCAGTGGCCTCAAAATTCTTTTGAGAGATGTGAAAAAAAAATTAGACATAAAGAATATAGTTGTGGGTCTACTTTTGAAAGATGTGAAATAAGGCAGTAAATGCAGCTGTAATTATCCTTAGTTTGCATGGGGAAAGGTAAATAAGAACCCAAACGACGTCGTTTTATTGTAGTAAGTGGCTGCAGATAAATGATGCATTAAATGGAAGCATGTGTAGAAAGTTGAGACAAAGTGCGTGGAGGAGTGAGTGAGCGTAGGAGGAGAGAGGAAATGGGCCCATTCAATGTAAGTATAGTTATTAAAATATGTGGAAAATATTAAATATTAAAATAACAAAGTTAATTTAAGATATAAAAGAAATTAGGAAAATTATTTCAGTAGATAAACTTTGAAATTACTTATTTAACTGAAGTAATGTAGAACCATAATGTATTCATAGTTATATGTTACGATTTTTGTTTTTCTTATATAAATCATATTAATAAGTAAGCAAATAAAACAAGGAAAAAATAATTACACTCATTTAAATATAAGAGACAACTTTTTTTTTTAATTTTAAACTTAAAGATTAAACATAGTAAAGATTAAAATAAATTAAGGTCATTAGTTAATCATTTTGAATATTTATTTCATTAATTAGAGTGAAGATAGTAAATTTGAGTTATTAATTCTTAAAACTTAATAATTTTGAGTTAATTCAAAATGAATCACGTTTATACTAAAATGGAGTATTCTTATAAGTTGATAATTTTGAGTTAATTCAAAATGAATCACGTTTATACTAAAATGTAGATAGCAATTAGCAACTATTGTATATTATAATTAATATATTTTTTAAATTATTATTATATATGAATTCATGTGAGCTTATTTTTTTAAAGAATAAAAAGAAAGAGTGGGGAGGCAGACAACATTGTGACCATGAGGGCATTAAATGCATGCAAGCCCTGCAGATTTTGTTAAGAAAAATTTAGCTGCTGACAGAACAAAAAAGAAATGGAAAATAGTGGGAGCGGGCCCACATATTTGGTCCGACCCAAAAAAATTGATTAAATCATAATGGAAAAGAAATTGACATTGTACTTGGAAAGGTAGATATAAAGAAAAAACGGCACCGTTTTTGGGGTAAATCTGCGTAAAGAAAATGAAAAATAAATTGAGAAGCACTATTCAGATTTTTCTGCACGTTTATAAGATACTAGGAAGGTGGACGTGCGTTGCACGTCTTGGATCAGTATATTCATGAGATTATTTTTTATTTTTTTTTTAAGTTGTATTATTTTTTGACATATTTTCAATGGAAATAACTAAATAGATATTGAAAATATCTAACTTATTTGAATTATATCGATAAATATTATTTTTCAGTATAATCTATTTTTTTTTCTAATATTGCAATATATTTAGATTCATACATTATACATATATTTTTGTTCATGAGTTTTTTTATTTGATCTTTATGTTGGTAATTTGAATGTTTTTTTCCACCAAAATCTTGATGTGCTCATGGTCATCATCAAAAATATTATTTACTTATTTTCAATTGATAGTTTTATATATTTTTATAACTAACTTAAAATAGGTAAATAAATTTTCAAAAACTATTTTATAGCTCGCTTGGTTAAGCTTATTTAAAACAACAGATAAGCTCTTAAATTTGATAAGCTGTTTTGAGAGCTGATAAGTTGTTGCGTCTTATTTTTTAAACTAATTATTAAAGTGTTTGGATAATAAACTTATAAGTTGTTTTCAGTTTTTACTGTTTTTAAGATCTTATCTATAAAAAGATAGAGTATAGGTACTTCAAACATCTTATTTATTGAATTTATAAGGTCTTTTTGAAAAAAATCTCAAATACTTTGGAAGAACTTATAAGCTCTTAAACATCTATAAATTATTTTTAACAGCTTATAAGCTTAGCCAAACACCTCTTAATGATAGATTATGGACATGCAAATGATGTTTTGGATGAGGGCCGAGATCATTAGAAATATATTTTTGAAGTTAAGGAAGCTTTTGAATTCTAAATATTGAATAGCAGAAGAGATATGAATCAAAGTTGACAAATATTATCCAAATATTAAAGGCAGGAGAGATCTATCAAGTTGAAATGCGGTTCTGCATAATTCTTAAGGAAAATGAGGGTAACATATAGAGATAGAGATTTATGGTACAAAGAAATATATAGAGAGATTTAGTCAATCAATTTATGAATATAATATAAGTTAAATAGTAAAAATTGATCGTGAAACTACAATTACATTTGATCTCCCACTCGACTATATATACAATTTCAGCCACTACTTACAACTGCTCTAGTTTGTTATATTAGACTTACAATAGGAAACGGTGACCATTGAAATTCATTTACAACAAACATAAAGGGCTTACAATTAGTGACATTTACAAGGATGTCTAAAAATTGAATGAAGACATGATTACATATGAACAATTTGTACAGTACGGGGCATATATCTTTAACTCCAGTGACATCTTCATATAAAATATTGCTCGAAAAGATTAAATTACAATGAGCTCATAGGAATACACATATCATAGATCACAACTTCATAAAAAAAATTATTTCATATACTACATCGAGCGGAAAAAAAATAAAAGGGGCCAGGAAAAACGATAATGCACCCAAAAACAAATAAATAGACAAATAATAATGCACCTGGGGGGGAAAATATTTCTTCCTTGTAATTCCTCTTCTCACACTTCTCGTGTAATATAGATCCTTGATAACAACAAGCATAGATTAATGTGTTAATCTTTGAACAATTGGATGTCGATATGATTGAATCCAAGATTCGTAATTGTGGATTGCAAATCGGAATAAACGTAGAGAAAGAGAGACATGCGGAATTTAGTGAACTTTCTAAATTGGGAAGTTTCCCGATTTAGCAAGTCCACTGAAGTGGAAGTTTCCAATTTTGGAAATTGGAAATTTCGAAGAGGCACTCGTATCGACAAGGACTTTGAGCTCGTCACAAATATAATGTTGTTATAATTTTGTGGACGATCGTTTATTAGAAACGAGGCCGACGAGGGAATGGGCTTAATACATCAGTGGGTCAAGCCCAATGACTTAAACCCACTAGGGTTGAAAACCCTAGGTATAAATAGACCTCAAACAAGAGTTTGAGATCAGATTTTTCAGCACCAAAACCCTAGCCTCTCAGCCCTCTTCGGCCGTTGCTGCCCCGCCGCGCCACCGCCGATCACCGCCGGAAAACCGCCGGTTTTCTCCTCTCGTTTCCTTCGTTTTATTCTTGTTGTTATCTAACTCGTTTAAATCTAGTGATGTAGTTCGAGTGGGTCGAAAATACGAGGTGAAACCTAATTGGAGAGGAGTTGCTGCCCCGACGAATCCACGCACCGCCGCTGCACCGCCGCACGCGCCGCTACGCCGCCCACGCGCCGCCGCTGCTGCTGCCATTCACCGCCGTTTGTCGCTTGCCGGATCAGCTTGTTCGAGCCGTGAATTGCAGCCCCGAGGATTGGTAATTCGCAGCTTGTACGTGATTGGTTCTAGGTTTCGATTCGTCGAAATCTCACGCTACAAGAGGTAAATAAATCGAAACTATCGTAAATTAATTCGAGCATGTTTGTATGAATTATAATTTATGATTATGAGTAATATGTGATTACGTGTTTCGATTTTATTGGATGATGAACAAGCATGTTTCGTAATTTTCGGTTTTACGTGTTTTTCAATTAAATCGATAATTACCATATGTATGGCGGAAGCGTTAAGGTACATTGACTATGTGATTAGTTTATGCATGTAATCGAAACTAGTTCGATATAAAATTTTAAAATTCCGCTGCGTATACATGCACGATCCCCAACAGTGGTATCAAAGCCACGGGTTAATCGTTTATTTGTCAACGTGTTTATCGCTTTCGAAAGCATGCTTCGATTTGTTGAATTGTTGAATTATTGGTGTTATCAAATTGGGTGTTTTAATATTAATTGAATATTTTGAATATTTCAGAAAATATAAAATTTTTAAACTCGATTTTTCCTGCTGTTTTTCAGCTGACCGAACCGGTCCGGTCGGACCGGTATGACCGGTCCGGTCAGCTCAAAAAAAAAATAAAAAAAAATAATAATTTTTAGTTTTTTGAAATTAATATTAAAAATTAATTGATTTTTAATTTTTGAAATTATTTATCAATTAAACCCAATTAGATAATTGATCCATTAATTTAATTTGAATTCAAAGAATAGTGTTGGATTAATTATTTAATTTAATCGTTAAATTAGTTTAATTAATGGAACACAAATTAGATGGCAAATAATTAATGGACTTCATTCTTATTTGATTGATTTATGAATGAAGGGAGTCCGTTAATTATATTTGCAATTAATCGTATTAATTAATTAATTCATGAGATGAATAATTGTGATTAAGTACGATGATGATCGTATGTCTCTCTTAGGATCAATATGCGTTTCCACATACCTAGAGAACATAGTTGTAGGAATCACAAACGATCATAACCTAAAACTTCCGATGAGCTAATAAGATTTAATAAATAAAATCCCTCATTCTTAATCAAGAATAATTATCAAGCTATAAAGAAAAACCAAATTGTTGAATTTTTCTTTCCTTCTACCAACAATTAAATTATGTGTAGCCTCTCATAATAGTGCAGTAAGCCGTGTTAGCGGGGAGTGCTATTGTGGGATAAGCTGTAATTAATTGACATTAGATGGAGATACGGTCATAGATAAAATTATATTGGATCAATGTGGTCGGCTAGATTAACTAGGGATTGCATTAGTTTGATATAGTTGGATCTATGACATCTCATATTGGTAGGCTGACACACGCAGATTTTGATATTCGCTAGATTAACTTAGGTCATTATCAAGTGTGAGGTAAATCGAACTTTAGGGTCACATAGTGATGTGATTGATAGTACTCTACCTTTAGGCTTATGTAATCGGGATAGATTAACTACGAGTTACATTAGCGCTATAGGACCTAAAGCCCATTAAAGAAAAATAAGTTTTCTCGATTGTCTGCTAGAGGGTGGTGGAATTCGATAAAATTAGTGGGAGAACAATTAAAACATAAAAGTCCAAAATTTTAATTGTAACGATTATTACGAACTAAACTCTAATTATTGTCTTCTTAAAATTTTCTCAGCAACAATGTCCAGACATGCCCTTTCCTCAATCCTCGACCAAAACAAACTCTCCGGTCCAAACTATTTGGATTGGCTTCGCAATCTGAACCTTGTGCTCCAAGTCGAGGAGCGTCTCTATGTGCTCAATGAACGTCCCCCCGCTGCTCTCCCTGCGACTGCTACTGCTGACGAGACTGCCACTTTTGAGGCATGGAAGAAGGACGACTTCCATGCGAGGTGCTACAAGCTAGCATCCATGGTGCCAGAGCTCGCGAGGAAGTATGAGTCTCACGTGCATGCTTATGATATCAAGCATCATCTTGAAAGCATGTACAGTGAGAATACTAGGGCATCGAGGTACTCAGCTACCAAGGAGTTGATCACCATGAGGCTGCGTGAAGGGGCTTCGGTCCACGAGCACGGTCTCAAGATGATCACTCTCCTTGAGAAGTTGGTGAGCCTTGATGTCACCCTCCCGGCCGAGCTCTCGGTGGATTTGATCCTACTGTCCCTTCATAGTTCCTATGAATCGTTCATAGTGAACTTCAACATGAACAAGCTCGATCCACCACTGGATGAGTTATTGAACATGTTGGTCAGCTATGAGTCCACGATGAAGAAGGAGAAATCTGTTCTCCTAGTTGCTCCTTCTGCAAAGAAAGGTTCTTTCCAGAAGAAAAGGAAAGAAAGGAGTTTCGGCCCGAGCAAGAAACTTGAGAAGGGCGAGTCGAGCGGAGTGAAGAATGACAAGGTCACCAAGCAAGTTGATGACGCTTGCCATCATTGTGGAAAGAATGGCCATTGGCGACGCAACTGCAAGGCTTACCTCGATCCGAAACGTTCTGAAAAGGGTACGTATTTAGTTGAAGTTAATTTTTCCGTTAAATCTTCTGCTTGGGTATTGGATACTGGTTGTGGCTCACATCTTTGTAATGATTTGCAGCTAATGACAAGAAGTAGGAAGCTTAATGTGGGTGAGACCTACCTAAGAATGGGCAACGGAGCAAGGGTTGCTGCTGAAGCCGTTGGGACAATTTATCTTTCTGTTTTGGATTCTAGTTTTTCCATTGTTTTGAACAATTGTTTATTTGTTCCGTCACTTATTCGAAACCTTATTTCTATTCCTGTTTTGGATAATGAAGGTTTTATTTTTGTTTTTGGAAATTCGATTTGCATTATACAAAAGGAACAAAATATGATTTGTAAGGGACAACTTATAAACAACTTATATGAACTGAATCCAAATGAAATACCTACTAACGTTATATCAGCAAAACGAAAAGATATAAGTCTTAACCCCGCACAACTTTGGCACGCTCGACTAGGTCACATTTCCTTGAGAAGGATGAACAAGTTTGTAAGTGAAGGAATGTTCTCCTTGGAGGACGTGAAATCACTTCAAACTTGTGTATCCTGCCTTAAAGGAAAAATGACCAAGACTCCCTTCAAAGGGAAGATGGAACGAGCCGAGGGTCTTTTGGATTTGATCCATTCAGACGTGTGTGGTCCACTAAGCGTTAGTGCTAGGGGTGGTTTTAACTACTTCGTTACCTTTACCGACGATTATTCTAGGTATGGTTTCGTGTACTTAATGAAGTATAAGTCTGAAACTTTTGAAAAGTTCAAAGATTTTAGACACCAAGTAGAAAACCAACTCGGTAGACGTATTAAGAAACTACGATCCAATCGTGGTGGCGAATACTTAAGTACTGAGTTTATAGACTATCTTAAAGATAATGGGATTCTGTCTCAATGGACTCCTCCTGGAACTCAACTTAATGGAGTTTCTGAACGTCGGAATCGAACACTGTTAGACATGGTTCGATCTATGATGGGGTTCACCGAGTTACCGGCATACCTGTGGGGTCATGCACTCCTAACTGCCGTGTATTTGCTGAATAGGGTTAATACCAAAGCAGTTAACTCCACACCTTATGAACTTTGGCACTCCAAGAAACCCACGTTTAAACATATTAGGATATGGGGTTGTCCCGCTTACGTGAAGCGGCTAGTGGGAGATAAGTTCGATAGAAAATCCGACCTATGCTATTTTGTGGGGTATCCCGAGGATTCCATGGGATACGAATTCTACTATGTTTCCGAGCCAAAGGTGTTCGTCTCGAGAAATGCCGTGTTCCTTGAGAAGGAATTTCGATCGGATAGAAAGGGCATTGTAGTTGATCTCGAAGAAGTTCGAGAACCACAATCTGAAGTTCAAGCACAACAATCAGATAATGAACCAATTCAACAAACCACTAATATACCTCCTGAATCGTCGCTATGTAGATCCGAAAGAGTTCGGAGAGCGCCCGATAGGTTATTCCTCGTTGATGAAGTTGACCAAGGATGTGATCCTAGAACTTTCAACGAAGCTGTATCGGATACAGACAACGGACATTGGCTAAATGCCATGAAATCCAAAATGGACTCTATGTACTCCAACAATGTATGGACCTTGGTAGATCCACCCGAGGCCGGGAATCGTTCCCATAAGCTGCAAGTGGATCTATAAGAAGAAAATTGGAGTAGATGGAAAGGTATCGACCTACAAGGCTAGAATTGTAGCGAAGGGTTATACTCAAAAGCAAGGAGTTGACTATGAGGAAACCTTCTCTCCAGTTGCTATGCTTAAGTGCATTAGGATTTTGCTGGCCATCTCTGCGTGGTATGACTACGAGATATGGCAAATGGATGTGAAGACCGCTTTCCTTAATAGGGACATTGAGGAAGAAATTTACATGGCGCAGCCGGAAGGCTTCATATCTTCTGGAGATGAGCAAAAGGTTTGCAAACTCCAGCGATCCATTTATGGATTGAAACAAGCATCCCGTAGTTGGAACAAAAGGTTCGACACAACTATCAAAGAGTTTGAATTTGTGAAAAACCCGGAGGAACCTTGTGTCTACAAGTAGGTTAGTGGGAGTGAAGTGACTTTCCTTATACTTTATGTTGATGACGTACTACTCATTGGGAATGATGTAGGGATGTTGCAGTCAACTAAAGTATGGTTATCCACACGTTTCTCGATGAAGGATTTGGGAGAAGCATCCTACGTATTGGGAATACGGATCTATAGAGATAGATCGAGGAGATTGCTTGGCTTGTCCCAATCCATGTACATAGACACCGTTCTTAAACGGTTTAGCATGGAAGAATCCAAGAAGGGATTCTTGCCAATGTCCCATGGGGTTCGACTCTCGAAATCCATGCGTCCTCAAACGCAAATGAAAATCGAGGAGATGAAACGGACACCTTATGCATCCTCTATAGGAAGCATAATGTATGGCATGCTATGTACACGACCTGATATTGCATATGTTGTGAGCGACACAAGCAGATATCAGTCTGACCCCGGCCTAGCCCATTGGAAGGCTGTGAAGGACATTCTCAAGTACTTGCGAAGAACTTGAGATTTGTTTTTGGTCTATGGGGATACCGAGTTGAAATTAGAAGGCTTCACGGATTCTAGTTTTCAATCGGACGTGGATGACTCGAAGTCAAACTCGGGGTATATATTCAAAGTCAACGGGGGTGCCTTGTGTTGGAAGAGTTCCAAACAAGGCACGACGGCTGATTCCACCACCGAGGCCGAATATATTGCAGCATCAGATGCTTCAAAGGAAGGGTCATGGATTAGGAAATTCATCCAAGAGTTGGGTGTATTTCCAAACGCTAGCGATCCAGTACGGCTGTACTGCGATAACAACGGAGCCGTAGTGCAAGCTAAGGAACCGAGAGCTCATCAGAAGTCGAAGCATGTGTTGAGAAAATACCATGTGATCCGAGAGATCATAGAGAGAGGTGAAGTCAAGCTAGACAGAGTCACCTCGGAGGACAATATTGCAGATCCCTTCACCAAGCCATTGTTAGGATGAGTCCACGAGAAACATCGAGAGTCGATGGGACTTAGATTTATGAGTGGTTGGCTTTAGGTCTAGTGGGAGATTGTTGGAGTAGGTGACCAACAAGCCAACTTGTGGCTGTGGTCTTTCCTTTTATCTTGTAATAAAACAATCTTTTTTTGTTCGTAATAATAAAATATCTTATTTGGCATTCTATATCTGTTATCCCATGCAAGTAGCATAGATATAGTCCTAACGAGTTACTCTATTACTGGGAGTTGATCTAGTAGAATCGTGAGATAACTCAGCAATGTAATGTAACTGTTAAACCTTGTTCCTAGTCGATGGGTTACGCCAATAATGAGGATACAGGCCTTTCCCTTTTGAGACTAGCACTTAGTGTATGTGTATTGCGCCTCATCAGTCCTTGGTGTTGTGACATCGGCATACTTGAGTGGGTGCTCATACTAGATGAGTTCACTGAACTCCCTCGCCCTAGAAATCTATAAGTGGTTCTCATTCATCGAGTAATAGGTTTCTAAGATATAGTTGTACAACATTAGTCCTTAAGACCCAGACATCACCGTGACTTTACTAGAGGACCGATTGTATCGTGACCTGTCTCTTAGTCCCACCGAGGACCACTCCAAGGGCCAACGTTCGTGCAATCCGAAATCTAGTGTGAAATCTGTGCATTGTAGTAGGGGATTCGAGCGCTTGAGTAGTTATGGATGTCCTGTGTGTTCTGACGGTTTATAATCCAAGGAATCTCTGGTCAGAGTTGATAGTGGGGTGATTAGGGAAATGTGTTTCCCTAAGTCGCACACGAACGGATTTACAATACCTAGAACGTTCGCACGGTTATTGAACTTTATAAGAGGTCTCGGTGAACCAATGCCTCTAGATCAATCGGGACATGTGTTGCGAAAGGATCGTACTGTACGCTAACTATATCATAAGGTTCTTGCAGGCACTTCACTTGTATCTAGGGAATCATGATGCGTAGTTGCTAGACGCCAATCTTGATTCGTCGGGCACTGATTTGATCGGGGATTAAGTAAAATGAGTTTTACTCTAATCGGGACTCTTGGGAGGAGTTCGTATAAGAACAATGTGTTGTTCGAATCACAAAGAGTTGTGAGCCCACGGCTAGCATACACCTGAACCATTGAGGGTCACACTTCTCGTGTAATATAGATCCTTGATAACAACAAGCATAGATTAATGTGTTAATCTTTGAACAATTGGATGTCGATATGATTGAATCCAAGATTCGTAATTGTGGATTGCGAATCGGAATAAACGTAGAGAAAGAGAGACATGCGGAATTTAGTGAACTTTCTAAATTGGTAAGTTTCCCGATTTAGCAAGTCCACTGAAGTGGAAGTTTCCAATTTTGGAAATTGGAAATTTCGAAGAGGCACTCGTATCGACGAGGACTTTGAGCTCGTCACAAATATAATGTTGTTATAATTTTGTGGACGATCGTTTATTAGAAACGAGGCCGACGAGGGAATGGGCTTAATACATCAGTGGGTCAAGCCCAATGACTTACACCTACTAGGGTTGAAAACCCTAGGTATAAATAGACCTCAAACAAGAGTTTGAGATCAGATTTTTCAGCACCAAAACCCTAGCCGCTCAGCCCTCTTCGGCCGTTGCTGCCCCGCCGCGCCACCGCTGATCACCGCCGGAAAACCGCCAGTTTTCTCCTCTCGTTTCCTTCGTTTTATTCTTGTTGTTATCTAACTCGTTTAAATCTAGTGCTGTAGTTCGAGTGGGTCGAAAATACGAGGTGAAACCTAATTGGAGAGGAGCTGCTGCACCGCCGCACGCGCCGCCGCTGCTGCTGCCACGCGCCGCCGCTGCTGCTGCCATTCACCGTCGTTCGTCGCTTGCTGGATCAGCTTGTTCCAGCCGTGAATTGCAGCCCCGAGGATTGGTAATTCGCATCTTGTACGTGATTGGTTCTAGGTTTCGATTCGTCGAAATCTCACGCTACAAGAGGTAAATAAATCGAAACTATCGTAAATTAATTCGAGCATGTTTGTATGAATTATAATTTATGATTATGAGTAATATGTGATTACGTGTTTCGATTTTATTGGATGATGAACAAGCATGTTTCGTAATTTTCGGTTTTACGTGTTTTTCAATTAAATCGATAATTACCATATGTATGGCGGAAGCGTTAAGGTACGTTGACTATGTGATTAGTTTATGCATGTAATCGAAACTAGGTCGATATAAAATTTTAAAATTCCGCTGCGTATACATGCACGAACCCTAACAGCTTGGCACCATTTCTCGGCCATGACTCGGCCACACTCTAGTCATAGCCGATGTCACCGACTAAGGGGGTAACACTATCTATAAAAGTGTGAATGTTAGGATAAAGTTTCTTCCATTTTTTATGTTTCCTAACTTGCCCCTTACATAGGTTATATATTTAGGATAATATAGTAATATTGCTTAAATAGAAATTATTTAATTATAATGTCGATAGTAGTTGTTTAGGGAAGTCAAATAACGTCCTTCAAAGTTTTCATATGTTTTCTTTCAAAAAAAAAAAAGTTTTCATATGCTTGTAACTGAAATCTCATTTGTCCTTAGAATTAAATCATTTATTTATTCTGCTAATTATTCCATAAAAAAAAGTTGTAACGGTTCAACTACAACAGTACCTCTTGGAATTCTTGAATCCATTAGTCACCATGTGTTCGTTCATTCATCGTGCAACCATCTTCATTGTCTGAGTCTTTTTGTATCTCCCTTATGACCAAAAAAACAAAATCCCTCTATACAAGATGGCACACGGTTGTTAAAACATTAATAAGAAAGTAACTGACCATTAAATTCATTACATGGATGTATGTAATAATACAAATAATATATAGGCTCTTTTATTATATAAACACACTATAATATGTCATTCACCATGCTGAATCCCCTCAATGGTTCAGGTGTATGCTAGTCGTGGGCTCACAACTCTTTGTGATTCGAACAACACATTGTTCTTATACGAACTCCTCCCAAGAGTCCCGATTAGAGTAAAACTCATTTTACTTAATCCCCGATCAAATCGGTGCCCAACGAATCAAGATTGGCGTCTAGCAACTACGCATCATGATTCCCTAGATACAAGTGAAGTGCCTGCAAGAACCTTATGATATAGTTAGCGTACAGTACGATCCTTTCGCAACACATGTCCCGATTGAACTAGAGGCATTGGTTCACCGAGACCTCTTATAAAGTTCAATAACCGTGCGAACGTTCTAGGTATTATAAATCCGTTCGTGTGCGACTTAGGGAAACACATTTCCCTAATCACCCCACTATCAACTCTGGCCAGAGATTCCTTGGATTATAAACCGTCAGAACACGCAGGACATCCATGACTACTCAAGCGCTCGAATCCCCTACTACAATGCACAGACTTCACACTAGATTTCAGATTGCACGAACGTTGGCCCTTGGAGTGGTCCTCGGTGGGACTCAGAGACAGGTCACGATACAATCGGTCCTATAGTGAAGTCACGGTGATGTCTGGGTCTTAAGGACTAATTGTTGGGTTTCGGGCACGCATACGCAGCGGAAAACAAAAATTTTACGTGATTTAAACCACTTTAAAGCACACAAGTACATGCCCGACAAATTAAATCAATTAATTGCGTACCTTTGCGCTTCCAGCGAAATTAAAAACAACATACATGCTAATAAATTTAACCGAATTTAAATCAATTAACATGCTCGCAATTTAAACCAAATAACATGCTCGCAACGATTTAATCGATTACACATAATCACATAAAATCATACAAACACAAGCATGAAATCATAGTTTAAATTAAACCCTAAAACAAAACTAGGGTTTCGAGTATTTACCTCTTGACGCGTGAGGTAGGAGCGAACGATTCGTCGTGATTACTACGGAAACCAATCCGTAGAATCGGGGCAGCAATGGAGCAGCAGCAGCGGCGGTGTGGCAGCTCACGGCGGCGCGTGTACAGCACGCGCGGTTGTGCGAGGCGGCGCGTGGGGCAGCGTGCGGCTTCGGCTCGTGCGTTGCTCCTCGATTCTTCGATCTACGGTCTTCCTCCTCTCGGATTTCACCTCGTATACTTCGATCTACTAAATCGTGGCACTAGACACGAAGTAGTTAGAATAAAACGGAAAGAAAATAAAGGAGAAAGAATACCGAACAAAAGCCGGCCGAGGAACGGCCGTTTCCGGCGACGGAGCGGCGGTGGTGGCGCGGTGGTGGCCGCGCGGAAGAGAGGCCGAGAGAGAGAGGGTGGCCGATTAGGGTTAGGGTTTTTTGTTGTCTTTGTGCTAGGGTTATAAATCATGTATTTATAGTCCCTAGCATGAAACCCTAGCGGGCTTAAGTTGGACTGGGCCCAACAGCTTAAGCTCGTTAGTTTCTTTAATCGCTCGTATCTCTCAATTCAATGATCGAAAAATTGTAACGATTACAATTTCCGAGTCATTATAATTTTCTCGTCATTACGAGTGCCATCTCTTATTTTCCAACTTTCCAAAAGTGGAAACCCTAGTTCAGTGGACTTTCTAAATTTGGAAACTTCCCGATTTAGAAAGTTCACTAACATGTTCGCTTATTCTTTTCCTTTTCTTATTCTCATTCATAATTCCAAATTACGAATGTTGGACTCAATCATATTGACTTCCAATTATGCAAAGATAAACTATTTTATCTCTGACCGTTTATTCAAAGATCTCATGTGCACGAGCAGTGTGACCCTCGATGGTTCAGGTGTAAGCTAGCCGTGGGCCCACAACTCTTTGTGGTCAAAACTCGTCCCCTTCGAGTTACAATTAAGATGAAGCTCGTTTCACCTTAATCACCCAACGAATCAAGATTGGCGTCTAGCAACTACGCGTCATGATTCCCTAGATACAAATGAAGTGCCTGCAAGAACCTTCAGATATAGTTAACGTACAGTACGGTCCCTTCGATTCATATGTCCCGATTGAACTAGAGGCATTGGTTCATCGAGACCTCTTTATATGTTCAATAACGGTGCGATCGTTCTAAGTGTTGTAATCGTTACGTGCATGACTTAGAGAATCGAATCCTCTAATCATCACTTAGTCAGCTCTGGCCAGAGACTTAGAATGATTACAAACTTTCAGAACACACAGGACATCCAAGACTATTCTAGCGATCGAATCCCCGACTACAATGCACAGACCTCCCACTAGATTTCGGACTGCACGAACACTGGCCCTTGGGATGGTCCTCGGTGGAACTCAGGGACAGGTCACGATACAGCTGGTCCTCTAGTGAAGTCACGGTGATGTCTAGGTCATAAGGACTAATGGTGTACAACTATACCATAGATATCTCTACTCGATTATTGGGAACCACTTAGAGATTTCTAGGGTGAGGGAGTTCAGTGAACTCGTCAACTTACGAGCACCCACTTGTGCATGCCGATATCACAATACCGTTTACTGATGAGATGCAGTACACATACACTAAGTGCTAGTCTTAATGGGAAAGGCCGATATCCTCATTAGTGGCGTAACCCTTCGACTAGGAACACGTTTAACAGTTATAATACTTAAGTAAATATCTCACGATCCTAACGATCAATTACTAGTACTTGTAATAACTGTAAGGACTATATCTATGCTTGTGACAAAGGGACAAAGATATAGAATGCCAATGTGTTTTATCATTAATACGAATAAAGGTTCGTTTATTACAATAATAAATACGAAAGACCACAGCCACAAGTTGGCTTGTTGGTCACCTACTCTAACACTAATGGTGTACAACTATATCTTAGAAACCTATTACTCGATGAATGGGAACCACTTATAGATTTCTAGGGCGAGGGAGTTCAGTGAACTCATCTAGTATGAGCACCCACTCAAGTATGCCGATGTCACAACACCGAGGACTGATGAGACGCAGTACACATACACTAAGTGCTAGTCTCAAAAGGGAAAGGCTGGTATCCTCATTAGTGGCGTAACCCATCGACTAGGAACAAGGTTTAACAGTTACATTACATTGCTGAGTTATCTCACGATTCTACTAGATCAACTCACAGTAATAGAGTAACTCGTTAGGACTATATCTATGCTACTTGCATGGGATAACAGATATAGAATGCCAAATAAGATATTTTATTATTACGAACGAAAAACCATTGTTTTATTACAAGATAAAAGGAAAGACTACAGCCACAAGTTGGCTTGTTGGTCACCTACTCCAACACAAGCAAGAGTTGGCACAAGACAACCATACCATTGGCCAATGAGTGGTCGAGTGTTGGGCAAGCATTTGTGGTGTTTGTCCGAGAAAACAAGGAACGGCTTGATTCAAGTGCGAACGGTAATCGAATTTACTTAAGGCTGGCACGGGCGTTGCTCGGCAGCGAATGCGGATAAGCGTGGGCAGTAATCGGCATGTGGCCGAGAACTTGGGCAAACCAGCGTTCGAAGGAAATCAACAACAACTTAACAAGTGTGGGCAACTTGGCACGACCGGTTGGCAAGTCAAGGAAGGCAGCCCGATGTGCGGGTGTGCCAATGACCGTGTGGGCAAAGAACTAGCAAGAGATTAGCAAGGCAAGCAAAATGTGCAGAAAAGGCAAGGCAGATGGGATGCCTAGCAACCAGCCGGGCTGTTTTGGGTCGTTTGGTGCGCGCGCGCGCCCGATCAAGATGGGCCTCGAAAACCAGCCATGTGGGCGGTTTTGAGAGAAGTTTCGGAGCGGTTGAGGCCAGGAAAGCACGAAAAACTGCCCCTTATTACTTTTAATAGTTAGCCAAGTGTCAAGCATGTATGCTGCCAAGTGTCCCTAGGTAGTTTTATGTGGCAAAAAACCTTCTTCCTTGTATTTATATGGCTATGAGTGCACAAATACGACCCATCTAGCATTAGAGAGTTCAGATTGCAATTGTTGGCATTATGAGTGATGTGCACCTTAGTCTCCTTTGTATTCTTTGTGAGAAACTAATATAAAGGCTGGGCTCTGCCCGTAAACGTGCTTGTGTGTTGTTTTCCGTTGCATACTCTTGTGTTCGTTTATGTTGGCTTAAAATACTTGTGTTTGTGAGTTTTGCTCGAAGAGAATCGAGAGGAAGAAAAAGGCAGACTAATTTGGTGTGCAAATCCGGCCGGGCAAAAATTTCTTGATCAAAGAAACCCCTGTGACAGATAGTATAGATAATATATATATACACACACACTAGTCGTGGAGCACCGCGCAAGGCGCGGCGTCCATGCCCAATCGACTGCGCGTGAAATGAAGTAGCGATGGATATAAAAAAAAGTTGTTAGAGGCTATAAACAGACACGCTCAAAGGAGAAAACGGACCATAAATTCAAAATCCTACGAACTTTGTGTACGTACATACATATATGCACATGATTTTACGGGAAAAACAAATTCTTACTATACGATATCCAATGAATCGGGATTTACTCTGTCAAAGATGCATCGTAATACACTAAATAGTAAATATATTCTGAAGTGAAGTCAGATATAAGTTTTGATTAACACAAAATAAAAATACCACAGAAAGACAACGATGAATATGAAGGATAAGAGATTCTGAAGTGACATAATTGCTCCCATTTATTACCTGTGGAAACTGTAAAGAAGACAATACATGGGACCAAATATGACTTCCTCACAAAATGAGAACAAAGTTCCATATCGGCACACTACTATGAGAGGAAAATCAAAGGCAACAAGTGCAGAGGGCTTTTCCCTATGGAGCAGACAATTCAAAGTCATGGTTTTTCAGAAAGGGACATGGAAATGTCGACCATACCAAAATAAGAGCAACGGAGAGATAGCACTGTATAACTTTTATTCGTTCAGAAATACATCGAATCTCCAATTTCTTTGTGAATGAATAAGGGAGTCCAGCAGGAACAAAGAGACACTATCAAAAGGGAAATTCGAATGGAGCTGCACCCACTATCACGGGAATTCGTCAATTTATCAAACTACAATCGAACATAGAAAGAATATAAAGGTCTGATCTAATTGTCATCAAACTCTTTTTAACGGCAGAGAAAATAAAAAATAAAGGAAAACTCTAAATCAAATACTTGAAAATAAAGAGAAGCATAAAAGAAGAGGAAACTGAATGCCTCTTTTTGTCTACAAAACTTTTGTTCAATGTGCTAGTAATCACGGCGACACTTCCAAAACCTCTCCGCCTTTACACGGGACGATAAACTCCCGATGGTTCATCCCGATGGAAAACATGTTCTTAAACCATAGAAGTACTTCTTAAATATTCATGAATTGGTAATGATAAAGTTTCTTTTCATTTCTTCTTCTACTAAATGCTTTTCATTTCAATATTTGCCACATCGCTCAAATTGTCACCAAGCAACTAATCACTAACAAGACACAATAATCCTACAAACAAAATTCCAAATTCTTGAAAATACAAGAAGATTTGATTTAGGTATAAAAAATAAAAATAAAATATATAGAACAAAAATTCCTGTGAAGCTCTTTTCCAGTTTAGCCCAATAACTTTAACAAAGGGACTAATATGTGCCACTGAAATCATTACCTCTTTTAGCTCGTGATAATGCATCCTAGAAGCAATCAAAATCGAAAATGACATAGGGCAAAGAATCACCAGGCAGCCGGAAGCAGTGATGGCGGCAGCGGCAGGGGTTTTGGGCGTGATTTGGTCCGTGGGGCTTCCGTCTTCTTCAAGGCACCTTGATCCGTTCTCCGGTGAGAGTACCTGCAACGCCGGGGGGAGATCCCGGCGGGAAAGCTCAGACGATCAAGTCAGTGGTTTTAGATTTGAGAGATTATTGGAGTAAAAGCATAAATGTATAAAAAGTGTGTGTGTGAATAAATGATGTTCCTTCTATTTATAGATGATGAAACCTTAGGGGCCAAGGTTTCCCCTTTTTTAGGGTTTGTTTCTCCCTCAAGTCAGATGTTTTGGGCCTTTATTACTTGGGCCTGTTTTAGGTTGTCTCTATCCTGGGCTACGAGCTACGATGCTCCGAAGTCTTGAGTCGTTATTCGGTGTTCATAACTCGGTGACCCTTCCTATAATAGTGGGTTGATTCTCCTTAGTTCGTACTTGTTTGTCTCGGTCAGAATGGCCCGTATCAGGGCGGTTTTGATGATGTTTAGCCTTGGGCTTCCAAAAATGTCGTCGTCGTTTTAGGCAGTGTTGATAACTCGCGGCTGGCCTGTAAAAAAGGTTGACGTTGCTTATGCTACCACCGTCCTATGAAGAAGAAACTGAAACATGGCCACATAACTGGATGGCGGGCCGTGGGAAGAAGAAATGCTGAACGGGGAAAAAGCAAATAAAGGGGCAGAAGCGGCGGCGTCGATGACTGTCGAGGTCGGAAGAGGATTTGTCGGGAGAGAGAGATGAGCGGAAATTTTCTCTCTCCTGAAAAACAAAGTAAAATAAAAGGTAAAGGGCCCACACATTTACATTGTGGGCACGAAAAAAGAATAAAAAAAACATTTGGCCCACCAAAATAAGACGATTGCAATCGTTCACCTTGAAATTAAATAGAAAAGACATTAATAGAGCCACTGGATTGGTGGGAATTCATAGAACGGCGTCGTTTCACGTGGAAAGTGGCGGAAAGAAAAAGGAAATAAGAAATATGGAAGAGTAAATTGAAGGAGATCGACACTTTATATATATGTACAACTCTCTGGTTTGTCCTCCTTCATTTTCTTTTCACTATATAGTGCCGTTTTGGTTTCCTCCACCAATCACTTAACAAATTTGTTTTGTTTTCCATTTAATTTGAAGCTGCTCGAACCTTTTCATCTACTCTGGTGGGCCAGGATTCCAATTTTATTTTTCCTTTTCTTTTCTCTCCTTGTTTTGTCCGCCGCTTGCATTCTTGACTCCACCTCCTCTGCGACTTTTCCTTTCTCTGCACCATCACCAACCATCCTTTGGCCCCGCCGCCGCCACCACCACCACCACCACCTCCGCCGATATTCCCTCCCTGTGGGTGTCACCCGTCACCACCCTCTTCTCCCTTCTTCTCGTTCTCTCCCTCACCACTGCCCCCTACCAACCCCGCCCCTCCCCTTTCCCCCACAACCACCGCCTCCTCTTGGACGACAACCAAAACGCCTAGGACACCTCGCCCCCACTTCCTAGACTACTTCATTTCCACCCACCGCTATTCTCCGCTGCCAGCGACGTTTGTCGGGCTCTGCGCACTTACTTCTTCCGGCCTCGCGGCTGTTGTTTATATCACCGGTGCCCCTTTTATGCTCTCGAAAAATGTCGGACTCCCACATATCTTTACGTTTTCATTGTTAAATCCTAAATATCCACTGCTTTCATGTATGTACTAACTTATGCCGTTGTTTATTGAAATTGAATAATTTCATTAACTTATGCTTGTAAAACTTGAATCATTTCATTAATGAATATACATAGACTTCATGTTTGTTTGGATGTATATACTTTTTCAAATTGTTCGGCATTGATAATTTCTACCATATACAATTTTTATAGGATGTAATTGTGGAGTTCGTAATTTACTCGCATTTATGTTTTTCTTCTTTACCGAGGGGGTGAGGCGCTGCTAGTATGAGCTTTTTTTTGGAATATATGGATTGTTTGGAAGCTGTTTGTATTTATGGAACATTGGTTGAGAAAATTCGGAGTTGGTTTATAATATACTTATTGTTTGTTTTTAGCTGCTCCAATTTCTACTGTTTTAAACTACAATTCGAACCCTCTGTTGGCATAAATCAACAATTTTGTTAAGGTAAAAGTTATCTTTTTGTTTTTATTTGTCGCCGTGTGATGTTCTAATGCGCGCTAAAATGATATCTTAGTTTACTATAATCTATCCCCAGCTGCACTTTTTAATGATATTAGTAGTCTTGTTGTTTTACATATCAATATGAAATGAATGAGGACGATTTCATGTCACTTGGTGTACATATTTATTCCTATTCATGTGAGGTACAATAGGTTGGGAAAGACTGTAATATGTTAACTATTTTATATTATCGTAATTAGGATCCATACTGCTTGATGCTTTTCCTTTCTAGGTTCTAATTTTTTCATGACACCTACATCTCAAACCTTGATAGGTGAAAATTGCTGTTTAGTTTGAATTTACACTTCCTGATTTCTTTATTCAATAGTTATTTGATCTAGATCATACTGCTTAGATATATGTAGTTTCCCTGCATCATTTAAAACAGAGCATATACATTGCCTAACCTATACCAAAATTGCTATCTGAGAAGTTCTTGTATTGGCCCTAGGCACTGGCACCGAGTACCGCGCCTTGCGCGGTGCACTTCAACTAGTGTATGTATATATATATATATATATATATATATATATATATATATATACACACACACACTAGTATTAGTTATAGCATTTAATCATATTAGTAATTTACTTCACATAATTTCAGCACTCAAACATATATCACATAAATTATTCACATAAGTCATATAATTAATTCACGTATTTCACATAAGAATTTTTCAGTAAAAAGATTAAATTTGGGTAGGATGTGAGGTGTTGCAATTTGATTTTTACGACT
This sequence comes from Erythranthe guttata, assembly GCF_000504015.1. Next base: position 198,269 of record NW_012194827.1, read on the forward strand.
TTTTTGAAATAAATTTTATTATTTTTATATGGTTAAATTCAATGAAAAAGATACTAAACTTTAACTATATAGTTAATTTTATTAATACGCTCTTGTAATTTTTTAGCTTAATCGTGTCCATTCAAATCTTTGAATATTGTTTACGAATTGAAATGGCTTGAGCTTAATCGATTCAAATCTTTGAATATTGTTTTCGAATTGAAATCACTTAAGCTTAATTGATTCAATTCTTATGATACATGATTCGATTCAAACTTCATATGTGACACACCTCTCACGATTACTCTTATTATATATAATCTCAACGTAAAAAATGATTATTGTGGATATAAATTTACGTCAAAATTTTTATTTTAAATCAGAGGGAGAGATATCGCACTTTACTAAACCCTAATCAATCAATTAACACAAATTAATACTACATGTAAGACTAGAAAATAACTAGGTATGATGGACCTAATAAAAATTTGGAAAGATTCAGTGTAGCAACATCAAAAATTAATTCCTCTTAAACTATTCATGCAAATGACTCCACATTATTACCATACCTTCTACCATGAGTCTACATCACTCTGTTAAAAGAGTTTTAAAATATACTTGAACATTAGAGGGAAATAAATAAAATGTCACAGACACTCCATTTAACATCCAGAACATGGGAGGGAGATTTAAATTTTTCTAATAAATTCCTCACTGACTCAAATACTACCCAATGTTATGCCAATGTAGAAAAAAGAGTGGAGAACAGTTTCTAATTGAAAACAAGACATTTGAGTGAGTAAAACTTCAGTTATAACAGAAAATACTAGACTGACTATGTTTTAGTGCAGTGATGAGAAATAATGTATAACTAATTCATTTCTTATCCAATTCATGCATAAGATCTATAAAAGTGATGAGAACAGATATATACAAACACTCACAAAATTTCATTATTTTCTAATCAGGGAACATATATAAAAATAATTAACAAATATCGAGACAAGACACAGAGAGATTACTAGCCGAAAAGCGTTGTTCATAGAGTTGGAACAATTCGCTTTCGTTTACAAAATATTACGGACTACTAATTTAATATACAAAAAGTTACTTTTACACATATTGTCTTTTAATAATTCCCACCGATCGGAGGAAGCGATCGGTAGTAAATACTTAAAACCGTATCAAATGTTTTTACAGACATATTATACAAATAAAACAACATAGCTAGGTTGAGAGCCAACACAATCCACATCTCCTCCATAGATCTCCTCCCGATTCCCAAGCTCGATTCCAACTTCACTCCTCGGGCTCCAAATCGGGTATACCTACAAACATACAACGCCTATATGAACCTTTGAGGACTCAATGAGAAACTTGAAGTATTATCGAATACACATAGAGCATACATATATACATCTATTTTATTATATATATGCATACAACATAAATTAAAGCAATCATATACTTCCATTTTCGTCGGAGTTCTTCTTCGTTGTTCCTGTTTCAAGCGCATAGAGTGATATAAATTCACACTTTTATAACCCTATGATCGGAGACCATAGAGTGAGAATATCCCACATTTATAACCCTATGCCTTGATATTCATATTCAAGATTATAGAGTGAGGATATCCCACTTTTACAAGCCTATGATCTCAAAACCATAGAGTGAGATTTTCCCACTTTTATAACCCTATATCTTCAATACCATAATGAGACATGCATAACATGAAAAATCATCTTGAATCTCTTTGAAAAATAATCAATCTAAGTTCCCGATAAATAACCTCATATTTTACGAGCCCGCTAATCTACGTGGAATCAAACCACTCCTAAGCCCTACGGTACCGACTCGTCGTACACCGGTTATTTACCGTAACCTCGAATGAGCTTTCAACATATTGTTAACTTTTAAAATCATGACACTTATGCACCCACACATGCACCCATCTACTTACCATTTTTTTCTCATTAGCACACCCAATGATCAACATTTAAACAAGCCAAAGCAAGATCACATAGCAAAACACAAATAAAGTTTCATATTGTCATTTATTCACATAGTCATTTATGCATAAAAATAAAATCCATAGTCGAATACAAACAATAACCAAAATCTTAACATGCAAAGACAATCAATAATCAAAAGTTCATTAATTCTAACATTTTGCAAGAAGAAAGTTCAAGACTTTCATTCTTACATTTTATTCAAGTCTTTCCACTAGATCTTCACATGCAAGAGTCTTTTAATGAAGTTTAGTACAATTTCTTAATTCTTTTATCAATCTTCATAGAATACACTAGATCTTAACATGCAAGACCTTAAATCAACAATCAAACCCTAGATTAACACATGCAAGGCATCTAATTAAGCCAAATAAGCAACTTATGCATTTTTATCCCAAAATTCTAAACACCACACACAAATAATAATTTCTTCTCTACACAAATTCAGCATGCATCAACATACATCCATATTACTCTTCTCCTATTTCATTAATTTTCTATTTGCTTAGCCAAAGAAGCAATGTTTCGAAAGTTTTATAGTTAAGAGCAAAATTCAATTTCTTTTCACAAATCAACAATCAATCACTAGATAAACACATGCAAGCTAATAATTAAACCAAATAAGCAACTTAAGAAATTTTCCCCAAATTTTCGAAAAACATAGAACTTCAAGAACAAACTTATATTTTTAAAATACTAACATGAAATCATCATCTAAGAAATATAAGGGAAGGATTTTCTAATTTTCTCCCTAATTAATAATCCTAAAATGCATTAGTTAATTTTATTTTTTAAAATTTAGTGCATGCATAAATATGATAAAATGATCATTTAAATTCATCAGCAAGAATAAAATTTTAGTTTATGGAAATAATGTATTTTACAAATTTGAGAAATATTTATTTCGACATAATATTTCCAAATATTTCCTAAGCATGTAATTTACGTAATCATATAATTCACATAATCACACCATTCACACAACCAAGTAATTCACATAATCACACCATTCACATAATCACATAATTCACATAACCACATAATTCACGCAATTATTGATCATGCAAGAATTATTCTAAATTATGACATAATAAATTTGCAGATCGAGGTGGTAATATATAATACTAATATATCACAGAAAATGCGAGGTGTTACATCAAATTCATTCAAAATTTATTTTTTAAATTACACGAGTTGATCCGCAATTCTGTATAATATTAAAACTTATTATATATAGATTTGCTTATAGTGGAAATTTTTAATGTTATAACAAGGTGGGAGGAAGATCATAGTACCTACGAGACTTCGTAAGAAAAGAAATGCAGGAGCATCAGGCCCAGGGGATGGAAGAGGTGGTAAAAAAAACTTTTCAGCGTGCGAGACGACGAGACAGAATCAACGGCGACGGCTGCCGGGCAGTCCCGCCGAATCCAATGAGTTTCCTTTCCTGGAATTGTCAAGGGTTAGGGGTTCCCCTGACAATTCATACGCCCGGAGATATCCTCTAAGTTCACAAACCCTGTGTGAAGTTTCTTTCGGAAACGAAAGCTACATCAGATCTCATTAGAGGCTTAAAAGAAAATGGAATATTTTCGGTGTAGTTATAAAGTGGTAAGGCAGGAGGGCTTGCTTTTCTGTGGCAGAAGGACGTGCAAGTTGATCTCATCTTCGTATCCAGTAACCATATTGATGTCGAACTAACCTCTTGATGTTCTGCGAACATGTTGCGTGTGATGGGTCTCTATGGATTCCTAGAACACCTTCAGACACTGTACTTGGGACCTTTTACGAGCGGTTAAGGAGCATAGAAACCGCGGTTAAGGATCATAGAAACCTCTCATGGGTGGTGGGTGGCGATTTCAATGAGACTTTATCGTCAGAGGAAAAAAGTGGAGGGAACCCAAGAGCCCCGTCGGGTATATTGGCATTTCAAAAGATGTTGTCAGATTGTCATCTCTCAGATCTTGGCTTTTCGGGGACGAAATTTACATGGTCGAATAACAGAGAAGCTCCCCACACAGTGAAAAGTCGTTTTGATAGGGTTTGTGGTAACCCCCATTGGCAGTCACTCTTTCCTCGGGCTCGATTTCAACTCTTGGAGATGGCCAGATCAGATCATGTCCCGATCTTGCTTGAGTTTCGTCGTTCTGATTCACCGGATGGACTTTCGGATATTATTATCTATGAGTCTCGCTCGTGGAATCTTGAGTTGATTAACTAAAAATTTTGGTTGATTGACCAACAAAGGATTTTTGTTGTTCCAATCGGAAGTTTGCTTGCTAAAGATAGAGTGGTTTGGCACTACTCGCAATCCGGACAATTCACTGAAATCCTGTTATTACAATATCCTAGCTCACTGCTCATCTCCGAGGGGGAATAGTGACCAGGGGAACACGTCAAGCTTCAGCGCCTCCTCCCACATTTGGAAATGGATTTGGAAACTACAAATTTCGCCCAAGATCAAGATATTTATTTGGCGGGGGACTATGGATATCTTTCCCTCCCAAGCTACGCTCAACCGGCCACATGTATCTGCTACTCCCTACTGTCAATTTTGTGGGTTTCATCTAGAAACTATTGTGCATGTGCTCTTTAGATGTTGGTGTATGGAGCACGTATGGCGCGGAGCACCTTTTGAGATGGAAGTAGTCGATGAGCTCTTCTCGTTAAGCTATTAGCTGGATTTTGTGCGTAAGAAGCTTATGTTGGATAAAGTTACCCTCGCTATGGTGGTGTGTGTTGGTGGAAATACCTACATGCAAGTGCACGTATCGAACAAGTAAAATAGCGAAAAATTAAGTGCAAATATCCATCCCACGAGTAATATTCAACTGTCTAATCCTAACCGCTAGAGTATCACAACTATGTTCAAGCTCACCCTACACAGTCTAATTTGGAGAAGATTAACTAAATTAAACTAAAATATTAAACACAAATTAAATAGCAACAAAAATAAATAAACATGAAGATTATCAAAGTAAATGAGCCTAAGATTTTCTCTTCCCCTATGTGATTATCGATCCCCCAATTCCCTCAATTATGCAAGAAAATTGTTCGGATTACTAACCTAAGATGCTATATTAATCATAATCCGCTTCCGCGTGTATTAAGATTCTATTATTGACGACTAAATTATGGTATGCCTACGCAATTCAATAAAGAACAAAGCATTAAGCACAAATCTCAATAATGGCTACCTAAGAGATTAACTATATTCCTATGCTAACAACACAAAGGCTCTTCAACCAGAGTTCTAATTGTTCAACCGATCTTCCGATTCATGCATTCAACAATAACAATAAACCACATAAATTGATCAAGATCATGCACTTAATAAATCAAGCAGAAGAAATAATTTAAAATTAACACTTGCATAAAATCATAGAATTGGGTTCACAAATCCCACATAGGGTTCGAATAAAATCTTAGAAAGAAAAACTTAGCTACTCGTAATTCTTATGATAAACAAAATATAATCCATAAAAGAAATAAGAATAAATTATACTTGAGTATTCCATCTTCATTCTTCGCGTTTTGTCGTGTCAAATTTCGTGCTTATCGTGTAGAGATTTGTTGCTTTTATTGGCTTTTCTTAAAAATGAAGTACGGGAAACCTAATATGAATCAATTTCCGCCATCAGGATTTGCTCTTCTAGTTTTGCCATGTTGGAGTCCGAATTTCGGAAGGTTGAGTGAAATCAGAATTGTAGCCCTTAAAATTAGCTTTCCAAAGCCGCCAAATCAGCTGATTTGGAGTTTGTATGAGAGAGATATGTTCGAAATGGTGTACACCGCCAAAGTTGTTGCGAGATTCCTTCTTCCAATTTGATTTATTTCCTTATTTGAAAATTTTTATTTTCGTTTTGATCATTTTTTTCTTGATGGACACTTAATTCTCGTCTTTGAACTATAAAAAACAAAATCAATCAATGAAAGCACAAATATAATTAAATCTAAACAAAATATCCACGTAAAGTAAATGTATTAAGTGTAAAATCTACACTCAACAGTGTGTTGGAAGGCGTGGGAGATGAGGAACAAAGATGTCGATGGTGAAGAGCGGATTGATGTCCATGAGGTGGTCAAATGGTACGAAACATACCTGGTAGTTTTCCGATCAGCACAGACTTCCCCGTTCGAACCCAATCAACAACCTTCTCCGGCAGTCTGGATGCCTTCTCCGAACGGCGTCGTCAAGATTAACTGTCATGTTCCGCTCCCGCGAGATAAGGATTTCTATAGGGTGTCTATGGTCGCAAGGGATTGCACAGGCTCTATTCTCTGGCGGAGCGTGGAAATAATACTCGAAAAAGTTAGGTCGGTTGACGGTGATGCACACACGATCCTCAAAGATATTCTCAAAGCCTCATCTAAAGGGTGGCCATCCATTATTATTGAAGGAGACATGCTCCAAGTGATTGCGGCAGTTCAGATGGAGGAAATTTTGCTCTCCTCGTTTGGATCCTATGTGGAAGATATTAGATCTTGTATGCTTTCTTTTCGTAGTTTTAGTTTTCTTTTGTGAAGCGTTTGTGTAGTAAGTGTTGGTAGTCTTACCTCACGTAAGTGTACGTATCGAGCAAGTAATATAGTGGAAAAAAGTCCAGATATCGATCCCACAAAGAATATTAAATTATATAATCCTAATAGCTAGATTCTACCAATTATTATCAAACCCACCCTACACAGATAAAGATGTTTGATTATTCTAACTTCAACTATATTAAATTAAATCAAATTAGATAACAATAAGAGCAAGAACACAATTAAACACGAAGATTTATCAGAATAACTAAACCTAGAATTTTATCTTCCCCCTATGTGATTATCAAGTCCCCAATTCGTTCAATTATGCTAGTGATGAACATGGATTATTAACCTGAGATGCTAAATTAATCATAACCCGCTTCTGCGTGTATTATGATTCTAATATTTTAGATTAAATTATTGTATTCCTACGGAATTAGATTTAGACACAACATTAATCATAGCTCTCAACAATGGCTACCTAAGTGGCTAATTATATTCCTATGATAGCACAACAAAGGTTTTTCAACCAAAGTTCTAATTATTAACCGATCTTCCGATTCATGTGTTTAACAATAACAGAAAAAGCACATAAAGTGGCTCCTTTCATGCACTTAATAAAACAAGTAGAAGAAATAATTCGAAATTAAAATTGCATATAATCATAAAAAGGTTCATAAATCCCACATAGGGTTCAAATAAGATCCTAGAATTAAAAAATTTAGCAACTCATAGTCATTATGAAAACAAAACTCGAATTCATAAGAAAATAAATAATAAAAACTATGATTGATTCTTCAATAATCTTCGCCTTCGCTTCTTGTTATTCACTTTGAGATTCAGTTTTCAGACCCCAATTTTCGTGTTTGAGATGATCTTTTATTGGGTGGAAAATTGGTGAAAAGGCCGTAGTTTCCTTGTAGAGATAAAATTTCCTTAATGCGGCCTCGCCCATTCAGACATCCGTCTGAAGAATAAGCCATGCATGAACTCGGACAACTGTCTCAAATGTCGCGAGCTGCTCTTTTCGTTCTTGACTTCGAATGGTCGTCTGGACTTTTACTGTATTTATCAGATAGCCGTCCGAGATATTGACCGGTCTGTTGACGTTGACTTCTTCAATTTTGTCCACATTTTCTTCTTTATTGTAGATTTGACACTCAATTTATCCATTTTTTCACAATGTGCCTAAAACACAATAAATCAAAACATTAAGCACCAAATATCAATAAACACTCACAAAATTCCAACTTTGAGAAGTAAAATAGAGTGTAAAATATACACTCAACAGTAAGTTAGTTCATATTCTTGCGAGCTGTCATGACTTTGTTAACATGGAGGATTCATCTCTTCCTGCGGAGTTTGTTTCGATTGATATCAGTTTTCCCTAAAAAACAAAAAAAAAATTAAAGAAATATATTTTTAATTCAGTTTTATCATAAAAAAGTTTAATTCCTAAAATATGCAAGAATCAAATTGTAACATTTAATTAAAGTGTAAGATTTGAATCAATTAAGCACAAATCTTTTTAATCTGTAAATATGATTGAAATATTTGAATTGATTTATTAATCCAATTACTTATTTATACTTTACGTGTAAACTATGTTAAGAAAAGTGAGGGACGGGATTGATGGTGATGTGAAATTCAACAAAAAACAGTCGACAATTTAGTTATATTTTCTTTAAGCCTCTATAGATCTATAAAATATGTATTGTACTATGTAACTTAAGAATTATTTTTATGCATTATTAATTTATATAATATATGGGCTGGGGCTTCTTAAATTTTTCCCTTGGGGGCTAATGTGTATAAATAAATAGATAAATACACAAAATATTAAAAAATAATAAAAAAAAAAGGTAAAAAAAAATTCCTGCAGGAGCGGCCCCCCAAAGACATACTTGGGTCCGCCCCTGAGAACAAGGCAGAATGTATAGCACCTATGTATATGTATCGCTTAAACCAAACACGCGCGTAAAACCTCAACAAACATAGATGACAGCTTGCCCCTGTGCCAAGAATGGGTCGAGTATATCTGTCGGTGCACCGTGCACCCTTTGCTTATCCAAGAACGTAAATTCCTGCAATCTTCGAGTTCGTATGTAATCATTGACGGTGGTCACAAAGATGAGCCCGAACACCATCGAAACCGAAGCCCACACAAAGTATGTAATGCACCGCTTTTCATGCGATATCATCGATTGAAAAACTACCAGTATAACTCACATTGATGGTAGCTAGGAAAACCAGGTAGGCTTCTGCTAATTGGCGAGCTTTCCGTTCCAATTTAAGTACTTGATCTTCCTGTTCTTCAAGCAAGGATGTTAATTTTTCGGAATTCAGAATCAGCATCTTTAGCAATCCTGAATCCATCACCAATTCACTCTCCCTAATTCACAAAGTCACCGATCAAATATATATATATATATATATATATATATATATATATATATATATATATATATATATATATATATATATATATATATATGGGTAAATGACAAATAGGCTCATGACAAGGGCACTTAATGAAAAGAGGGACATCCAACTTTTTTGTCTTTCAAATAAATCCAGTCCATTCAAACTTATTTGCAAATAAGGAAAATCCTTTTATATATACCAAAATTACCCTCAATTCATTGAAACTCAATTCAACTTCAATTTCATGATTTACACCCCAATTTAGCCCAATTTCATCAATTAACCAATTTTAACCCTAATTTTAATTTTGACCCGCCGCCACCGGAGACCGCCGGTCGCCGCCGTTGACCGGCGTTGAGCTTTTTTTTTTTTTTTTTTTTTTTTGAAACAATTTTTTTGCCCAGAAATTTTTTTCCGGCCCATCAACTGCCGTTGACCGCGGTCTCCGGCATTGACTTTTTTTTTATTATTATAATTTTGTTTTTTGTTACAAAAAATATTTTAATTAATATTATTGTCATGACTGCTAAATTACTGTCTCCGGCAGTTATTTAACTCTCGGAGACAGTAATTTAACTGTAAATTGACTTTTTTTTTTCTTCAAAAATATTTTAATTAATATTATTGTCTTTGCTACTAAATTACTGTCCCAGCAGTTATTTAACTGTTAATTGATTTTTTTTTTTAAATATTTTAATTAATATTACTGTATTCGTTGCTAAATTACTGTCTCCAGCAGTTATTTAACTGTCGGAGACAGTAATTTAACTGTTAATTGACTTTTTTTTTTCCTTAAAAAAAATTATTTTAATTAATATTACTGCCTTAGCTGCTAAATTACTGTATCCAATAGTAATTTAACTGTCTTAGACAATAATATTAATAATATTACTGTTCGGGAAAATAATATTCATAATATTACTGTCCCAAACAGTAATATTACTGTCTAAGATAGTAATTTAGTAGTCAAGATAGTAATATTAAATAAAATATTTTTTTTCTAAGAAAAAACTAATCCAAAAACAAAAAAAAAAAGTCAACGCCGGAGACTGGAAAAAAAAACATTTCAGAAAAAAAATTATTTTCTGAAAAAAAAAAATTCGGGGGTTAATGTGATATATTTGTTTAAATCCGGGGTCAATGTGTAATATTAAGGAAGTTAGAGCATAATGGGTGGAATTGATAAGAATTATATTATTGAGGGTATTTTAGACTAAAGACATGGGGATGGGTTTAATTGAGAGACTGTTTTTTTTGTAGACCAAAATGCATTTAAGTCCCATGTGATGGGTCTTTTTGCCATTCGCCATATATATATATATATATATATATATATATATATATATATATATATATATATATATATATATATATATATATATAATGTATTGGTAACTAAAATGACAAATTAAATATGCCTAAGAGGGGTTGAATTAGACAAAAATTTTAATAATTTTGCAAATTTAAATATCAATTAAATTATTTCTAGAAAAATATATTTTTCTGTGATAATAAAATATTTCAAGTAATAAATATTTTGCAAACTTCTAAATTAATGTCGAATAAAGTTTTAGCAATAAATAATATATGAGTGCGGAAATTTGAATACGATTAAAATAAAGTGCGTAAAGTAAATGACACCAAATTTATAGTGTTTCGAAGAAATTCCCCTACTCCACTCTTCTAGGCCCTCGAACTTTTATTCCATGATCTTTGGATCCTCCACACGGAAAAAGATGCGCTTACAAGACTCTAACGACTTTTGCACCAACGACGTGCTTACAAGAGACTCACTCTTTCGCACTTATCAATACGTGCTTACAAGAGACTAAGTCTTTCGCACTCAACAAAAACTTCACGACAAAGAAATGCTCTCTAAGAGCTTTACAAAATTCCTCTCAAGATATATAATGAAACAAGTGATAAGCAAGAGGAGAATTTCGAATTTACTAATGAATAAATGACTCTCTATAAGTTCTTTTCCGAATTGGCTTGGAATGATTAAGCTTGAATGAATGGTCCACTATTTATAGGTGAAGCTCTTGATCACTAGAAAGAAAGGAATCAATCTTTAATCTCTATAATTTAGGAAGAAGAAGAAGAAGAAGATCTTTGAAAGAAGATCATAGCTCTTTCGAAAAAAATGAAGAAAAGAAGAGGAAGAAGAAGCTTACTCCTAAGCTTGGCCGAAAATTCTCCTCTTATTGAAATAGAAGGACACATTGAACTTATAGATGGTAAGACTGGAGTTTGAGAGTGGAGTTTGATCTGGGACATTGGGGCATTTATAGAGTTTTTAGAGAGCTCAAAGCCTATGGAGAAGAAAGGGAAATACACGTTTTTATGGGGGTGATTTTGCAATATTTTGGAAGAGGTGTGGTGGTGGTTCTTGGGTGGCTTGAGATTGAGAAAGATGGTGGCTATGGTGGAGGTGTAGCTGCCGAAAATGAAGGGAGAGAGGAAGAAGAAGAGTGACCTTCGGATTGCTAAAGTTGGAGTGTGACAATGGTTAAGTGTGCTCTAGCTAATCATTAGAAAAAAACTAGGCTAGGGTATTTCTTTCAATGCTCAAAGTACAAGCCTTCTAATGCTTGTCTTCTCCTAATTAATATGGTAAGTATTTGAATTTTGAAACTCAAAATGAGTGTTCTTTCTTAAAAAACGATTTTTAGCAAAACATGTTCCAGCCAGCTTCAGCAACTTCCGGGGCAGACTGTCTAACTTCCGTACAACTTATATTTTTTTGAATATTTGATTGAGGATTGATTTAAAATCTTCCAAGTCCGAAAATATGATTCTCAATCAGTTTAAATCAATGAAAAACGTTTTTCAAACAATAAAAATAATTTTGAATATTAAAACATTTTCCAAATATAGAAAATCTTGAATTTCAAAAAACCATTTGCCTCCAAAATCTATATTCAGAGTTGAATAACAAAAAATCTTATGAATATTTTATTTCAAATCTCAACTGGCCTTTTTTCAAATAAAAAGGATTTATTTTCGAAAATAAATTATCATTTTATAAAGGGTTATTTTTTGAAAAAAAAAATACCAAATAAATTAGGCTTATTATTTGATCCAAGAAAGAAAAATTTGGACCAAGACTAGGAAGCCGTATGGAGGATCGTTCGGATCTCGTTCCCGGGATAATTCAAGGACACTAGGCCTCTTATGGATTATGTCACTCCGATCTGGATTAATTTCGCCTTGATTATTTGTACAATAAAAACATGACTCAAAGAAAGACTATTAGATCAAATCAATTGTTTGTAAATCATCACATCAAAAGTAACATTTCGGTTAACAATCTCCCTTGATGACGACAAACACTTGATTCCTTATAAAATAAAGCAAATTAAAGTGCAAAGCATAAAAGTAGTTATACCAAACCTTAAGTGTAAGCTCCCCCTCAATATATGAGGTATGTCAAACCTTGAGCGCAAGCTCCCCCTTAGCATAGGTCGAATTTGTAACATAAGCTCCCCTTTCTTTTGCAATGAGATGATAAAGATGATTAAAGCATCATTAATTCTTCCTCCCCCTTGTCACCAATCAAGGGAGGATTTTCTATAACCTTCTTTGTAATGCTCAAATTGATCATCATCATTTTAGTCCCTTGCTTTCAATTTTAGACTTTCAAATTCCAGACGAACTTCCAGTACATGTTCCAGATCGTTTCTCAGAGTTGCAGTGGATTTTTCTTTAGCGGGAAGCATAAGTACCAACAAGGATATTAGCTTAGCGTGTTATCCAAAATTCCAGATGAATTTCCAGCAGTTTTTGTCACTTCGTTTAATGAACTTCAAGTTAAACTTCCAATTGAACTTCCAATGACTTTTGAGTTTCAACTTTCGAATTTTAAGAGCATCAAAGTTATCCTATATGCCTGAAAATTTTAGTTGCTCAAGGAATTCTCGGCACTTAAAGAATTAGAGTCATAAGTATAGTATTATCACAAAATATTATCATATCATTTTTACTCATACATAAATCATGGAAGATTTACATTTCAATTATTCACAACATGCAATGCATCGAAAAAAATTCAAATACTATTGTTACCTATTAAAGCACTTACCATTTTCTACCAATACAATTCAAATCATTTTTTGCATTTTTGGTACCCAAATGAATTTACTAGTGGTTCCTTTTGTATGGACAAGAAAAAGATTTATGCCCAATTTTACCACAATAATTGCAAGTATTATATGATAAAGATGATGCATTCGATAACTTGCTCAATTCCTTATAATGCAAGTGAAAACCAATTCCAACTTTATCTAATGACACATTTTGCAAGCCAAGTAATTTATCGAGATTTTATTTGCCCTTAGTGAATTTTTCATGGCATTTATTCAAATCAATAACCTTGTTTTCTAGCACATAATTATTTATGGATAAAGAAGATTTTTTTTTAGTTTTTTGGAAATAGCTAGCTTTTCAATATAAGAATCTAATTTAGCTTCTATTTTTTCTTTCTCATTATTGACAATAATAATTTTTATTTTCAAGATATTAATCTTAGAAGCTATTTTTTACAAATCTCTTCTACACTTATTTATCATTTCATGCCAATCGTCTTCACAATTAAAATCATCACATTCAAGGTCATCATAACGTTCATCCAAATCATTAATTTTATTAAAGTAAGAACTACATACCTCTTCGTTTGTCATGAGACAAACATTTGCGATTTCGTCATCGGTCATATCCCCTTCGGAATCTTGATCATCCCAAGTTGTGCTTAATCCTTTGTGTTTGGACATCCGTTAGAAACCTTTCACCTTTGTTGAGTAAAGGGCAGTTGGATTTTATATGACTGTTTGGCATTGATAACACTTTATCTCACTCTCAAATTTTGAGGATTTCTGAATATTCTGGTGAGAATTTCGGGAGAAGTTCATGGTAGAATTTAGTAGTTGATTTATCCTTTTTGTGATCCTGGCTATTTCCACATTCTTCTCGCCTTCATCTAAGCCTTCCAAATTATTATCACCGTCCTGCATAGTGTTAGATTTAAAAGTAACGAATTTTTCCTTATTTAATTTTACCTCATCTTTTGCAAGGATGAGGAGCTCATGGGATGTGAGGGAACCGATAAGTTCCGCAATGCTCATATTGTTCAAGTCCTTTGCTTCTTGGATTGCGATCACCTTTGGAGTCCATTCTCGTGGCAGGGATCTCAAGATCTTTTTGATTTGTTCACTTTGAGAGTAGATCTTGCCAAGTGTCGTCAATGGGTTTATGATCTCCATGAAGCGAGCATACATTTGACTTATGGATTCTTCTTCCTCCATGTTGAACATCTCATATTGATGTACTAGAATATTGATCTTGTGTTCCTTTACTTGGGATGTTCCTTCATGGGTGACTTGCAACATCTCCCACATATCTTTAGCTGTAGGACATCAACAAACACGATTATATTCTTTAATAGTAAGAGCACAAGAAAGAATGTTCTTAGCCTTTGAGTTCATGGACACTAAATATTTATCCACGGATGTGAGTTCCTTCCATTCCTTGGGCAATTTTTTGCCTTTGATGTCCTTCATAGGAATGAATAGTCCTTCTAAAATAATTGTCCTAGTATGAATTCTTGCATGTGGTTCTTCCAAGTAGAATATAAAGTTCCATCAAAAAGTGGTGGCCTAGTATGCAAAAATATAATTACTCAAAGAAGCCATAGGATCGTTAGCTCTTGGGTTGTTAAGACAAACAATATAAAATTAAGACCACGAGGCTCTACTGCCAATTGAGAGATAAAATATGCCTAATAGGGGGTAAATTAAGCTTTTCAAAATTTTTAATATTTTTCCAGATTTAATTATCAATTAAATCATTTCAAGAAAAATATATTTTTCTTTGATAATAAAATATTTCAAGTAATAAATATTTTGCAAACTTCCAAATTAATGCCGAATAAAGTTTTAGCAATAAACAATATATGAGTGCGGAAATTTGAATACGATAAATAAAGTGCGTAAAATAAATGACACCAAATTTATAGTGGTTCGGAGAAATTCCCCTACTCCACTCTTCTAGGCCCTCGTACTTTTATTCCACGTGCCTCCAAGATCCTTCGATCCTCCACATGAAAAAAGGTGTGCTTACAAAACTAACAACTTTCGCACCAACTACGTGCTTACAAGAGACTCGCTCTTTTGCACTTATCAATACGTGTTTACAAGAGACTAACTCTTTCGCACTCAACAAAAACCTCACGACAAAGAAATGCTCTCTAAGAGCTTTACATAATTCCTCTCAAGATATATAATGAAACAAGTGATAGGCAAGAGGAGAATTTCGAATTTCCTAATAAATAAATGACTCTCTATAAGTTCTTTTCGAAATTGGCTTGGAATGATTAAACTTGAATGAATTGTCCACTATTTATAGGTGAAGCTCTTCATCGCTAGAAAGGAAGGAATCAATCTTTAATCTCTTGATTGATTATATGATGAGTGTGATTGATCTCCAAGCTGATTGAGTTCAATTAAATCACTTGAATATGGTAAGCATTTGAATTTTGAAACTCAAAATGAGTGTTCTTTCTTCAGAAACAATTTTCAGCAAAACATCTTCCAGCCAACTTCAGCAACTTTCGGGGCAGACTGTCTAACTTCCAGAGAACTTATATATTTTTTAATCTTTAATTGAGGATTGATTTAAAATCTTTCCAGTCCGAAAATATGATTCTCAATCAGTTAAAATCAATGAGAAAACATTTTTCAAACAATTCAAATAATTTTGAATATTAAAAAAATTTCCAAATATAGAAAATCTTGAATTTCAAAAAACATTTTGCCTCCAAAATCTATATTAAGAGCTGAATAACGAAAAATTTTATGAATTTTTTATTTCAAATCCCAGCTAGCCCTTTTTCAAATACAAAAGATTTATTTTCGAAAATAAATTATCATTTTATAAAGGGCTAATTTTTTAAAATAAAGACCAAATAAATTAGACTCTGCCTCTGTGCATGTGTGGAGAAAGGGTGAATTACTTTTTTAATCGAAAGTAAGAGTAGTAAGAAAATGATCAAATATAAATGTTAAGCCCACCGAAGACCACTTCGATTCCAACAGGTTCGCGAAGGTGATGGGAGAAAGAAAAAAAGAAAAAGAAAAAGTTACTGAGAAGGAAGAGAGAAAGAGGGGAGTAAGAAGGAGATTTGAGGGAAAAAGTGTAAAATCAGTGCAAAACTAACGGTTTTCCTATAAAACTAAGTGTGTTGATCTTTCTAATCTTTTTTAACGTTGACTGGTGAATGTGAGGGGTTGGTTTGGTGCATTTTGAAGTTAGGGGGCATTTTACACCTTGGGTATAGTTCAGGTTCGTAAAGTGAACTTTACCCTAAACATTATATATGTCTATAATGTCACATATATATAGGTCCAATTTTTTTTTCTACAATGTGTGGGACAATTTTTTTGAAAACTAGGACACATTTCGGCTTACTTTACTTCTACAATAATGCGTCATTCAAACTCACACTTTTTAAGAAGTTGGCATGTGTCAAGGTGATTGTAGACCACTTTGTATTTTATCAAGTAAAATATTGATGCAAATGTGTGGGTCCCGCACGGTAAAAGAGCAGCTAGGTCGGTGGGTTTTGGTGGGATAAGGCCGAAAGGGTGCTAAAATAATTATTAGAGTTTATTGCAAATACCACCTCAGTGAAATCACGAATTGGCAAATAACTCCCTGTGAAAAGAAAAAAAACTCACCAATGCCTCCCTCAGGGCCGACTTTACTATAAGCCAAATGAGGTCTTTGTTAGAGTAGGTGACCAACAAGCCAACTTGTGGCTGTAGTCTTTCCATTTATTCTTGTAATAAATAATTATTTTTCGTATTAATGATAAAATACATTGGCATTCTATATCTTTGTCCCTTGTACAAACATAGATATAGTCCTTATTGTTATTACAATGACTTGTAATTGATGTTTTAGGATCGTGAGATATTTACTTAAGCATTATAACTGTTAAACCGTGTTCCTAGTCGAAGGGTTACGCCACCAATTAGGATATCGACCTTTCCCATTAAGAGACTAGCACTCAATGTATGTGTATTGTGTCTCATCAGTATACGATATTGTCATATCGGCATGCATAAGTTGGTCCTCGTAAGTTGACGAGTTCGCTGAACTCCCTCATCCTAGAAATCTCTAAGTGGTTCTCAATAATCGAGTAGAGATCTCTATGATATAGTTGTAGACCATTAGTCCTTAAGACCTAGACATCATCGTGACTTCACTAGAGGACCAGCTGTATCGTGACCTGTCACTGAGCTCCACCGAGGACCGCCCCAAGGGCCAGTGTTCGTGCAGTCCGAAATCTAGTGGAATGTCTGTGCATTGTACTCGGGGATTCGATTGCTAGAATAGTCTTGGATGTCATGTGTGTTCTCATAGTCTGTAATCTTTAAGTCTGTGACCAGAGCTGACTAAATGATGATTTGAGAATTTGATTCTCTAAGTCATACACGTGGGGATTACAACACTTAGAACGATCAAACAGTTATTGAACTACAAAGGAGGTCTCTATGAATCAATGCCTCTAGTTCAATCGGGACATATGAATCGAAGGGATTGTATTGTACGTTAACTATATCACATGGTTCTTGCAGCCACTTCATTTGTATCTAGGGAATCATGACGCGTAGTTGCTAGACTCCAATCTTGATTCTTTGGGTGATTAAGTTGAAACGAGCTTCATCTTAATTGTAACTCTAGGGACGAGTTTAAACCACAAAGAGTTGTGGACCCACGGCTAGCTTACACCTGAACCATCGAGGGTCATACTGCTCGTACACTCGAGTTCTTTGAATAAACGGTCAAAGATAAAAATATTTAATTTTTGCATAATTGGAATTCAATATGATTGAGTCCAACATTCGTAATTTGGAATTATGAATGAGAATAAGAAAAGGAAAGAATTGGGCGAACATCTTAGTGAACTTTCTAAATTGAGAAGTTTCCAAATTTAGAAAGTCCACTGAATTAGGATTTCCGGTTTTAGAAATTGAAAATCGAGAATTGGCATTCATAATGACGAGGATGTTTCAATGATTCCGAAAATATAATTGTTATAATTTTTTAATCATTGAGTTGTGAGAAACGAGCTAAGAAAGACTAACGAACTTAAGTTGTTGGGTCCGATCCAACTTAAGCCTGTTAGGGCTTTTATACAAGACACTATAAATATAAGATTTTATAGTTCTTCCCCAATACACAAGTCACAACAAAAACCCTAGCCGCTCACTCATCTCACTCCCCCGTCCGCCGCCAACCGTCGTTGCCGGAATTCAGCGCCCACACGCCGTCTAGTTCTTCGGCAGTAATTTCCTTTTAATTATTCTTCCGTTTTATTCAGACTTTTATCTGTCTAGTGCCACATATCAGTTGAATTGGTATACGAGGTGAAATCCGAGAGGAGGAAGACAAAGGAGTCAATCTGCCGAAACGCCGCCGTCGAACCACCGTCGCACGCGCCCCCACGTGCCGCCCGAAGACAGTGCGTGAACCTCACGCGCCGCCGCTGTTCCCGACTGCAGGGATTGGTTTATGTGGCAGTCAACTTCAATCCGAGAACTCGCCTCACGCTTCTAGAGGTAATTTTCGGATCCGCATTATATTAGGTTTTAATTTAATTAGATTAAATTAAATGTTGATATTCGTAGTATGATTTTTCCTGAATTACTATACGTGATTGTTTATGTATGAATTCGTGATTTAATGTGAGCATGATATGTGATTTAATTATCGAATTAATAATATGCATGTTGTAATTTAAATTTCGTTGGAAGCATTAAGGTACGCAATTGATTGCTATTATCGAGTACGTGTTTATATGATTAAACTTGTTTTTCATATAATTTTTTTGTTTTCCATTACGTACACGTGCCTGATTATCAACAGTCTGTGCCAAGGACCCCCAATTTTAGGGGGCCCCACCTAGATACCCATATTTTATGTATATATATATATATATATATATATATATATATATATATATATATATATATATATATATATATATATATATATATCAGTGTTCTAAAAATCGGCAGAGGCGGTCCCAAGCCTTTTCGATTCTAGTATAAAGGTTTGAAAAATCGATTTTTTGCCTGTGAGGCGGTTTGAGGCGGTCAAACATTTAAGGCGGGTCAAACTCTGTGGAAAAAATCAGTCAAAAATCGGTTTTTTTTATAATTCAAAATAAAAGTTACGATTTTAATAAAAAAAATACGAGTTTATGCTTTATTTTGTTTATGTTAACTATTATTGTTAAAGAATTAATGATGTATATCACGAATGTTTAAGAATAAATGTATTTTGAAAAAAAATGCATTTTTATTTATATTTTATAAGGATATTTATGTATTATGATCTTATTATTATTAAACTTTTATTATGTTATTAGGATATATATTTGATGGAGATATAACTACGTTTAAATAATTTTTTATATATGTTTTGAATATTTATAAATAATGTCTAGAAATATATTATATTAAATTTTATAAACCGATTTATTTCCGATTTATCACTGATTAATCACCGCCGTACCGATTAATCGTGAGTCGGTGCCTGACCGCCTCCGACCCGATTACCGCTTTTTACAACCTTTATATATATATATATATATATATATATGTTGATATGCCTAATTGGCCCAACCCAATGGGCCTACAAATTATTTACCTACTGGGCGACGAGCCCAATATCGAAGACCACTATCACCGAGGCCCAATCACCTTCAAGCAAGGTTTGGGCCCGACAATCTCAACTAAGATATAAATACACATTTGAACTAATTCCATAAGGTACGTCCTATTAACTGAGCAATACTGTAATATGTATTCTCTGGACTATTTCTATGATCAACACGTCTGACTTGAGCGTCGGAGGGGTTTCCGCCGGATCAACCCCTGGCTTAGTTCATGTGTTCTATGATCGCAGGTACCTCAGGATCATCGAGTTGTCAAGCTACTGATCTGCTTTGCTCTCCGAGTTCGTTTTCTACACCACCCTAGGTGAGCTACATAAAAAAAAAAAAAAAAAAAAGGGAGGAGATGCAGCCGAGCCGCGCGCGCGCCAAAGCCAAGCCGCACGGCTCCAAAAAAAAAAAAAAAAAAAAAGGGAGGAGAGGCGCGCGTGCCCAACACGCGCGCGTCAGCAGATTAAAAAAAAATAAAAAAATAATAAAGGGAAGAAGAGGCGTGCGTGCACAGCACGCGCGCGTCAGCCAAAAAAAAATGATATATCTCACACGCGCGTGCGCCTTCCCATGCACGCGCGCGCGCCTCCCAAGGCCACCTTTGAGCGCGCGCTCCCACTTAATTGGGCACAACTTTTGCTACTCTCCACCAAATTGCGCGTAAATTTCACCTCGCTTCACCAAATCGCGGAAGAATTTCAACGCGCTCCTCCAAATTGCGCGACCTCTTCAACGCGCCTACCAAATCGCGCTCGCTATCAAACGGATTAATAAAAAATATTATTTCTCCACGCCACGCCAACGATTAAGGAAACACTACAACACTGATCTACTCTCGACACGATCCGGTACCCTTTTCGACGTGGCTCCCACATCATCTCGAGAGTGGGGGGCTTGCAAGACAACTCCCACGAGGAGCCAACTCGCTCCGTCCTACAACCCGCAGCGAGACAACTCCCACAAGGAGCCAACTCCCTCGGGTCTACGAAACCATAGCGAGATAACTCCCACGAGGAGACCACTCGCTCCGTCCTATAACCCGTTGCGAGGTAACTCCCACGAGGAGCCAACTCCCTCGGGTCTCATAACCACATCGAGATAACTCCCACGAGGAGACCACTCGCTCCGCCCCACAATTCGCAGCGAGATAACTCCCACGAGGAGCCAACTCGCTCGGTACTACAACCCGTAGCGAGACAACTTCCACGAGGAGCCAACTCGCTCGGTACTACAACCGGCAGCAAGACAACTGTTAGAGTAGGTGACCAACAAGCCAACTTGTGGCTGTGGTCTTTCGTATTTATTATTGTAATAAACGAACCTTTATTCGTATTAATGATAAAACACATTGGCATTCTATATCTTTGTCCCTTTGTCACAAGCATAGATATAGTCCTTACAGTTATTACAAGTACTAGTAATTGATCGTTAGGATCGTGAGATATTTACTTAAGTATTATAACTGTTAAACGTGTTCCTAGTCGAAGGGTTACGCCACTAATGAGGATATCGGCCTTTCCCATTAAGACTAGCACTTAGTGTATGTGTACTGCATCTCATCAGTAAACGGTATTGTGATATCGGCATGCACAAGTGGGTGCTCGTAAGTTGACGAGTTCACTGAACTCCCTCACCCTAGAAATCTCTAAGTGGTTCCCAATAATCGAGTAGAGATATCTATGGTATAGTTGTACACCATTAGTCCTTATGACCTAGACATCACCGTGACTTCACTAGAGGACCAGCTGTATCGTGACCTGTCCCTGAGTTCCACCGAGGACCATCCCAAGGGCCAGTGTTCGTGCAGTCCGAAATCTAGTGGGAGGTCTGTGCATTGTAGTCGGGGATTCGATCGCTAGAATAGTCTTGGATGTCCTGTGTGTTCTGAAAGTTTGTAATCATTCTAAGTCTCTGGCCAGAGCTGACTAAGTGATGATTAGAGGATTCGATTCTCTAAGTCATGCACGTAACGATTACAACACTTAGAACGATCGCACCGTTATTGAACATATAAAGAGGTCTCGATGAACCAATGCCTCTAGTTCAATCGGGACATATGAATCGAAGGGACCGTACTGTACGTTAACTATATCTGAAGGTTCTTGCAGGCACTTCATTTGTATCTAGGGAATCATGACGCGTAGTTGCTAGACGCCAATCTTGATTCGTTGGGTGATTAAGGTGAAACGAGCTTCATCTTAATTGTAACTCGAAGGGGACGAGTTTTGACCACAAAGAGTTGTGGGCCCACGGCTAGCTTACACCTGAACCATCGAGGGTCACACTGCTCGTGCACATGAGATCTTTGAATAAACGGTCAGAGATAAAATAGTTTATCTTTGCATAATTGGAAGTCAATATGATTGAGTCCAACATTCGTAATTTGGAATTATGAATGAGAATAAGAAAAGGAAAAGAATAAGCGAACATGTTAGTGAACTTTCTAAATCGGGAAGTTTCCAAATTTAGAAAGTCCACTGAACTAGGGTTTCCACTTTTGGAAAGTTGGAAAATAAGAGATGGCACTCGTAATGACGAGAAAATTATAATGACTCGGAAATTGTAATCGTTACAATTTTTCGATCATTGAATTGAGAGATACGAGCGATTAAAGAAACTAACGAGCTTAAGCTGTTGGGCCCAGTCCAACTTAAGCCCGCTAGGGTTTCATGCTAGGGACTATAAATACATGATTTATAACCCTAGCACAAACACACACAAAAAACCCTAACCCTAATCGGCCACCCTCTCTCTCTCGGCCTCTCTTCCGCGCGGCCACCACCGCGCCACCACCGCCGCTCCGTCGCCGGAAACGGCCGTTCTTCGGCCGGCTTTTGTTCGGTATTCTTTCTCCTTTATTTTCTTTCCGTTTTATTCTAACTACTTCGTGTCTAGTGCCACGATTTAGTAGATCGAAGTATACGAGGTGAAATCCGAGAGGAGGAAGACCGTAGATCGAAGAATCGAGGAGCAACGCACGAGCCGAAGCCGCACGCTGCCCCACGCGCCGCCTCGCACAACCGCGCGTGCTGTACACGCGCCGCCGTGAGCTGCCACACCGCCGCTGCTGCTGCTCCATTGCTGCCCCGATTCTACGGATTGGTTTCCGTAGTAATCACGACGAATCGTTCGCTCCTACCTCATGCGTCAAGAGGTAAATACTCGAAACCCTAGTTTTGTTTTAGGGTTTAATTTAAACTATGATTTCATGCTTGTGTTTGTATGATTTTATGTGATTATGTGTAATCGATTAAATCGTTGCGAGCATGTTATTTGGTTTAAATTGCGAGCATGTTAATTGATTTAAATTCGGTTAAATTTATTAGCATGTATGTTGTTTTTAATTTCGCTGGAAGCGCAAAGGTACGCAATTAATTGATTTAATTTGTCGGGCATGTACTTGTGTGCTTTAAAGTGGTTTAAATCACGTAAAATTTTTGTTTTCCGCTGCGTATGCGTGCCCGAAACCCAACAGTGGTATCAGAGCTCGTTGCGCAATTAATTGCGTTTCATTTTAATATGCATGTTCGATTTATTAAAGAACTCCATCGGGTCTACGAACCCACTGCGAGATAACTCCTACGAGGAGACCACTCGCTCCATCCTACAACCCGCAGCAAGGCAACTCCCACGAGGAGCCAACTCGCTCGGTACTACGAACCCGCAGCGAGACAACTCCTACGAGGAGCCAACTCGCTCGACTACAAATCCGTTGCAAGGAAACTCCCACATGCAACTACCTCGCTCGATAATATTACTCACCGCGAGACAACTCCCATGAGGAAACAGCTCACCCGAAATTCACTATATAATCGCAAGCTCAAGTTAGCACAATTACAACCCTAGAAGCACTTAGAGATATTATGAGAATCTATATAGCCTGGCCAGGTTGATTACTCAAATTTATCTACTTGTTTTCGATGGGTCATTCATTAAAACGTGGCCACGGTCCAAACATACTTAAGACCCACGAGGTCTAACAAGGGGCACGACCCCCATAAAAAAAATCTTGAGAGTCTGATCCCCTCCTCAAGTACATCACGCACAAGGCTATATGTAAACACATATAAGCAACGCGTCAAAACATTGACAATGTCAAAAAATAACAACTCCCACGAGGAGAATACTAGCTCCGTGCTACTACATTATCGTGATACAACTTCCACGAGGACATAACTCGATCAACTCTATTAGCCCAGAGACAACTCCCACGAGGAGATTACTTGATCCGTGCTACTACATTATCGTGAGACAACTCCCACGAGGAGATAACTCGATCAACACTATTATCCCGCGACGAGACAACTCCCACGAGGAGATAATTCGTTGCTACATCGTCGCGGGACAAAACCGACGACTCAATTAACTTACATCGCGACAACTTGGTCGCGCTATGCACCAATGCGCATTCACGCCCCTCCGACACACGTTCCAACGCGTTATCGCACACCATCGACTACTACAATTTTTACTCTCGACACGATATGTCACCCATTTCAACATGGCCCCCACATCGACTCGAGAGTGGGGGGCTTAATGATATGCCTAATTGGCCCAACCCAATGGGCCTACAAATTATTTACCTACTGGGCGACGAGCCCAATATCGAAGACCACTATCACCGAGGCCCAATCACCTTCAAGCAAGGTTTGGGCCCGACAATCTCAACTAAGCTATAAATACACATTTGAACTCATTCCATAAGGTACGTCCTATTAACTGAGCAATACTGTAATATGTATTCTCTGGACTATTTCTATGATCAGCACGTCTGACTTGAGCGTCGGAGGGTTTTCCGCCGGATCAACCCCCGGCTTGGTTCATGTGTTCTATGATCGCAAGTACCTCAGGATCATCAAGTTCTCAAGCTACTGATCTGCTTTGCTCTCCTAGTTCGTTTTCTACACCACCCTAGGTGAGCTACATATTAGCATCATATATATATATATATATATATATATATATATATATATATATATATATAATTTTATGTTATATTTAATATATATTAACTAAAATTCTCTCACATTTAATAGAGAGTTCACATTAAATCATATTCTCAACCAACGGTACAATTTTCTCATCTTTTATAAAAAAAAAAAAGAAATGTTTATTTCCTTAATTTACTAGGGCTCACTTCACACAATCCCATTTTTTTCTCACTGTATCCCATGAATCAAGATTTTTTAGTTTCCCTGAATTCACATTATATTCTTCTAAATTGCATTTTTTTCTACTTCACACTTCTCGATCTTCTTCTTCTCCATCTTTGTCTGTAAAAAAAAATCACCAAAAACGCTTGCCACTCAACTGGAGCACATAACAAAATCTCAGGATTTTTTTTCTTTTCTTTTTGTTTGACGATTTCTTTATTTTTTTATTTATTATTTTTCTCTACGTATATGTTTCTTGTTTCTACTTTTATTGAAGGTAATTATTCAAATTTTATTTTGTTGGCTACTAGGCTTCGAACTTGAAATTTTCTGAATTTTCGCAAATAAAATGAAAAACAAAACTTGCAATTTCCAGGTTCTATTGTTTCTACTTTCTTAGGATTGCTAATCTCCTTTTTCTTTATTATGTCGAGTGGTAGACATTACATGTCTGGTTGTCAAAAAAGAAAAAGAAAAGAAAAACTAAAGAAAGATGATGACTCTCAAAAGGAGTTATAGAAAAATTATTTATGAATATGAGGAATCAAAATGCTAGAAACGAACATGAAATTCCTATGAATGCCCAAAATGATAATCCTAATGATGTTCATAATGATAATATTATTAATATCAAAAGGATAATCCAATTGTTGTTCCAATTGATAATCCTACTAATGATCAAAATGAAAT
Organism: Erythranthe guttata; assembly: GCF_000504015.1. The sequence goes on from NW_012194827.1 coordinate 223,777, forward strand.
TCATATGCAAGAAGAAAATGAAAATAATATTAATAATTCAAATGAAAATATTGCTACGGATCGTAATGTAATTGAAGAAAATGCCGACTTTCTTGATAAATTTGATTCGGCAAATTGGATCAATATAAATACAAAACTATGAGATTTACTAGTGGAAAAAGATCCTATTAGGATTAGTAATATAGATTTTCCAAAAGATTGTGATGGTAGACATTTCTCTATTTCAAGATATATTCGAAATTTACCTAATCGAGAGAAATATGATAGGAGATGGCTCGTATATTCAAAAAGTGTAGATACAGTATTGCGTTTTTGTTGTAAGTTGTTTAGCATTAAAACTACTTCAAGTAATTTTTTTGGTGGCGGAGTGGATGATTGGAAAAATATTAGTACTATAGTAAAAACTCATGAGATATCTAGTGAACATATTAATAACATGTATGATTGGATGAATTTAGAAACAACATTGCGAAGCAATAAAACAGTTGATCGTAGTATACAAGAAAACATAAAGAGAGAAAAGGAACATTGGAAACAAGGCTTTTCGTGGGACAAATGAAAATTTTATGACAATAACAATGGAAATTTTTAAGTCTAATTGAAATTATTGCGCAATTCGATCATATTATGCAAGAAAACCTTAGGCGCATTAAAGATGGGAAAATACTTACTCACTATCTCGGGCATAATATACAAAATGAATTGGTGCATATGCTAGCTTGTGACTTAAAAAATAATATTATTAAAAGAACTAAAATGGCTAAATATTTTTCTATTATACTTGACTGTACTCCGGATACAAGTCATCAAGAACAAATGTCTCTTATTTTAAGAAGTGTGAATGTATCTATGAATCAAATTCAAATAGAAGAATATCTTATATTTTTTTTAAAAAAATAGATGGTACAACGGGAAAATGTATTTTTGATGAACATGTAAATGTAATTAAAAATCTTGAACTTGATTTTGATAGTATGAGAGGTCAAGGATATGATAATGGTTCAAACATGAAAGGTAAAGGACAAGGTGTACAAAAAATATTGTTAAATATAAATTCTGGAGCATTTTAACTCCTTGTAGTAGCCGTAGTCTTCATATAGTAATTTGTGACAGGGCCAATTCTTATCATAGAGCTATATCATTCTTTGGAAGGACAAGGTGTGCAAAAAATATTTTTAAATATAAATTCTAGAGCATTTTAACTCCTTGTAATAGCCGTAGTCTTCATTTAGTACTTTGTGACATGGCCAATTCTTGTCATAGAGCTATATCTTTCTTTGGAGTCATACAACGTATATACACGATATTTTCTAGTTCCACGAAGGGATAGAAAATATTGACGGATAATGTAAAGAAATTAACAGTTAAACCATTGTCAGAAACACGATGGGAAAGTCACATTGAAAGTGTTAGAGTCATCCAAAGTCAACCAATCAAAATATGAGATGCTTTGATTGAATTAGGAGAAACTTCCTTAGATCCTCAAATATAGAGTGAAGCTAAATTCTTAGCCACTTATGAGATTGAAAATTTTGAACTTTTACTTAGCATGAATATTTGGTTTGAATTATTACATGCCATTAATTGTGTTAGCAAAAATTTACAATCTAAAGATATGCACATTATTTCCCCTATAGATCACTTGAAAGGTCTTGTATCAATTTTAGAGGATTCTAGAGAAAATGGGTTTGAATTTGCTATTAATGATACTAAAGAAATTGTTTTAAAGATGGGAATTGAACCAATATTTCGAGAAAAACGTGTGATACATAGAAAAAAACGTGTGATACATAGAATATTTCTTATATATCGTAGATCAAGCTATCTCTTCAATTAAAGCTAGATTCGAGCAGTTTAAACAATATCAAAATACATTTGGATTTTTATTGAATAAAAACAGAAATTAAAATCTTTAGATGATAACACTTTGAAAGAAAGTTGTATAAATCTTGAAAAGTATTTACAACATAACTCAATATCTGATATTGATGGTTCGGATTTATATTATGAATTAAAAGTGTTAAGAAAAGTCATACCTTCCGAAATAGATAAAAGAATTGATGTACTTAATCATATAAAAGTTATTGATTCTTATCCTAATACGTCTATATGCTATAGAATAATATTTACAATACATGTAATCGTAGTTTCGGCCGAAAGGAGTTTTTCAAAGTTAAAATTAATAAAAACATATTTACGTTCAACTATGTCACAAGAATGATTAAGTGAATTAGCTATTTTACCAATAAAAAAGATTTATTAGAAGAACTAGAATATGAAGATCAAATTAATACATTTGCATCTATGAAAGCAAGAAAAATAAATTTTACATAGATAAAAAGAAAATTAAAAACAATATTAGGGCCCCATTTTTTGGTTTCGCTTGTGGCCCCAATATCCTAAGATCGGCTCTTGCCTCCCTGTGTAACCTATTTTGAAGCACACTGCACCAATTGGCATTTTACTTGTTGACCAAAGAGTAAAAAAACAAAAAAGCCCAAAGATTTTTTTTCTGTTGGAAAAGCAATAGTGTTTTAACAAATAAAATAGAAAATAAAATATATGTTAATATAATAATTAATAAAAAAAAGAAAAAATAAAGAAAGAAAGAAAGAAAAAAGAAAAAAGAAAAAAGAAAAAAGAAAAAAGATTAAAAGAAAAAAAGAAAAAAGAAAAAAGGAAAAGGAAAAAGAAAAAGGAAAAGGAAAAGAAAAAGAGAAATATTTAAACAAATATATTTATTAAATGCAATAAACTATATGCTAATTATTAAAAAAATGTAAAATAAAACAAATGTTAAATATAATAATAGTTATAAAAAATAAAAACATAAAGTCTTCATCTTCTTCGTCCCTGCCCGACCTCCGCCGCCTTTCTCCAACCCCTCCCCCACCCGCCCACCCTCAACCACTCCACTCATCCAATTCACAACTCAATTCATCCACCATTTAGTCCAAGTCGGAGCCTTACGCCGCTGCTCACCACTCCAATGCCACCACATCTTCAGATCTTCTTCCAATTGAGGCATGCCACGGTGGAGGTGTGCGGCCGGTGGGTAGTGAGATCGAACGGAGAAAATGGAGGCCCAAAAAATGAGTTTTCTCATCGTCGTGTGGCGGCAGCGGTAACGGCGAGATGAGGTTTCTTCGAAGTTTTTGGGCCATGATTGATCAAAATCCTCAGAGAATTGAAGATTGCCATGTTTGGGTGGCTTCTTGAGGAAGATGAAGACGGATGAAGAACGAAAACGCAAGAGAGAGAGAGAGAGAGAGAGAGAGAGAGAGAGAGAGAGAGCTTGGGGGCATATCTGAAAATTCACATGTGAAAATGAAGCAAAAATGGCACGAACACTGCGTGAGAGACACGATTTGTTCTGAGGGGGCTAGATGTTTTATTTGTTTACACAGGGAGGCATGGCTGAGTGTTTTTTTTTTCCATAGGGGTATTTGCCAATTCGCAATTTCATAGGGGTAGTATTTGCAGTTAACTCATAATTATTATTATAAGGTAGAAAAAAAATTATACTCTTGTACTTTTTATTTTGCCTTCATTTTATTTTGAATAAGTAATTAAAATTTTGAAATTATTATAATTTTAATTTCGAAATTACTTTGACAATATCAACATTTTTTTTAATTTGAAAACTTGATATATTTTAAATTTTCGAATAAATTTGGGGAACATAACTTTAGAATATTTATAAAATTTTGAAAACTTCTACAATTTTTAAACAAATCAAATATAATATACTTTTCTGATATTTTTTAATTCTTTTATAATTTTAGCATTTAGAATATGGGTTTAGAGTTTAAAGAATATGTTATTATTGTGAATGTTATTGTTATTGTTATGGTTATTGTTATTGTTATGGTTATTGTTATTGTTGTTATTATTATTATTATTATTATTATTATTATTATTATTATTATTATTATTATTATTATTATTATTATTATTATTATTATTATTATTATTATTATCATCATGCATCCCGTGGGCCCCTGCCCTTTTTTTTTTTTTTTTTTCTTTTCTTCTAATTTCTCTTCCTTATTCTCCTTTCCACATCCTTCCGCCGACTTTCTTTCACCACAGGATAAACCTCTTCTTTTTTTTTTTTTTTTATCGATGAGGATAAACCTCTTCAATGTACGAATGCGTTCTTTGGCTTGTCTACGTCACCTCCTCCAAAAAAAAACCCAAATAAAAAGTTTGGACAAATTCCTTTCCTTATCATCTCACTTCGGTCTGGTGGATTAATTCGCCTTCTTCAGCGATTTGTGGACAAGGCTTTGACGGCGGCCGACAGGCACGTGGTGTTCTCCACAGCGCTACAAGAGTAGGACCGAAAATCGCGTCGGAGTCGGTTTGATTTTGTATACCCTATTCCCCCGTTTTCCTTGCTTTTCATATTCCATAATTGGACCCATAACTCACCTTTGCAGTACATCTCTGATAGATATTGGTGTCTTTATTATGGATACCGAAAAAAGTTGTTTGCATAGTACTGAAATTTCACGCCCTCGTTCCACTGTAGATTGCAATATTGAGGGCATGGCATTTGTAGCTGATTCAGGTAATATCTTAACTGCTTGTTTATTCACCAAAATATGAATTTGCTCTTTGCCTAAGTGGATGTTTTTTACTGCTCGCCGCGCCACTCCAGCATCAATTTGTTTTATCTATGCTTATTGTTCATGTTTTACTTTGGTGATTCGCCTATTCAATTTTAGTGACACATTTTCAAGAGTTCTCCTATCCGCGCGCCGCCAATGTTATTTATGTTGCTTGTCTCAGGATGGGTACATTTTACCCTTGCTTTACTTTCTCCTATCAATATACAGGCAAACTATTGTAGGTTTATCTTCACTCTAGTAGATATGCTTAAAATACAGGTTCATATTGACTGTTATGTTCGTGCATCGATCGGAGCTTCATTTTTCCGTTTTCCCTAAATAATATTTATATTTTCGGAAAAGTATGTTCCGGATCATTAGTTTTCAAATATTAACGATGCATGGTTACTTTTTGAATTTTACTCCCCTATATCAATTTCTTTTTTTAGGTGATATTTCTTAGCAGAGTGTCGGCAGAAAATACTATTTTATTTCGCGATAATGTCCCTTTTGTGATGTAGATCACATTTATTAAAACTAATACTTGGTTCGCTAATTAAGTGCTAGGTTTATTCCTCATGGATAAAAATTCCATATGCATCCTTCATTTGATTACATATATATAAGCGTCTAACTCCTCTAATTTACGCTCCCATATTTTCTTTTTTCTTTTTCTTTCTGCTTCTACCCATGTGAAACGGTGCCGTTTAATAGATTCCTACCAATTAGGTGGCTAAAATAATTTCTTTTCCATTTATTTTGAGGATGTCTGATTGCAATCGGTCATGTTGGTGGGCCCATAGTTGCTTTCTGAATTATTTTCATCCTCCTTCGGGCCTACAATTGCTATGTGTGTGCAGATTTTCTTTTTACTTTTCTACTTTGGTGGGCCCACACGTTTTTTAATTCTTTTTTGCGCACTTCTCCTCACATGACAACAATCTTGTTTGGGCCCAATCTATTTATTTACTTGTTAGTTTAAATATACTCTCTCTCATACACACCCACACACACTCCGAGCCCCAACACAAACGGATTTTTTTTATTCTTTTCTTTCATTTTATTATTTTTTGAGGGAAATTCTATAATGTTGAATTTTTATTGTTTGTTTCTTTTTAGCTACTAAAATGTTGAAGTATAAATCAAATTGATATTTGATGTTCAATTGGGTTATTCGACCCTAGAACTACTACAGTTATTTTTTTTCTATTGATACATTCAATTCGAATTCCCATGGCATTTCCACCTAAAATAAACCTTTATGCACCGCACTTTCATTTCACACGCAGTCAATTAGGCCCCAGCGCAAGGTTATTCAGAAGATTTCAGCAATTATAACAATTATGGTGATCTATAATGTGAATAAATCATTTCGATTTCTCAACTCCATCGTATTTATCACTATAATGTGCCGGCGAAATCAAATGCTATGGAAAAACACAAAGAAATAAGGAACCTATATAATGGGCAAATAGCACCGGGTCTTGCGCGGTGCACGCACTCCTAGTGTGTGTGTGTATATATATATATATATATATATATATATACTAGTAATGTGCACCGCGCAAGGCGCGGTGGATGGTGTCCAGGTTATACGGTGTAGCAGACCTAAATTGATAAGAAGACGGACGAACAAAAAGTGGCATTTGATGTGTTCCTATGACGAAGTAAAACACCAAGTAAAAAAGAATACCTGCCCAGGAACTATAAACAAAAAGGAATGACGAAAGGACGATATAATTTCCAAGATGACGAATGATAACCTGCCCCAGATTGGTAAGAAATCAGTAGAGTAGCAAGCAGCCTTAACTGGAAAATCCTTTCAAAGCCAATGGAAAATTTAGGAAAAAGTGACCAACACTTTTTGTTATATTTCAAATTTGAATTTCACAACAAACACCAAAAACACTTGTTTTCTTCGAAACTCCAGAATAACCAGCCTCATTTGTTCAGAGACTAAAATACCAGATGAACTCGAATTCAATAAAGTACTCAAACAAAGCTAAAGTCAATGAACGAAAAAGAATATAAAGAAAAAAAATTATGCTCATAAATCAGAAGAAATCAAATTTAACAAATTTAAAAACATGCTGCAATTAATGAACAAGAAAAAGGAATATAACGCAAAATTACGTAATATCTAACAATTCAAAGATGTAATCATTTATATAAGTCTTCCAGAGATAACATGTACCCTTACACTATATTATTCCACATTTTTTTGTTCTCCTCCTTCCATTTTAAATTCTTGCATTTCAATATCGTGGATGATTAATTTTATCCTGTAAGAAGTGAATTTCAACTGTAAAACTGGAATAACAAATGAAATAAGTTTCCATATATCAAAACTACACCGTAAAGATGATCGTATTAGAAAGTTGCGACATACATTTACCACACATAAAATAAAAAGATCTTGCCTTGACGAAGCCCTCCGTGTAAGCTACTCCTCAACCCCTCGATTTTTAACTATAGGCTAAAAGAATCATTCAGTAAAAGTAGGGTAATGCTCACAATGTGAAGTTCTACAACTTCCAAAGAAAAAATATGTAGGAGAAGAAATGAAATGAGGTAAGCTTTTAGGAAAATATAGAAGTAAAATGTACAAATTATCCTTTAAAATGGCACCGCCCAAACCAGCAAAGCCCTTTAGTATTCCCACAACGGGACCTTGGCTTTTGGGAAAGTTTTGGACACAGGAAACGAGGGACGCTGTGTTGAGGTATGTCTCGCCGTTCGTACCAATGAAGATAAGGATGCACATCTGCCAGTAAAAGCGATAATCATGTTTCGTTTTTTGTACAAGGCTTCATATATCGTATTACACGTTGTGATTGTAGATTGAATGAAACATCTGACCTTTGATGAGAACAATGGCAAAAACTAAAAAATCAAATGTCTGAAATCTTCTACAATCCTTAAATCCAGCAGATCATATTCATCACATATAGAAAAATAAAAATAAAAATAAAAGCTCCCAGATCAATAATCACCAATTAATCAGCAATCCCTGAATAATAATATGCATATCTCTGGATACATCATATACATTGACCAAAAGTAGTTGCAGACCAATGAATAAAAAAAGGGTAAAAAAATGAAGAATAAAAAAAGAAAGTCACAAAACAGGGGCTCTAGAGGTGACGACAAGCCAAACCCAGCCATAACCAACAAAATTCTAAATAGCCACTAAATTCGGAAACTAATACCCAATTTGTAAGTCTGTAGACGTAAATACGCACCGGTTATTTTCGCCATAGACTGCAAAATGAGTCCTCAAGCCTCCATCTTTTTCTACTGAAATTTACAGCAGACCCAACTGTTCCACCAAATTACAAACACAAAATTAAAGCAATAAAGTACAGCAGAGAAATTGAACAAATAAAAGGACTCATGCCCAACACCAACTTCGATTTTTTTTACAGTAAAAGGACCATAAAAGAAAAGAAAAAAAAATAAAAGACCAAAATAAAATGAACAAATACCTCACTAACATCGGCATCGGAAACTTGGAGGTCCTCGTCGGATGCAACATAAGAGGCGAGGTTGCTGCCCGCGCAAGTGGCAGAAGAGACGGCGAAGGCCGGCGGTAGCAAATTGGAGGAGATAATACCCAAAATTAAACTGTAGAGATGAAAAAGGGCAGAAGGATTTGGGTGATGTCAACGATTGTTGGCAAAGGGAAAGAGGTGGCTCTCAAGCAAGGAAAAAGAAAAAGCGAAAAGAAACAAAATCAAAGCAGGTCAAGCAGGATGATTTAAAGTGGAGAAATAAAGCAAAAAGAAAAGAACGCAGGGTTGTGATTGGGAGGTCAGAACGAAACGTCGCCGTTTCCCGAATAAACGGGCCAAAGAAAAATGGAAAAGAATTGGGGGGGCGGGATTTAGGGGCGATCGACATATATATATACTTAATTAATATATATATATATATATATATATATATATATATATATATATATATATATATATATGGGGTCATTAGCGATAAGCCCCTCATCTCGCTAATAAATGGTGATATGTCCAGCCCTTAAATCTTTCTTTGTGATAAACCCTTAGAAATTTTATTCCCAATACTACCCTTATATCAATTAGCACATTTTGTTCCAATTATTCATTTTTTTGTTTTTTTTTCCTAATTCCTAAAAATCTGCAACCAAATAAAAAATAATAATTTTTATTTATTATTCCGGATATAAGCATTTTTTATTTTTTTATTTTTTTTTTATTTTTTTTTAATATTTTTTTAATAAAAATATTTTTTTTTAAACAAAAAATTGAATTTTTTTTCTCAACAGATTTATTAGGCCGAATGTGACTATATGTGACTATTTCAACTGTAGTCATATTCTTTTTTTATATTGCAGTTTTTTACATTTTTAACTTAAAAAATCCGATTATATTTTGTGGTACAATCCAATCAACATCCACAAAAAAAATCACAATTCAATCTTGTTATTCTAAGTCAACTTGAAACGATAAGATAAAACATATTCGAATATGACTACAGCCATATTCAACAATAGTCATATTCGAATATGACTATAGTCATGTTATAGTCATGTTACTGCTATTCTATCTGGAAAAAAAAAAAGACGACAACGAAGATTGTCTATTATTTACGAAAACAATCCAATCAACATCCACACAAAAAATCATAATTTGAATCTTGTTATTACAAGTCAACATGAAACGATAAAATGGAACATATTCGAATATGACTACAGTCATATTCAACAATAGTCATATTCGAATATAACTATAGTCATATTACTACCGTTCTTCAAATCTAAAATTGTAATACAGATCTGAAAAAGAAAAAAAAAATTCAAAAAATACAGAAATAAAACACATGCACAAAACAATATTTCACACACACATATATAGAACACACACACACACACACACACACATACATATATTTCACACACACATATACAGAACACACACGCATATACAGAACACACACACATATACAGAACACACACACACACACACACACACACACACACACACACACATATACAGAACACACACACACACACACACACACACACACACACACACACACACACACACACACACATATATACAGAACACACACACACACACATACAATATTTCACACACACATATACAGAACACACACACGCATATACAAAACACACACACACACACACACACACACACACACACACATACATTTCACACATATACACACAAACCCACATACAAAGTCGCAAGAGATCCAAAAATCTAAAAATCACAAGAGACAGATCTCAAGAAAAAAAAAACATAACATAGAAAGAGAGAGACAATATTTCACACACACATACAAAATACACACACACACACACAGACCTACATATCCATACAACATGAGTTTTTTGAGAGGTTTGACGGCGGAACCCTAGGCGGCGGCTGTGATCGGCGGTTAGGTAAGTGGATAATGGCGGTGGTGTGAAACGGAGAAGGAGGGCGGCGACGCCGGTGTAAATCTCGAAGGAGAACGGCGACGCCGGTGTAAATCTCGATGGATAGCGGCAGCAGTAATACAGATCTGCAAAGAAAAAAAAAAAAAAAAGAGAACAGAGAGAGTGAACGTGAGAGAAAGAGTGTGAACGTGTGAGGAATAAAATTAAAACCCTAACACATAGGGGCATTTTAGTCTTATCATATCTGATAAGGGGGGTCTCACTAATTTAGATTAGAATTTGGGTTATGGGAAAAGTCTTTAAACTCAATTGAGTTTAATTCAAAATATTTTTCAAATGAGGGGGGTATTGCATATTTCCCCTATATATATATATATATATATATATATATATATATATATATATATATATATATATATATATATATATATATATAGGGTCTTTCTAGGGTGAGATACTCCATGTTCTAAACTTATTTGAGATATGCATTAATCACCATTAATTTTCTAAGATTAAATCTGGACCCTAGGAAAATAACATGGTTTATGTTCTAAAAAATGAAGTACTTTACCAAATTATCCTTCGATTATTTTTTTATTAAATTAATATAAAATTGATTAACATTGAATTGTCTAATTTACCCCCTACTATATTTTAATTAAATAATTAATTTAAATTCATTGTGACCGAGTTTTATTTGATAAATAATCGAAAAAAATGCATTCATTAGGAATAGAACTCGTGACCTCTTAATATATTTATCACTCCTAACCATCCAACCACATTAACTTATTATGATATATTTAACCATAATTGTATAAATACTGTTAATTCAAATATTAATTGCAACATTCATTATTTTTAAATGGTATTAAATAAATTATTAACAAATTTAATAAAATAAAGTTTGAAAACTATAAAGAATTGCACTTCAATAGGCCAAACATCTATCATTAATTATATAATATTAGAAGTGTTAATAAACTCCACCATTTAAAAATGTAAAGAATGCTCAATTAAATATAAAAAAAATGCATAACTTAATTCAAACTCATTTATGTTATTTATTCGATAGTGTGACAAATCCAAATAAAAAATAAAATAATATATTTATTTAGAAGAAGAAAAAATTATAACTCATTCCAATTAGTAGTTTTCTTAGTTTAAAATAAAAGTATATACTACAAATACTATATTGTGAATTTTCTTTTAATATTTAATTTAATCAATTAGTAAGATTTGAATCGATGAAGTACAAATCCTTTCAATTAGTAAACATTATTCAAATATTTGAATCGGTTGCTTAACTATTGACATAACATGTTACATAATTGATTTAACTATTTATAAGTAATGTCTAATATCTTTTTAATTCAATTTTGTCATAAAAAATAATAAATTTAATTCCTAACACATGTAAGAACCTAATCGTAAATCATAATATTTTATCAAAGCGTAATATTTGAACCAATTAAGCTCAAGTCCTTTCAATTCGTAAACATTATTCAAATATTTGAATCGATTCATTAGCGCGCTCAACTATTGACAAGAACGTCTTAATCAAATTAACTATTATTAATTAAAGTGTGATACATGTTTAATTCAATTTTATCATAAAAAAATAATTCCTACATTACGCAAGAATCAAATCATAAGATTAATTAAAGCGTATGATTTGAATCAATTAAGCGCAAATCCTTTTAATTTGTAAATATTATTCAAAAATTTGAATCGATTAAGTTCAACCACTGACAAGAACGTATTAATCGAGTTAACTATTTATAATTAAAGTCTACTATCATTTTAAATCAATTTTAACAACAAAATAATAATTGAATTCGTAAAATCGTAAGAATTAGATCGTAAATCGTAAGATTTAATCTAACCATGAACCGATTAAATCTTACGATTTTTATGAATTAAATTTTATTATTTTTTATGATAAAATTCAATAAAAAAAGGTTACTAAACTTTAACTATACACAGATTGATTAATACGCTATTGTAAATTATTGAGTTTAACCGATTCAAATATTTGAATATTGTCTACGAATTGAAATGAGTTGAGCTTAATCGATCAAATCTTTGAATGTTGTTTTTGAATTGAAAACACATGAGTTTAATTGATTCAAATATTACGATTTAATTAAATCTTACAATTTACGATTCAATTCAAACTTCAAATTCTTTCGAAATTCATTTTTAAATTACACGAGTTGAACAACATTTCCTTAGATTTTTAAATTATATTATATAAAGATTTGTTAGTATGGGATATTTTTAATATATAATAATAATAATTATATGAGAATTAATAATTTATTTAACATTATTTATATAAGTTTTATAACCATTATAAATTGTAGTTTTGTGATATATATCCGTATTGTTAGTTTATTGTCAATTATGTGTTGTGTCTTAATGGTAAGTATTCTTGTATGTTTTCAGATGGTCACAAGTTCGAATTCAAGTTGATGCAATTTTGGATTGGTGGTTTAATGATTTTTACGAATAATGATATAATTTACGTTATAAATTTTAATTCAGCAATAAATATATATTTAAAATTGCATTAAAATAGAGAGGGTAAAATTGACATTTCATAATAATTTATAATTGCTGATTTTTTAAAATAATAATTGTAAAAAGGGTATTTGCGACAATACATAAATGGAGAAAAAATAGGTTTTTTTGGTGGGACACGTGTCGCAATTTAAAGGGGGTATCTCATAAAAGTTTAGAACACAGGATCTCACCCTAGAAAGACATATATATATATATATAATACAACCAAAACGCATGTGAGATCTAACGTCAGGCTATAAACATTTATTGTACACGTGGACTAAGTAATCATGCATGCTAGGAGGATGCGGGTGCTAATTTTATTCGGTTGCATGGCAAAGCAAATATTTGTATACCTGAACGAGGAATCAGATGCAGACAATACGAATTTCTTCAGCCAATCATCTTCTTTTTTCTTTTCTTGATAGTAATATCGTGGCTTTTAATTTAACCTGGATGAACCGCTCTGGAACAATAACGCATGTTTTGCCGTTTATATATGGGTTAATTCCAAATTTTCATTTATACTTTACTTTACTTGATATCACTTTACTTCATTCTACTCTCGATTGCATTGATTTGTCCTGTTGTACTTGAAAAATTATCTTAATACGGCGCCACCATTAGTTTTCAAATCTTTGACTTTAACGCCGTTTGGTCTAAGGTTTGAAAATTACAAAAGCCACTCCTCCCGATTAAATAATTATAAAAAAAATTAAAAAAATAAGTAAATAAATAAATTATAATTGCCGTTGTGGACTATACTTTCTAGTTGTCTTTATTTTTTTTTCTTTAATAATTATTTAAACTGAGAGTGGTGGCATTTTTGTAATTTCTGAGTTTAGACCAAACGGTGTTAATGTCAAATATTAGACAACTGTCAGTGAGGGCCACATGGAGATAAGTTTTCAAGTGCAGGGTGACAAATCAATGCAATGAGAGTGGAATGGGGTAAAGTGATACCGACCCAAAATATAAGGAGGAAAAGTGGAATTTACCCTTTATATTTTAAATATATAAGTTCGTGTTTTTTTGTAGGACCACCCTTGTGTAATCTTGAAATGCTCAAAAAACACATGTGTTAAAAAAATTAGCATAAACCCCCCAATAAAAATTAGTCAAAGGCAATATGGACCGTGCGAGCCCGACGTGGTATACACTCGCGGTTTGTGTCGTAGGGGTGTGTTTTTGGACATAAAAAGACCCAAGTACACTTTAAATTATAAATTTCAAAATTCACAAATTCACCCCAAAATTTTCATATGCCCAAAATGAAGTTTTCAATTTTTAAATTCAGTCCCTAGTACTTTTAAGAATACCCTCTTCAAACTCGAGATTCAGCCTTTTCTTTCCGGCCCCAAAAAAATCGACATCGCCACACCATTTCAGAAGATTTGGACCATAAACAACTCAGCCCGCATCTGCAGCTATACAAATTACCCATATTATCAGGAATTGCAATTTCTCCCTCGATCTTTTTTTTAAATGAGATGTTTAACATATCTCCCAACAAGTCTCTGTGTTTTCCCGCACAATCCACTTTTGAAAGGTTATGGGGTGGTGGAATTCGATTCGATAGGAAGTAAGAAATTGAGTGTTGGCAGATGGGAGACAAGAAAACGAGTTAACAAGTAGATAATCATTTAATGGGTGAAAACCCTAACATGAGTGTTATAGTGTTATTGCAATGGTGGGTGATGGGTTTCAATTGTTTAATGGTCAGTAGAAATTCGAGAATTTTGATCCGTCCTTTTCTCTTTGCCACACTGTGAGAAAGAGGGAAATTGTGTATTTTGGTACAAATTTTACAATTGTTTTTGTTGCCGGTTACAACTTACAAGTGTTGTGACATGATGATGGTTGTTGGATCTTAAACGATTTTTGTTATGTTAGTTTTCAAAATGAAGTTTGTTTGTTTGTTTGTTTGAGGTGTGCGTTATAATTTATTATTTTTTGTTTCGATTTATGTTTCCATTTTGTTTATTTAAAATACAAATATTATTAAAAAAAATATTAAAGATAGTTCATTCATTTCATGAAAGTCCACGACCAATTCGAAGAAAGAGATAGTGTTCTTTATAAATCATAACATGGGGTTTTGGGAGCTAGCAAGGATGGCAATGGGCAGCGGAATTGGGTGAATGCCGTGACAAACTTCCGTCTCAACCTTCCTTGTGGACACACGTCATCCAATAAACAAAGCATCTATAATTGGATGGTACTAGGTTGGGTGGAACTGACCCTGAACCGACCCGTATAAATATTGTTGAATTTTGAATGCCTATGGATATCTACTCATCTGTTGAGACAGACTACTTGTTACGACATTAGGTGACGTAACAGAATTGTTGTGTTGTCACAGTAATAAATCTACGAAAAGCAGAATAAAGAACACAACAATTTAATGTGGTTCGGATACAAACGTACCCTACATCCACGAGGACTTGCAAAACTAGTTCAGATTTATGTGTACATTAATAGGACTTAATAAAACACTAAAGACTCCCTCTTTATGTGATACGCCGTTCTTGCACACGACTCGAACTTGTTGAAAATCAAAGCAATTCCTCCATCCGCACTCTTGGACTTCCTCCAATGTTGAACTTCCTTCAAACGGCGGATCGACCTCTCCCGAGATCTTTTAAGCACTTCTCCCGAAACGCCGATCTTCTTTATGGCCTGGTAGAAGAAACCTGTTCTGTTGCCACACCTGTCGTGCAGACAGGGCTGCAGCACGGGCTGCACCCTTCAAAGCCTTTATGCTGGGATATTCTCGATTAAAGCTCCATCGGACTCATATGAGGTTGAGGGCCTTATATAGGCACTAAATCTCCACCCTAAACCTAACTTGGGCCCTAAGAAATCGATTTAACTAGGTAATAGAATCCTAGTCGATTTCTACTTCTATTCTAGATAAATACAAAAGATACCTAACTAGAATACAATACATGGAAATAAATCTAAGTCCTAATAACAATATTACAAAAATAGGACTCTAATTAATTCCAAAATAAACATGGAAAACAAATCTTTGCCAATCTTTAATTTCCACGTATGGCGGATTTCTTCAATCTTCACTAACGGAAATTTGGTGCCAACAAATATATTATATTTAATAATTAACCTATATATAAAATTAATTTATGATTTCATTTATCAAACTTTTAATTTCCATCGTGTTTATTTTCATTTACCCATTTTTCACCATTTCATTTTTTTTAATCTCATTTGTCATTGCTAAAATCTATCACTTGTCGACCACTGCTAGACGTCTTGCCTTTGCCTTTTGAACTTTATTTATCATCGAAGTTAAATATAATTAATTATATAATTTCATTATTCACTTTATATCACTTGTAGAAGTATTTTAAAATATTGTATTTTTAATTTTAAGATTATTTTGTTAAAATATAGAAATAAAATATTATGAAAGTTAAAAAGTAATAAACTTTTATCATGTAATAGGTCTAGCGCGTTTGGCTGGTCAAATTCGTTTAATTTAGGTATCGGTTGGGGCGTGTTGGGTCTTGGGTTTAGGCAAACCCAACCCATAACCAACCCGTTGCCATCCCTATGAGCTAGCTATCGCTCGTTTATTGAATGTTATAAGAGGAAATACAGTAGGAGAATTCAATAAGTTGAAGCAGGAATGGAAAGCGTATGAGTATACTATACAGTTTGATGAGTTGAAGAGCTTTATGGTGGAGAGAGACAACTTTGTGAGTTGGGCTAAAGGAAGAGATAGGTTAAGTAGTTGAGATGTTTAAACCTACGAGCTTGTAAGAGCAGTGCATTTGGATACTAAATAATAAAATTATCTTAAATAAGTCCACAAGATCTCTAAATAACTCTATAAAACCTAGTTTCCTAATCTGAAATGATTTGTGCAGGCACATATTAAACAGTCAGGCACATTTTTTACCATTCTTCAAAAAACAAAAAGTGAAAAAACTCAAAAACTCTCTCAACCTTTCGATTTTCTTTCGCAAAGCCCGTGCAAATCGTCAACAGATCGGAGGTAATTTTTACGTTTTTACGATCCTCTTGTTATGTAGATTACGAATCCGAAAAAAAAAACGAAAAAAATCTGACTTTGGCCTGCTCGTGTGAATTCACACGAGCGCATCCACTGCGCTCGTGTAAATCCACACGAGCAGGCCTTGTTAATTTTTTTTTTTAATTGCTCGTGTAAAAACACACGAGCGGTTGCAAAGGGCTCGTGTGATTTCACACGAACGCTTTTCAACCGCTCGCGTGTTTTTACACGAGCATTTTTTATTTTTATTTTTTTTATAATTTTTTTTTTTTGAATTATAAGATGCTCGTGCAAAAACATGCGAGCATTTCAACAGTGCTCGTGTGAAATCAGATGAGCACTGTTGAAATGCTCGCATATTTTTGCACGAGCAAAACAATTTAAATTTTTTATTTTTTATTTTTTAATTTTTTTTTATTGGGTAGGAATAGTACAAAAGGTAAATAGTTATGGTAAAAAGGTAAAAAATCATGATAAAAAAGTGCCTGAATATTTAATTTGGCCTGCATATACCATTACCCCTAGAATAATATTACTGCAGATAACCCCCACGGCCTGAAGGAAAATCCCTCTTTGCAGATAAAAATTCCTGCATTAAGAACTTGAGCAATGAGGAAATGATATCTATATGGAAGAAGAACCTTTTTCAGAATTGTGATGAGACTTACCACAGGACAAAGGTTCAAGAGGTTATTTTTTCTCGTGGTGGTAGAAGAAGATGAAATCATAAAAAGTGTTGGATCTCGGAGTTGATGTGTATGCACGGCTTGGTTCGGTTCAATTTTTGGCTAAAACCGAACATGAACCGAATATATCGGTTTTTGTAAAATTAAAAACTATATATGTCGGTTTTTCATCGGGTCTGTTTCTTTCGGTTTCAATTTTTTCGGTTCGGTTACGGTTATTTTTCGGATCAATAGTAACTATATATTCAAATTGTACAAACAAAAGAATCCAATTACAATTACTTTCACAACAAATTAACGCAATGAAAATATAAAATCTTTAATTCCATTTAATGTAATTTAGATGATGTATATTATGCTTCGTTTTTTTTTTCCCTACTTTCATCAACCACATTATTAAAACCATAAACTCAAGTAAAATTTAAATTACTAAATAAATAAAATACAATGTCTCAATTTATGGACAAATGCTTAGAATGAGACATGTAATTGAAAGGTAAAAAGTAAAAATTAGGGTTAAATAATACATTTTATATTACATAAAATGAAGTCATTTTACAGTTTCGGTTCGGTTCAGTTTTTCAGTTCGGTTATTTACCCTTTCCACCATACCGAACCGAATAATTCGGTATTTCCAAAATAAAAAAAACCGTACACACGGTTTGCTATTCGATACGGTTAGAAACGGCTCGTTTTTTGGTTTTTCGATTCGGTTTTTCGGTTTTTTTGCTCACCCCTAGTTGAATGAAAGAATTGAAACTTTCCATCAGTGCATTGGGTGGACAGAGGACTCTTGAAACATTAAATGTGGTAGGGAAAATAGATAAACAAACATTCACAATATCGTTTGATTATGGCAACACACATACATTCTTTAGTCCAACAACATCTAAAAGGCTAGGATGCGCAATTGAATACTGCTCCACGGCTCCACCTATGTTAGTCACAAACTGAAGGCAAGAAGTTTTAGCGCAACTCCAAGCGCTCCAACTTTGTATGGGAGGTAGTAACTGTATGAGTTAGGTTGTTACCTTTGGGAGGTTGTGATGTAGTGAAAGGACATATCTGAATTTTCGAGTGGTAAGAAGGTAGTGAGATTCCACGGCATTGATTAAAATGTGTCATTTTAGATGAATAATGGTGGACAAACTGATAAGACTTACCGTAAGGACGTACGGTGAGTTCTTTTTTGGCATGATCTCTATGATGTCATGTACCCAAGGATATAAGATGTAAACCACTAGTGAAACTCTCATTCTCACCCGAAAATCTATAACAGTCATTTTTTCTTGAACCAAAAACTCTTCCCCCAAGTAGACCTTATGACCACAAAATTCCCTTAACACCTGGTACTAAACTAGTGAAACAACACCTTTACAAATACTCTTACTTGCTGAGATTAGAAATTAAAAAAACTAGTCCAAGAAATATTAGAATCGAGAATTATTTAGCTAAGAAACAATCCTTCTAGTTAAGAAAAAATGGCACATGGAGATTTTCTGTAAACAATAGAAAACTCAATTCCCTCATCATTAAAGAAGTTTCCCATTCCTTTGATTCTTTTGATCAGTGACTTACTTGATGAGCTAGAGCAGGCCAATGTTCTTAAAAATGACTTGAGACCTAGCTACTGTCAAGTAGGTTGTATCCTCCTAATATTCACAAACTGCATTTGTCAGTGTTTCTGGTTCGTATGAAGTTTAATCTCATGCCTTTTGGCCTTAAAAATGCACCTACCATTTTTATATCTTTAATAAATTCCATCTTCAAACCCGTTCTTAGAAAATTTGTGTTAGTATTTTTTTTTTTTTGTTAATTATTGTATACATTCCTTACTTGGAAATTCACTAACACACACCGCCTTAGTCTTTGATCTCATTATGTCTAACCAACTTTATACCAAAGTATCCAAATGTGCCTTTGGGCAAGCTCAAATTGATTACCTTGGTCACACTTTTAATGGAGGGACTATGGCTGCAGACCTTTGAAAGATTAAGGCTATGGTTTAATCGCCTCAACCTAATGTTTGGGCTAACTGGTTACTACATATCCATTATCAGAGCGGTGAGGAGTAACTAATTAAGCTTGGGCGTAAAAGGAAAAGAAGAGGGACGAGAGGAGAGAGATGGAAAATTGATGGGCATTTATGTCATTTAACATTAAAAATGTAGGAAACAATCGCACAAATGGCAAGTGAGCCACACGAGCGCCCCCAAGGCAGTTTATGCCTTTGCCTTTTGCCAGTTGTTTTTGTGCTTGAAGATATTTTTGACACATGGATATTACCAAGGTTGTAAAAAGCGATAATCGGGTCGGAGGCGGTCAGGCACCGACTCACGATTAATTGGTGCGACGGCGATTAATCGGTGATAAATTGAAAATAAATCGGTTTTTATAATTTAATATGATATATTTCTAAATATTATTTATAAATATTGAAAATATATATAAAAATATATTAAAACATAGTTGATCTCCATCATGTATATATCCTAATAACATAATAAAAGTTTAATAATAATAAGATCATAATACATAAATATCCTTATAAAATAAAAGGTAATTTTTTTAAATTTACATTTATTGTTGAACATTCCTCGCATACATTATTAGTTATTTAATTTACAATAACAGTTAATATAAACAAAATAAAGCATAAACTCATATTTTTTATTAAAATCTCAACTTTTATTTTGAATAAAAAAAAACCGATTTTGACCGATTTTTGGCCGATTTTTGCCACTGAGTTTGACCCGCCTTAAAGGTTTGACCGCCTCAAACCGCCTCGGACAGCCTAAAACCGCCTCATAAGCAAAAAACCGATTTTTCAAACATTTACACTAAAATCGTAAAGGTTTTGGACCGCCTTTGCCTCGGAAACCGATTAATCGACTGCCTCGACCGATTTTTAGAACACTGGCTATTACACATGGATAACTCAACTTTACTCAATAATGTATTAATTATATGTCATTTTATTTTTGTGTACATGTACAGTAGAACCTCGATAAATTAATACCTGATAAATTAATAACCTCGCTTAAATAATAAATTTTCCCGGTCCCGACTCGGGGACAACGTGCTAAATTAATAATTCGCTAAATTTATAAGATAACACACATTTAAAATTTTTAAGAAGCCCCATATAATATATAAATTAATAATGCATGAAAATAATTCTTAAATTAAATGGTACAGTACATATTTTATAGATCTATGAAAGCTTAATACAATATAATTTAATTGTCGCTTGTTTCTTGTTGAAGTTCACATTACCATCAATCTCGTCCCTCACTTTTTTTAACATGGTTAGAACTTTTGGTATAGTATTCTCATAACTCAACATAAAATCGTTCTATATCATTACATATTTAAGAGCTTCCGCTCGTGAAACGCGCTCTATAGTGCATTGAACTAATGGTACAATGAATAATATACACGTAAAATTTAAAAACAAAAATGTATATATTGAAAATAATAATAAAAGTAATTTCATAAATTAATAAGTTATTAATTAATGCATAAATTAATAATTATTAATTTATCGATAAGTTAATATTTCGCTAAATTAATGAAATTTTAATGGTCCCAACTGTATTAATTTATAGAGGTTTAACTGTATATACCTTCCTAGAATTTTCACAAAGTATCTTCCTGTTATTTAATGATCTTGTCACTAATGCCGGTTATATTCGTGACATATTGGCAATCGGGGATCAGTTATTCCAGCTGAGCGGATATCCAACTTTTACTTCGTACTTTTTATTTCTTTCTTTTAATATCTATATATGTTGATCAACGGCAAAACTACGCAACACATTATATATATTTTCATTTTAATTTGATTGTTTAGAAATTAAAATATTATTAAAAATTTAGTAAACAATTAAATTAAATTGAAAATTATTAAAAAAATTATAATCAAATTAAGTCTAGGTTTCTTAAATACAAAATAAAGAAATATGTAATAATGAAATTTAAGTTTTCTTTTGAGGTTAGTATAATTTAAAATATATACATAAATTATCTGATAATAAAAATAGAAATAAAAGACCCATTGTTTTTTTCTAATTAAGATATAACAAAAATAAAATAATTTAAATATTTATAAGATATAAAAATTCATTAATTGCAAAATCCTGGGGGTATTTGTGTCTTTTTATATCGAGTCAACACTCAAATGAATAATGAGCCGAGTATGCTATATAAATAAATTCATAGGGGGTTTTTTGCTAGTTTATTTATCACACTATTTGGGATTACAAGGGATACTTTTGGGCCAACTATGCTATATAAATAATTTCATAGGTGGATTTTTGCTACTTTATTTATCACATAGAGGTTTTCGCTATTTAGAGATAACACAGAGGTACTTCTTACAGTTTACTCGATTAAAAAACCATCATTCATTAAAATGAAAAACGAGAATAGAACCCTCTCGTTTCTGAATTTTTCTTTTCCGAAACAAAGGATTAAACCACAATGCACAAAAAACTAAAAATAAAATAAAAAATGAAGAGATAGAAGGCAATGGCATGTATGTGTATATAATGTATGCAAGTTTGAATACTATAGTTTCTCTGAGATCATTACAAGGTTAATTGAATAATTATATATATGTATACATTCCATATTCTGCCTGAGATTCTGTATTTCCTGATCAGTGTTTCCTTGCTTCTTTCTCAGCCTGCCAAAAAAAAAACAAGAAAAAAAAAAAAGAAAACAAACATACTTTCTTATATCGACATTCAATCTCATATACACGTGATGTAACATATAATAATAGTGATGGAATTTAATTAAAGGAGATGGAATATTCGTTTTAATAATTACCACTTTGACAACTCTGTCAAAGGCTTCTGGACCATACTTCTCAATGTATCTCTCGACGGACTTTCTTGCGTCGAGGCTCATCATCTGAAGAACCCTCCTCTGTCCTTCTGGATGATTTGAGCTCACATTTCTTCCAACATTAACATACTTCCTCACTAAATTCTCGTATATATAAGCCGCTCCGTTGAAAATCGGGAGCACCAGCCACATGCAGAATACCAGCTTCATGTATGGCCAGAAAGGAAGCCTGTTTTTTTTTTCTACTACATGTTAATTTTTTGAATTTTGTCTTAACAATATTAGGAGATATATGAAGAGTAATGCGCAAAAAGTACCCCTGTGTAATTTTTATCTGCCAAAAACCCCCCTCTGATAACATAACTAGCAAAAAACCTCCTTGTAAATTTTTAAATAGCTCACTACACCCATTATGATTTTAAACATTCAATATTGATTGAACGTAAAAAGACAAATATACTCTACAATAAAAATAGAATAAGATCAGATAACATGAAATATGAGGAAAAATTACAATTTTACTAAACTTGTAAAACTTAAATTAGGGGATTGAATTGCAATTTTCCCAAAAAATCAAAAGAGAAAAGGGGAGTGAAGAGAGATTATGATGATGGTGGTGGGCAATTCTGTCATTTCATAAGCAAAAATGAACTAAAAATCACACAAGCTGCGAGTGGAACACACGTTCTGCTCTAAGGGGGTTTTTTGCCTTTGACTTTTTTACATGGGGGGTTTTTTGCCTTTAACTTTTTATATGGGAGGTTTTTGCTAGTTATTTTATTACAGGGGGTTTTTTCGCAGATAAGTATTACACAGGGGTATTTTTTGCACATTACTCGATATATGAAAGTAATTATTATGAATTATTACCATTGAAGAATCTTCCAGCAGGAAAGCTCGAAAAGTGTCATAAACGAGTAGAGAACCCAATACGTTAGCCATTGTTGATCATCCAGTGTTGAGGGGCTCTCGATTGCCCTCATCGATGCATATCTGTTAATTTAATTTCATTGAAATATTGTGTAAATTAAATGAAATATCATGTATATTAATTAATTAATTTCAACTCGTCGTGTAGCAATTACATATTCAAGTGGTTCGTAATATTGGATTGTCAATCTGATCACTCTTTTTGAATCAGAGTGAAAAATAAAAATAAAAATAAAATAAAAGATTAAGATGTCTTACAGGGGATAGAGAAGCATCACTCCAGGTCTACACAAACATGCAAAACCAGAACAAATTATTAGTCTATTATTAACATTAATCAAGAAAATATATAGGCAATCAATTTATCGAATAATTTCTTCAAGATAGCACGAAAATTATTAAATTAATTAATTTATCGAAAATCAAAGAAACTGATCAGGTTTGTCTTCAATCAATGAATATAAGAAAAGAATGGAATAAATTTAAACAAGAATATACGAGGAATAAATAATTATTAAAATTACCCGAGAAGTGTATCCAAATGCCTTGCCACGGCTCCAAAAACACCCATGTTTTTTTTTTTTTTTTTTTTTCTGTTCTTGTCTGAAAAAATGGGAAGGAGATTGTAACCGTTTGATTTAGAAATTGGAATAGGAATTGGAATTGGAATTGAAATTATGAATTATATTCTCAGTCTTTTTTATAGGCTATATCTCATGTGGGTTTGGCATTTAATGCTAACAAGTAAAGAATATCTTTTAGTTGAGAGGCAAAGGCTTCTTTTCTTGCAACAAGAATAGAATGTAAAAATGTGAGAGAAAATTGGACGGCAAGCAACAGAGAAAAATTACTAAATAAAAATGTGTAGTTGGTCTGGTCACACTAGAAAAGCAGTTGAGCCTTCTTTCCTCGTTGCTATGATACGATATGTTATTTACTATATTATTTAATTATTAGTTTAGTTAGTAGTTTATTATTAATTAATTAGATTAGTATATTTATAATATATATATGGCCGTGAGTTAGTGGTTAGGTTAGATATTAAGTATTTTATTAGTATAGTTAATTATGTCTCCTAGTTAGATTAGGATTCTAGGGTTTTATTATCTTTAAATAGTCGTCTTGTGCTAGGGTTTTATTATGAAGAGAAATATTAATGAAGAGTTTTCTTACGTTTCGTAAAGAATTCTTATGATACACAAGAGATCGCATCAATTGGTATCAGAGCGAAGTTGCGATTAACACCAACGCTTCGTTAGCAAGGCAGCGATTACATCAAAGCTACGCTGGAGCAAAGTTGAGATCACATCAACACTTTGAAAAATTCATCGTCGTCCTCTTCCTCTTCCTCCAGCGATAGGCTCGGCAGCGGCAGCGGCGGTGATGGCCGGCGGTCCCTTCGGCTTTTGTGATGGATCCGTCCTTGACTTTGTTCGAGCAGTTTTTGGAGACCAATCCGTATCTCCTCCACGGATTTTTCCAATCGCTCTAAACGTTTTCTCTCGGACGACATAATTTCGCAAAGTGTTGATGTGATCTCAACTTTGCTCCAGCGTAGCTTTGATGTAATCGCTGCCTTGCTAACGAAGCGTTGGTGTTAATCGCAACTTCGCTCTGATACCAATTGATGCGATCTCTTGTGTATCATAAGAATTCTTTACGAAACGTAAGAAAACTCTTCATTAATATTTCTCTTCATAATAAAACCCTAGCACAAGACGACTATTTAAAGATAATAAAACCCTAGAATCCTAATCTAACTAGGAAAGATAATTACCTAAACTAATAAAATACTTAATATTCCCCTAATCACTAAACACACGACTATATATATATCCTAAATATACTAACTCACGCCATATATATATTTAAATATATCAATCTAATCTAATTAATAATAAAATATTAACTAACTAATAATTAAACGATATATTTAATAATATATCGTATCAAACCACCCCTCTTGAAATGAACCTTGTCCTCAAGGTTCGAGTCAATTTGGTCCTTCTCCTTTGCGTTTCCACCTATGTTTGACTTCATCGACTTGCTTATCAACTTGCTTCCCGATTGACTCCGAAAAACACGATGAACGACCAAATTTTTTAACACATTGTTCATGCTGATCCAATGAAATTCCAAAGGCCATTGTAGCGAAAATATTCAATCTTTTTCCCGACAAATCAACCTTCTCAATTGCCTTCTCAAATTTCATCTCATCCAAACTGACCATCACCGCCGCTGCCGCTGCCGAGCCTATCGCTGGAGGAAGAGGAAGAGGACGACGATGAATTTTTCAAAGAGCCACCGCCGCCGCTGCCGATCCTATCGCCGGAGGGAGAGGAAGAGGACGACGATGATTTTTTCGAAGAACTCCAAATATTTTTGAGTTCGCCGGAAGAAGAAGAATCGGATTCAACTGAGATAAAGTGGGACGAAGAGTCGAAAGAAGAAGAATCGGAGTCAACTGAGGTAAAGTGGGATGAAGACGAGAAATTAACCAGGGAGGAGAACGAAGAGACACAGTGGATATTAGGAGATTTCCATGGTGCTCAAAAGAAAAGAGACGAAGAAGCGTCAGTAATTGTGAAGGAAACAAAATTTGAAAAGACAATTGAGACGACGGTTGATTTGTCGGGTAAGAGATTGAGAAATTTCGTTCGGGCAGATGGACTCATATTTGGAAAAGAGCTCAATTTTTCATCATGTTTTTCGGATTCAATCGGAAAGCAATTCGATGGCGTCAAGCATAGATGGAAACACAGAAAAGAGAGACGATTATTGGGCAGAACCTTGAGGACAAGGTTCGTTTCAAGAGGGGTGGATTGATACGATATGTTATTTACTATATTATTTAATTATTAGTTTAGTTAGTAGTTTATTATTAATTAATTAGATTAGTATATTTATAATATATATATGGCCGTGAGTTAGTGGTTAGGTTAGATATTAAGTATTTTATTAGTATAGTTAATTATGTCTCCTAGTTAGATTAGGATTCTAGGGTTTTATTATCTTTAAATAGTCGTCTTGTGCTAGGGTTTTATTATGAAGAGAAATATTAATGAAGAGTTTTCTTACGTTTCGTAAAGAATTCTTATGATACACAAGAGATCGCATCATGCTACTATTGTAAATTTATAGTGTGTGTGTGTGTGTTTCTACCGAGAAACGAATATTGTATTAGAAATTGATTTTCTTCAAGCATGGTTTAAGTTATTTATTGATATTAAATAGGGGGGGCATGCTTTTATGATAATTGAGAACGCACGCTTTTGTTCAAGTTTTTTTTTTCCTTCTCTTTATTATTGGCCCCATGTTATAAAATATTTTGTATTTTATGTAAAATTTATGTACGTTGTTTTATCTCTATATATTATATAAACGGACAATTTATAAATAAACACATCAATGGGTACTTATTCATAAAATGATTGAGACAAAAAACTCTTTAACTAAAAAGTCCATACATTATTCAGAGGTTTGTAAAAGACTAAAATAGCCCCTCACATTTTAATATGTTTCAATTTTATCATTTAATTTAATTTATTCTCAATTTGACCTGAAATTTCACAAATTATTCAATTTTGACCCAAAACACAATTTTGAGTACAATTTCATCCGTCGCCATTGTTGACCGCCGGTCAACCGCCGTTGACTATTTTTTTCTTCCTGATTTTTTCGCCGGTTTTCGGTGTTGACTTTTTCGAATTTTTTGTTAAATTTTTTCTTTAACATCTTTTTGCCTCGTTTAAACAACAATATTGTTGTGGTTGACATTAATATTAATTATATTACTGTTAAACACAGTAATATTAACTATACTACAGTTTAACATAATAATATTGGTATATTATTCTCTAGCACATAATAAAGTAATATCAATATGTTCACTGTTCAACAAAGCTAAACATAATAAAAAACCAAAAAAAATAATATTAATGTGGTTGAGAGTAATATTACTGTAACAAAAATAATATTATTGCCAACTACAGTAATATTATTGTGTTTACAGGAATAATACAATAGTAGACAATAATATTATTACGTTACTCCGTCAACAACTCCAACAAAACAAAACCCCCAAAAGAATTAATAATATTGATGTGATTGACAATAATATTATTGTGTTTACAGTCATTTTACTGTCAAAGACAGTAATATTACGTTGACTTGTCAACAAATCAAACAAAAAAAAAAGCAAAAATAATAATAATATTGTCCTTGACCCTAATTGTACTATCAACGACAGTACAATTACATAATATACTGTCAACAACAGTACAATTACGTTAATGTACTGTCAACGATAGTATAATTACATTAATGTACTGTAGACAGTATAATTACTGTTATTGAAAGTACAATTACGATCAACGTTTAGCGGCGGGGGTAAAATAAAGGTTAGAAAGAAAAATCGAAAAGTCAACGCCGGCAGCTGGCGGCGAAAAAAACAGACCATGAAAGAAAAAAAAAAGAAAAAAAAATTGTTAAGTCAACACTGGAAATCAACGGCAAAACAATAATTTCATAAAAAAAAAAGTTAAAGAAAATGTCAAAATTGGATTTTGTGGTCAAAGTTGATGAAATTTGGGCTATAATTAAGAATTGTGTGTAAATGGTTGGGGGTAATTTTGTCATATACATTATTTTTTTACTTTATTTATAATATATATTAAATATATATAATCCCTGAACCTTCAATAATAAAGATATGTTGGTCAGGACTTATGCACAAAAACCCCTTAAAATTAAGAATTAAAAATTGGCCCTTATGTTATAAAATATTTTGTATTTTATGAAAAATTTATATATGTTGTTTTATCTAAACAGTATCCATAAAATGGATTTATGCCCTCATTGAATGACATGTGGCAATTTCTATGCCATTTTCTCAAATCGCTTAGTTGACATTAAATTGATGATGTGTAATATCCAATTTCTTATTAGGTATTTTAATCTTAGTATGTTTTTAAGTTATTTTCTATTTAACATTTACACATTCATTTAACAATTACCCCACACACACACTTGCATGCGTTTAATATCCTATAAATTTGAAAAATATTATCTCTTTAATAATTTAAAATTTTCAAAATTTATATTTTCTGCCTATATTTTTGTAAAAAAATCAGAAAACTCAATTTTTAATGTATGAATATTCAATTTTTTTATATTTTGTAAAATTTTCGCTTTTTTTTGTAGTATTAATTTCTTGAAATATATATTATATTTATAGAATTATATGTTTAAATTTTTTTAATTTAAATTAATATATCAATTTCAATATATTATTAAGATTTATATTTTTTTATTAAAAAAACATGTGTAATCAATTATTTAAATATTTATATTTTTTCTTATTAAAAAAACGTGTGTATCGTTGTTTTCAATAAAATTCATAATCTCCATAATATATTTTTTTCAATAAAATTCATAATCTCCATAATATATTGTCAATTATGATAGTAAATATTGAAAGTGTAATAACATTCACTAAGGGCATCTCCAAAGGAGATGCTAAATGGTAACTATCGGCTATAAATAGCACTATATTATTTATGCACAAAAATCAAGCTCTAAGGAAAATATATGGTATATATACCATCTACTGTAGACAAATGCTAAAGAAAAAAGTATTAAAATAATTAATAAACCATCAACAAATAAATACAAACCCCCACATGTAAACGTGAAATTGGGTAGATATATAGTATCTCGTAATAAAATACTAAATTTTAGATGGTATGGTTGAAGTAGGTTAGTAAAAAATGAGTTGGTATCAATGTTATTAGAACCGGACCGGACCGGCCGGTCCGACCGGTTCGACCGCGACCCGCCGGAAAACCGGTCCGGTCTAACCCCCAAACCCACACAAATCCAAAACCGGGGTCAACTACCAGAAACCCGGTCTGACCGGGTGAAACCCGGGACCCGGCGAACCGGCCGCCGACCCGGGTTCGAATCCTAAACGCTGCGTTTTATATATATATATATTTTTTTTTAAATATTTTATCAAAACGACGTCGTTTTGATTATTAGCTTTAAAAAAAAATGAATTGAAAAACACGTTAAACATCAACAGACTTGTTTGACAAGTCTGTACCTCTTCTGCCACCGCCGCCCAATCCTCCAGCCGCCAGCCACCGCCGCAAACCACCAGCCACCACCGGCCGCCGCAGACTACCAGCCACCGCCGGCCGCCGCCAGCCACCGCCGCCCCCGCAACCTGCCGGTACCCTCTTTCGTGTAGATGATTAGTGCAAT
This sequence comes from Erythranthe guttata, assembly GCF_000504015.1. The sequence goes on from NW_012194827.1 coordinate 253,156, forward strand.
TTTTAAATTCTTTTGTTTAATCATGTGATAATAATTTTGTTTAGATTTTAATTCTTCAAACAAATTTTGTTTATATGTGAATTTAAAATTTCTATTTACACTTGTAGTTTTTTCACCATTTAATATCGTATATATCAAACTATGTTCTTTTTAAGTAAATTGACTAGTTTATATGTTTTAGTTTTATATTTTAAATTTTAATTATGTGATGAGGATGATTTTGATGAGATACATTATTATTATGGGTAGTTTTTTGGATTGAAGTGAAGTTTTTCATATGTTGTTTAATACTTTAATGATTTAAATTTTTATTTGGATGTAATTATGTGTATATAAAATTAAAAAATAAATAGAATAAATAAAAAAGTAAAAAACCCGGGTTGACCCCGGTTGAACCGGTCCAACCATGACCCGAATGCCTCGCCGGTTTAATGTCCGGTCCGGTTCTGATAACATTGGTTGGTATTACACTATTCATGAGGCATTATAGATATAGTATCTCCAATTTTAGGTATTAATCTTGGAGATGCTCTAAAAGGATGGGATTTAAAGTGTAATAGCCTACATGGCATTATAAAATCACTTCTTTACATATTTCTTTCTATAATATATATCTACAATATTTCTTCTCAATAAAAAAATAGGGGTTTTTGTGATAAAGTCCCCAACCATACACCTTTATTATTCTAGGTTTAGGGGCTATATCTATTTCACCAATAAGCCCATCCATTTAATATTTATTATAAATAAAGGAAACATTCATGTATATGTCAATATTACCCTCAACCCATCATTTTATTGTGTCATTTAGTTCTTTCGTCATTTTTTATTGATGATTGTTTTTTTTTTTCATTATTGACGTGCATTGGTATTTTCATCTCATGATTTTAATTATTTTGTGTATACTTCAGCTATTTAATCGTAATTTGTATTGTATCAATAAGTTTTAATTTGTATTTCTTATTAATTAATGGTTAATTTTTTTTTTATATGCCCATGTTATGCTTTTAATATGATTGAATCGTGCCTATTGACATACCATGGTGTGCATAACAAAGAATTGATATTGAAAATTTACAAGGATTATCAGACTCGATTTTGAATGGAGAAGCAAATGGTTCGCCGTTACATATTCGTATGGCACTGTCTAATCCGTTTACTGGATTTCCGACAAATTTTTATCAAAGCTAGAAATCTTGGTTCAAATAAGAGGGAATAAAATGTTATAACATTTTATTGTTTACATCCAATACAATATGTGTCTATTCCCTCTTAGTAGGTCCCACCCTCTTAAATTTCTTTTTGAGCAGCTGATTTCTCGCCAATTTCTCCCTGTTTCTTCGGTCTGGCCATTGATTTCTTTTTCCGGAGGCTGTGGGCTTTTTTTCGTAATATTGAGAATTAATTTTGTTGATCCGCTAATTACGGAAGTTGCTATACAAAATCACTCTCTTATTAAAAAAAAAATTAGAAAAAAAAAAAAAAAAACCTCTCTTATCTAACGCTTTTCTTACAAAAACGCTCTGCACAAGCAAACACGCTTTCGCTCTTGCACTCGCCCCCCGTGCAAATTTTTATCACGCGCGTGCAGTTCGAGTAACACTCCGTTATGCAATATGCGTCCGAGTTTTTCTCCTCCGCTTCCACCACCGCCATCAGCGCCGCCGCCGCCACGGAAATCGCGATTGCAGCAACTACAGTAATCCAACTTCTTTTTCTTGCCATTTTTTTTTCTTCCTTTTTTTGAAAATGCAAAGGCGAATAAAGCGTTGACTTCAGTTTGTAGGAGGGCACGTATATTTTTTTTTCTTATAGGCTGTGTGTTTTTATTGAATGGTTACAACATTTGATTTCAAGTTGGTGCTTCTTTTTTTTGGCCGAATGGATGTGATAATTAAGGTTGTCCAATTCTGAATCGGTGCTTCGTATTTGAAACTAGTTATAAGTGAATAATAATATTTTTTTTTTATATTATAAATGACTAATAAAAAAACTCTAAATTCTGCAAATCCTAATAAGAAATTTTCAATTTTGGAACATTTTTTTCGATTTAATTCCTATTTGTTATGAAGTTTTTGAAAGACTTTTATTTATTTTATGCGGAAAACCTTAATCACAGAATCTTGAAATCAAATTCATCTTAAGAATATAATCACGTAATAGAGATTATCGACATACCGTTCGTCATGGATTTCGATAGAGACGATGAGCAATCTACAAGCCGAGCCTAGCCAGGCCTCCTTTCGAATCTCCTTGTGAGAATTTTATTCGTAGGCACACCTTCTTCTCTCTATCTCTCTAATATCACAACTCACGAATATTTCTGTAAGTGATGGAATTCAATTTACGTCTGATGGTTGAGGAGAAGAGCTGTGGATTTCTTTTTTAGATGAGAGAAGAGGGCCACGATTGATTTGTAACGGCAGAAGACAAATCCCACCCATCATGGTCTTTTACTGCCTTCAACGTTACAAATCAATTACCATAAAATCACCTTAATACCATGATTTGAATTACCCACAATTAATAAATTAAATACAAAGGTTAATGGGCCATTAAAATAAAACGTTACAAAAATAAAACTAACATTCTCCCACTTGGCCCATTGAACCGTTTAAGAAAAATAAGTTTTAAAAATTATTTGACTCGGTGGGTTCTTCATACAAAACATTTGACACGTGATCACGATTTTAAAAGAAAATTAAGGTGATTACCATAATAGGTAAATAGAGTACTTTAATACTAGAACTAGTTTGAGTTATTAATGTGAATCATAGCGGTTATATGATTCATTCATCATATTCCCTTCTATGTATCACGCCACTAATAACCCTTACTATTCTAATCCATAATAGCCCCTTTAATTTTGTCTTGTTAGGACAAACCCTGTTAAATCCAAATATAATATGTGCACACATAATTGGAAACAGGAAAACAGAAACATTTCATTAAATAAATTAAGTGTCAATTACATAATCATAACTCATTAAATCATGGATTGCTCAAAAGACCCATTCTAATAACATGTTCCTCATATGTCTTTATAGGCAATCCCTTGGTTAATGGATCAGCAACCATAAGAGTTGTACTTAAATTTTCTATTGACACTTGTTGTTTCTGGACTCTTTCTTTAACAACCAAGTACTTAAGATCCATGTGCTTGGATCCACTTGAATACTTTCCATTCTTAGAGAAGAAAACGGCTGCGGTGTTATCACAATATATCTTCAAAGGCTTAGCAATTGAGTCAACAGCCTTAAGCCCTAAGATAAAATTTCGCAACCACAGTGCATGACTCGAGGCCTCAAAACATGCTACAAACTCAGCCTCCATTGTGGAAGAAGCAATAATACTTTGTTTTACACTCTTCCACGAGATTGCTCCACCAGCTAGTAGAAATACAAAGCCCGATGTGGACTTTCTACTATCTACACAACCAGCAAAATCGGAGTCTGAATAACCAATAACCTCTAATTGATCCGATCTTCTGTAAGTAAGCATGTAATCCTTTGTTCCTTGAAGATACCTCATAACCTTCTTTGCTGCTTTCCAATGATCTATTCCCGGATTACTTTGATATCTACCAAGTACTCCCACTGCATAACTAATATCTGGTCTAGTACAAGTCTGTGCGTACATCAAACTTCCAACTGCTGATGCATATGGAATCAATTTCATTTTCTCCTTTTCCAAATCATTCTTTGGACATTGGTTTTCATTTAATTTATCACCTTTCGTGATAGGAGCATTAATGGCTGAACAAAACTGCATATTAAATCTTTCAAGAACTCGATTGATATATCCTTTCTGAGACAAGCCTAACAATCCTCGAGATCGATCTCTAAAGATCTCTATCCCAATGACATAATTTGCCTCGCCCATATCAACCATCTTAAAATTCTTGGAAAGATAATTCTTAGTTTCGTGAAGCAAACCAAGATCACTACTTGCTAGTAAAATATCATCCACATACAAGACTAAAAATATAAACTTGCTCCCACTGACCTTTAGATATATACACTGATCAACAGTGTTTTCCTTAAATCCAAAGGAAGTAATGGTATCATTGAATTTTATATACCATTGTCTAGAAGCTTGTTTAAGTCCATATATGGATTTCTTTAATTTACAAGCCAAGTGTTCCTTTCCTTGTTTTGCAAATCCTTCAGGCTGGTCCATGTAGATATCTTCATCTAAATCCCCATTCAGAAAAGCGGTTTTAACGTCCATTTGGTGCAACTCCAAATCATAATGAGCTACAAGAGCCATAACGATTCTAAGAGAGTCTTTCTTAGATACTGGAGAGAAAGTCTCTCTATAATCAATGCCTTCTTTTTGAGTGAAACCTTTGGCCACTAGTCTAGCTTTAAATCTTTCGATATTGCCTTTAGAGTCACGTTTGGTCTTGAAGACCCATCTACAACCGACTTTCTTACTGTTATTAGGCAATTCGACAAGATCCCAGACACCATTATAGTCCATTGATTTCAACTCTTCATTCATAGCATCAATCCATTTATTAGAATCTTTACTTTTCATGGCTTGTGAATATGAAACTGGATCATTTTGAATACCAATATCAAAATCAGATTCTTGTAGATACACCACATAATCATCGGATATGGCAGATTTCCTTTCCCTTTGAGATTTCCTCAAAGCTACCGGTTGTGGTGGTTCTACAGTATTGCCAATAATAACATCTTCATGAAGTGGTGAATGGAGTGACGAATCATTTGTGTCATCAACCTGCTGTATAGGTTGAAGAGTAACGTTATCTTGAGGGAAATAAGATGGTAAAATATCCACCCTAATTTCCTCAAGTTCTACCTTTCTTGATTCAAGACTCCCACTAACTTCACCATTCTCTAAGAATTTGGCATTTCCAGTTTCAACTATTCTCGTAGTATGGTTAGGACAATAAAATCTGTACCCTTTTGACTTTAGTGGATAACCAATAAAATATCCAGAAATTGTTCTAGGGTCCAATTTCTTTTCATTTGGATTGTATATTCTAGCCTCTGCCGGACAACCCCAAACATGTAAATGTCTTAAACTAGGTTTCCTACCAGTCCACAACTCGTAGGGAGTTGTTGGGACTGCCTTACTGGGAACCCGGTTTAAGATATACATAGCGGTTTTCAAGGCTTCATTCCAAAGTGAAATGGGTACAGTTGAATTACTTAACATACTCCTAACCATATCCATAAGAGTACGATTACGACGTTCAGCAACTCCATTCTGCTGTGGTGTTCCAGGCATTGTGTATTGAGCACAAATACCACGCTTTTCTAAGAATTTAGCAAATGGGCCAGGATTTTGTCCCGACTCATCATATCTACCATAGTATTCCCCACCCCGATCTGATCGTATAACTTTAATTTTTCTATCTAATTGTCTTTCGACTTCCGTAACAAACACCTCAAGCATGTCAACGGCTTGAGATTTTTCATGAATTAGATAGAGATAACCATAACGAGATAGATCATCAATGAAGGTGATAAAATACTTTTCTCCACTAAAACATGGAATAGGTAGTGAGCAGATATCTGTATGGATTAACTCAAGAAGGTCTTTACTTCTTGTGGCACCTCTTTTATTGTGTTTAGTTTGCTTGCCCTTAATGCAATCCACACACATTTGAAAATCAGTAAAATCTAGATTTTCCAAAATTCCAGTTTTTACCAATCTTTCGATTCTTTCCTTGGAGATATGCCCCAATCGTTTATGCCACAAGATAGAAGAATTTTCGTTATTTAGGCTTCGCTTTACGCCAACTTCCGAATGAGTGGTTAATAATGATTGTTCAAGCTCATGATTCAAAGATATTTTATATAAACTATCACATAAAATACCGGAACCAATTATTATTGAATTAAACATAAAACTGAGTTTTCCACAACCAATTAAAGCTGAATAACCACAAACATCCAGTTTTGACAAAGAAACCAAATTCCTAGAAAACGAAGGTACATAAAAAGTGTTTTCAAGATCCATCTTGTGACCCGTCTCTAATATGAGGCGATAAGTGCCAACAAACGCCACTTTAGATTTGAGACGGTTCCCCATATAGATGTACTTTTCACTTTCCTCCGGTTTTCGAGTTGTAAGGAATCCCTGTAATGAATTTGTGATATGAGTTGTAGCACCAGAATCAAGCCACCAAGTGTAAGAAGGAACTTCAATAAGATTTGATTCATAACATACAAAAGAAAGATGAATACCTTTCTTTTCGAACCAAGCCTTTCGTTTCTCACAATCCTTCTTTACATGTCCCTTCTTGTTACAAAAGTAACAGGTGACAACAAAAGCCTTTCCATGACCCTGACTACTTTCACCAGGTTCATATCTTTTGTTTGGTGCGAATTTCTTTCCACTCTTCACAAATTTCCCTTTCTTCTTCATACTTCCATGAGTTACAGCCAATGCAAAGTGATTTCCTTCTTGCTTTAATCTCACTTCTTCTTGAATACACATACTAGTCAGCTCATTCAAATTCCACTTATCTTTTTGAGTATTATAGTGGATTTTGAATGGGCCGAACTTTGATGGAAGTGAGTTAAGGATAAATTGCACAAGGAAGGACTCTTCCACTTTCATGCCAAGAGCTCCAAGTTTGGCAGCCTTATCAGTCATATTCAGGATGTGTTCCTGAATTCCCTTATCACCACCATATTTCATGGTAGTCAATTCAGCCATGAGTGTCCCTGCTAACGACTTGTCCGCTGATTTAAAGCGTTCTTTAATAGCCGTTAACAGTCCATAGCATTGTCAACCTCGGGAAGAGAAGTCTTAATGTTATTAGCAACAGTCATTCTAATAAGCATAAGACTAAGCCTATTGGACTTGGTCCAGGCTTCAATTAGGCTAACTTCTTCCTCACTGTTAGCATCCGTTATTTCCCCAGGTTTTTCAGTAAGCAATGCTAGGTCCAAATCCATAACACCCAAGGTGAATTGAATTTGTTCATACCATTCGGAGAAATTTGACCCACTGAGAGTCTTAATACCAGAAGCATGCGAGTACAATGAAGTAGGAATAGCAACTGAAATAAAATAGCAAATATAATAAGGTAAAGATAAAATGATGCTCACATAAGACCTTGAGTCAAAAAAGATGAACTATTGATATCACTACAAGTTCGCCTTTGGGTGAAATACATCATACCTATTGTTCACTCTATGTTGGTGTAAATGATCGTTTATAACACCTAAGTAGGGTCTAACATAATTTGTCTCACTCGTCAATTATTCATGTTACCTTTAGGTAAACAATTCCAATTGCTAAGTAATACAAATTATGATACCCTACCCAGTTCATAATTAATTAAAATCGACTATCCTTTGAGCTAGTCTCAATTTCTTAATTATGACTGCAATTTGAGAATATTATAATCTTTAATATCATGTAAATGATTAAACTTTCATATAGTTCTTATATTTATTAGATTTTACTAATCTAGGTCACTTTAGCAACTACAAGATTAGTAAATTTCATAAATATAAAACTAATAATATTCTCGTTATTGTAATTTGAGTGATACCTTTAATTGCAAATTAGTCATGGAATAAATAATCATAACAATAACAATTCATTTTGCAAAAGAAATAATTTACGGCATGTGATACATTAACAAAATGATGTACGTCACAGAATGATTAAAATTCAATACATGCACAATAAACTTTATCAGATCGCATATAATTCAGCTTACAAAAGTATAAATTCTGTTATGCAGTTATAACATACAAATACACCAATTGTTAAATATAATATATTTCTTTGATTAAATATATTTAAACCACTGTTGGTTTTTTCAATCAACAACTTTAACCAGGACATTTATTTATTAAATATCATGTGTGTTTATCATATTACACACAACACGCTGCACAGACACACACTCAAAATACAGCCATATACAATTCATACAATCGGCATATACAAATCAATACATTGATATAATAATAAAATAAATAAAAATAGAACAGTAAAACCCACAAGGTCTCTGACACTTTTGTCAAAACATTAATTCGTGGAAAGGTTGTGATTTTGCAGGAATAATAATAATCACCCAATTACTCAAAACTAATATCAAAACACAAATAATAATCATAATCGCAATTCAATTTTATGAAATCATAAATTCGTAAGATTAACATATAACATATTTAAGTTCTAAGATGAATCGATTTCAAAACCCTGCTCTGATACCAATTGAAAGACTTTTATTTATTTTATGCGGAAAACCTTAATCACAGAATCTTGAAATCAAATTCATCTTAAGAATATAATCACGTAATAGAGATTATCGACATACCGTTCGGCATGGATTTCGATAGAGACGATGAGTGTTGGGTGCTAAATACCAACACGCAAGTGTACGTATCGCAAACAAGTAGTAAAGTAGACTCGTGAGAGTCGGATGTCGATCCCACAGGGAATACGCAAATTATTTAATCCTAAGTACCAAATCCTAACAATTGTGATTTTTATCCAGCCTACGCAAGGTTGTCAAATTAATTAACTAAATAAATTAAACTAATTAAGAACGCAAGTAATCACGAGAAAATATCAATAATAAACGGATCTAGGATTTTATCTTCCCCCTATGCGATAATTCTTCACCCGATTAATCTCCTATCATGCAAGTTACGATTCCCGATTATTAACCCAAGACACGAAATTATTCATAACCAGCTGTCGCTGCGCTATAAACCTATTATTCATAAAAGATTCACTATATGTCTATGCAAACCTAGTATAAATAAAGCATTAAATAACAAGTCTCGACAACGGCTACCTAAGGTATTATCTGTATGTCTACGATAATACATGCAATCAACACACGCATTCGGTGAAAAACTACTCGAAGGCTCTTCTATCCCTGTTCTAATTATTAAAACGATCTGTCAATCAATTCTAACAATAACAAATAGCAACATAAGTTAGCTACGCTCATGCACTAAATAAGATCAAGATAGAGGAAATAATCGAAGAATTAAACTTGCATAAAAGTAGAAAAATAGGTTCGAATTACCACATAGGGTTCCAATAAAATCCTAGAATAAAAACTTAGCTACTCATGTTCGTTACGAAAAGCATAATAAAAATACGAAAAATCATAAAAACTATAAATAAAAATCAAAGAGGAGAACTAGGATGAAGATTCGTCAAGTCTTCGTCTTCGTTCTTGTGCTCCTCGATCGCGTGTAGAAAGATGAAGAATAAAAACTAACATAAACGATAAAAGGTAAAAGATAGATCTAATTGTGTGCTCTTGGCCTTTAAATAGGGTGCAAAAATATAATAGGGCGGGTTTCCTTGTGTAATTAAAATTCCTTCACTGCGCCTTCACGTCCACCCGGACGGCCGTGTGAGATTGAGAACTAAAATCCGCACGGCCGTGCGGTCTTTTAATTCTCCAGAATTCTGCTTTTTTCACTTTTGGCCCACTTTTTCTCCGAAATTGCAGTTTTCACCCCAAAAGTTGTCAATTCTCCAATTTGCACCTAAAATACAAATAATAGCCATTTTAAGCACCAATTATCATTAAAACACACCAAAAGCTCCAATTAAAAGGTACAATTAAGTGTATAAATATACACTTAACACACCCCCAAACTTGAACTTTTGCTTGTCCTCAAGTAAAATCAAATTAATAGCACAAAACAAAACCATACATCTCATTACATAGATCGATGGGTCAACTTTGCGTTTTCAGAACTTGCAATTATGATGACAATTCATAGGTATTCGCAAGCTTAACATTCAACGGCACGTAGTCACTCACTATTACCAAAAATCACAAATCATACAATTGCTTCAAGTATCCAATATTTGCAAGTTAAAGAAAGAAAGAATTTATACTTACATGCATATATTTGACTCCAAATACTCACCAAATTATTCTACTCAACTAATATTGAACAATAAGCTCTTGGGATCATTGGGACTTTGTGGCTTTCAATTGTTAGGCTCTTTGGTCCGAGGTAGGTAATATGGGAATGTGTGGCTAATTTTCTTGAATTTAGGTGATTACGCCAAAAATTGAAAGATAGGCGTTTGAAACAATGAATTCACCTCTAGGGACTTTAATAAACTCGATTCTCCAAAATTCACATGTCAACACTTTTACCTTGAGGCAATGGATCGAGTTTTCAACACAATTCATCCACTAGTCCTTATTTCTCCCTTCTAATCTATTCTTCTTCTTCTTTTTCTCTCTTTTTTTTTTTTTTAT
>NW_012194827.1:271806-464541 GCF_000504015.1 Erythranthe guttata
AAAAAAGGGGGAGCCGAAAGAAGGAGGACAGAAGGCAGTGCAGCCAACCGGCCCTATGAGAGGGTCATTGTCTATAAAATCCAAGGGGATAATTATTAAAAAATATCCACTTTTCTACCTTCTACATATTGGCTAAAAGAAAGAACACCTTTTCTCTCCGAGGCTCAAATCAAGGTTCTAAGGATAAAAATTTAAAGGTAGGCTTGAAAGGCTCAAACGGTTCAAAGAAGGCCCAAATCATATCCCAAATCACTTACTACCCAACACTTCGTATCATAAATGTCCTAAGGTGAGATTTAAAACCGAACAAAGCATGATTGAGCACAAATAAATTCCAAATTTAAAATGCAAAACCTTCAACCAAAGCAATGCACAAGATGTGATTCCTAGTAATAATTCACTTCTACGTTCCGTTGAATCGAAAGCTAAACAACTACATACTCTTTATCAACATAAAACAAGTAGTCTCATCATCAAACATTGACCATCTACCATCATCGTAATTCATCGATGCATCGAACAATTTTTTTTTTTTTTTAGAATAAAAACGAAAATAATAAAACGGCAACTAAAACAACTAAAGCATGCAAAATAAAATAAAAAAATAAATCACATAAATGAAAACAAGTAGTTAACCACCCCCAAACTTAAAATTCACATTGTCCTCAATGTGATTCGCCCGGAGTTTAAGGATAGAAAACACCTGTTTTTAAGCGTCGGGACCATCGTCGGGTTGCGCTCCAACTCCACCATGTGCAAGAGCATCACCATCATCTTCATCATCCGAAAGCTCGGGTACCGGCTCAAGGATCGGTGCGGGCAAAGGGGCCGGTTCGGCGCACTCGGGATTGCCGCATGCCAAATGGCGCACTATGGCTTGCAGCATCTTTCCCGACCACCGTTGGAGGGATTCGATCGTGCTCACCTTGTGCTCCACCGTGGCAAGCCGATTTCTCGTAATCACCAACTCTCGCTCCATTCTTCTTTGAAATCGCCGGTCCGAACTTGTGCTTGGACCCTCGGGTGGAGCTATTGGTTGGTTCTCGACGGGTTGCTCGCCATCTTGGATGGGTGCCTTGTATTGCCGGGCCGCAAGGTCATTCATCGGATTCCGAATTGATGTGAAAATGTCCGTCGGTTTGGTTGGGACCTTCGCCTTCTTGCATAAGCCGGTAATGAGGCAAGGGAAATAAAACCCCTTGGAGTTGTTGACCATGGAGGTCCAAAATCGGTCAGAGATGAGTACGCCAATGTTGATCGGTGTGCCCTTGAGGATGTAGTATGCAAGAGCGCACCGTTCGGGGTCCACGCGAGTCCACGAGCGGGTGGGAATGAGGTTGGCACATATGAATGTAAGGCACGCCTTGCCTATTTGGTTGATGCATTTCCACTCTAACTCGTACTTTGCTTCGGTTGATAGTTCGGACCAAATGGGGGGTCCATCGCACAATACCTCGGCGATTTGATCTCTAGTGACCGCAAGTTGCAATTGCTCCCAATTGAATGGCGTCATGTGTCGGAGGTGATAAAAAGAGTTGATTGCGGAAGCATACCAATCGACCTTCTTTCCTCGAACCGTGCTCGAGTTCCGCTCCTCTGTGAGGTGGATATGGTTGTTGGCGTAGAACTCGCGGACTAATGATAGGTTGATCGACCCTTCCGGTTCCAATAGTGCTTGCCACCCTCGTCGTAAGAATTCTTGATGTAGCGGGGCAAATTGTGGAAGAGTGATCTCATAGGCACGCTCCGTTACTAGTTTCTTCCCCTTTTGCTTCTCGAAACGAGCATTAGCGCCTTCGACACAAAAGGCGTCGTCGTCGGGGGTCGGAATTTGGTCGGTTCTCTTGCCCTGCCCCTTGCCCTTTGAAGTGCTTTCGCCTTTGGAAGTGCCCTCTCCGTCACGTCCTTGTTTCCCCATGACTTGAGAATGTGTGTAGAAGGGATTAGGAGTGGATTGGTGTGCAAAAATTCCCCCAAACTTGACTCAAGTTAATATTATTTCGATCAATCTCAGATATTCTTCCTTCAAGCAACCGTAGCTTGGGAATAACTCATCATATAAATAGCGCAAATCAACAACAAATCACCAACCTCCTAGAGGCTACCCGCATAAGTGTATTCCTCAGGATACAGAATTCCTCAATTACAAGATTTGAAGGTATTATGGAGAAACCACCAAGTTGAAGAAGCAGCGGATGAGCAAGAAGATAATTTTAGGAAATTGTATTTCCATGTTCGAATAATAGTTGAGAATCTGGGGACCAGATTCTTTTAAGGAGGGAAGAGTGTAACACCCCGTAAATATGTAAGTTGTTTAAGTGTGGGGATAATTGAATTTATTTAGTTGATATGAGTCGATATGAAATTATAATATATCTCGAATTTGATGGGAAGTGTAGAATTGCAATTATCTAAAGTTATGGCATCTATTTGGTAATTAAGAAAACAATTTGGCCTTATAGCCAATTTTCATAATTTATAGTTGAGATAGGAATTGACGTGTATATCGTCAATTCACAATACTCCTTTAGCAGCCACGTTTCTTCTTCTTCTCTCACCTTCTCACCGTCTCACTCTCTCTCTCCATCTTCATCTCTTCACTCTGTCTTTTCTTAATTACCCAATCTTTATCTCGTTCATTTAACAGTTCTAGCAATAGCAATATTCATGGTATCTTCCTTTCTCCATGAAAACTCACGGCCGAGCACCCCTTTAGAACCTTTGTTCTTCCGATTTTTAAATTAGTAAATCTAGAAATCTTAAAATAGCAACATGGTTGAAAGATACGGGGCTGAGATGGTGTTCTATTTCCAGCAGCCGGAATCCGGCGAAGAAGACAAGTTGTAACTTATAATTCGAATTTCAGCGGTTAGGCCTTCAAAGAAATAATTGTTTAGAGGCCTTTGAGATTGAACCTTGTTGATCAGGATCCATCGTTAGAAAGCTAATGAATTTGGCTCTCTATTGGTGGTAGTTCTCGATGGTTTGCACCGCCAGTGGTCGCCGGAGTTTGCGGAGAAGTCAGCCAGCCCGCTGGGATTTTGGGGAAATAAAATCTGCTGCCGCACCTGTTTTCGGGGCCGAAATCGAAAGGTTTCGAATACGAATTTGGTATCAGTTCTATCAGGAAACTCGTAGAGGACATCGTAAACTATATGTAAGTGTTCAATTGTATCGAATTAGAGTATTTAATATACGTGTTTTAGAGGTCGGAATCCGATGACAGTAATCTGCCGGAAACAGGGCAGTTTTGAGTATCTTCTTGCGGGACTGTTTTCGATATGTTGGGATCGTAATTTGGGCTATGTGCCTTCATGAAACTTGTAGATTAAACTTCCAGGTTTCATTTGATGTATTATTTGGACAATTTGGATAACCGTACAATTTGTTATGATTTTTCAAACGGGCTGTGACGGTAAACGAAATTATCCGAAATTCTGGCAGGTTTATGTATTCATCTTTCGTGGTTGTTATTGATGGGTTAAGTTGTTAATTTGGGATTAAAGTCTTCAGTAAACTTGTAGATACAGATGATATCTTTAACTTTATATATCGTTTAGGTCATTCGGATAAGTACGGTGATCGCAGTGATTACTTGAATAAAGTGCCGCGAGAAGCAATTCTTAGTATATGTTTAAGAAATTGACTATGTCATATAGTGGGTGGTAATATGGCTATATTACTGTTTGAAATCTTATTAAGTTCTAATATTTTCATAGGTGTTGAGCGTAATAAAGCTCTCACTCGAGGTTTAAGCTTAAATATGCTTCTATAGCACTAGCGTTGGACTCCAGGTGAGAAACTATGACTCCTTATCCAATTTCTTTCCTGCGCATAATATCTCCTTTGTTTAAACCGAATATTTTGTATATATTGAAGCCTTCGATACAATGATTATATTTGTTCTTGAAATATGATCCTTAATGTTCGGCGAGCATATTGTTTTCTTGGCTCGAACTTGGAACCTTGAGCTTGTTCTTGAAATCTTGAACTTGTCAATTCTCTTGGTTGCTATGTTCAGGGCTAATTCCTATACTTTATTTCTTGGCCTGAACATTTTCCTTGAATCGATATTGAACTATATTTATTCTAAAAAATCTTGTCTTGAATGCTTTCTGAGAATAAATATTTCGCTGGCTCGAACTTGAATCTCATGTTTATTGAATTCATTGAGATCTTCATATACTCGTTCTTGGAATCCGATATTGAACCTATTGTTCTTCTTGACTTTCATATTCACGAATATTCTCTCCTTGGCTTGAACGGAATTCTCGAACATGTTCATTATCCTGAGACTTTATCCTGAGACTTGACTTGATATTCAATTATCATGATCGTGACTTATCTTGTGAATGATTGACTTGATTCTTGAATTGATTCTTGAAATGAATGACTTGATATTCCTAAAAGGAATGATATTGATTCTTGAACCTACTGTCCCCACCCTTGAGGACGCTCTTGGGGGAGCTGGGCCCTAGGACCATTTCGGCAAGACGATCGGGCAGTATTGGGCTGACGATGACTGGTCTCCCGAATGGTACCTCCTGATGGTTCGGACTCACGTTCGTTTGGAGTTAAACGTTCCTGAGCCGGATCGGCACGTTCCGGTCGTGCCTCTTGCTTGTTTCCGACCGAGTGGCCACTCGGGACGGAGTGGAGGGATAAGGATGTGATATGATTTTATTTGTTGGGAGTTACAAGGTTGGAGACCCGACCAAATATTGAACTCAAGCCGTACATGTTACACTCTTGTACATGTTACACTTCTGTTAATGAAATTCTTGTAAAGTCTCTCGTTATATGTTCTGTTCTGTTGATTCTCATCATACTCATGGATCATATGTTTTTCACTAAGTCATTCGGACTTATTCGTTTCTCCTTTCTGATATTAATGCGCAGGTAAAAGAAAGACTTAGACCTAACTTTTCATACCAAGTGTTAAAGC
Source organism: Erythranthe guttata (assembly GCF_000504015.1). The sequence continues at coordinate 276,752 of NW_012194827.1, forward strand.
TCGTGTATGCCTCCGATTAGTCTCGTCGAGAGGTATCTCTAATGATGTTCCGTATAGGAATCCTTTGATCGAGAATTTTGTAATAGAGTAAGTGGTGTCGAAGTCGACTTGTAATAGAACCTCCTTTTGTAAACACGATGGTATAGATATTGCGGTTTAATATTTTGATCATCGAAATTTTGAGGAGCATATTTGGGGTCATTGAATGTACTGCATGTTGAGTGGTGTTCCGCCACGAGGTGCCTGCTACTCGGGGCGGGGCGCTACAGTTATATTTTTCTTGGAATATGATCCAATATTGATTCTTGAACCTACTGTCCCCACCCTTGAGGACGCTCTTGGGGGAGCTGGGCCCTAGGACCATTTCGGCAAGACGATCGGGCAGTATTGGGCTGACGATGGCTGGTCTCCCGAATGGTACCTCCTGATGGTTCGGACTCACGTTCGTTTGGAGTTAAACGTTCCTGAGCCGGATCGGCACGTTCCGGTCGTGCCTCTTGCCTGTTTCCGACCGAGTGGCCACTCGGGACGGAGTGGAGGGATAAGGATGTCATATGATTTTATTTGTTGGGAGTTACAAGGTTGGAGACCCCACCAAATATTGAACTCAAACCGTACATGTTACACTCTTGTACATGTTACACTTCTGTTAATGAAATTCTTGTAAAGTCTCTCGTTATATGTTCTGTTCTGTTGATTCTCATCATACTCATGGATCATATGTTTTTCACTAAGTCATTCGGACTTATTCGTTTCTCCTTTCTGATATTAATGCGCAGGTAAAAGAAAGATTTATACCTAAATTTTCATACTAAGAGTTAAAGCTCGTGTATACCTCTGATTAGTCTCGTCGAGAGGTATCTCTATTTATGTTCCGTATAGGAATCCTTTGATCGAGAATTTTGTAATAGAGTAAGTGGTGTCGAAGTCGACTTGTAATAGAACCTCCTTTTGTAAACACGATGGTATAGATATTGCGGTTTAACATTTTGATCATCGAAATTTTGAGGAGCATATTTGGGGTCACTGAATGTACTGTATGTTGAGTGGTGTTCCGCCACGAGGTGCCTGCTACTCGGGGCGGGGCGCTACAGGTGGTATCAGAGCTTTGGGTTGGTAAAGCTTTGGGTTGGTAAAGCTTTGGGTTGGTAAAGCCTTAGGTTGGATGCCCGGGCGATGATGGAAAGGGATCTTTGAGAATTGTAGAGCTATGAATTGAATCTTGGTCTAAATTGTGATTGGCAGTAATCGAGTATTAGAGGCATTGAGATGATAATTTAGCGTCTATTACCGATATAGATATTGAGGAATACCCCGTAGAAATATCTATCATACACGATGAGATTCTTGGTTCTTTTGGTTACTTCAGTTGGCTTCCAATTCTTCGATGTTGTTTATCTCGAGTGAGTTTCCTAGTTTCACTTGAACTTGGTAACACCTTTTCTCGTAGACGTCTCATTCCATTTTACTTCATAACTTGACTTCCTTGTCGAAACCATATTATCTCGTTTTGAGTATTGATTTACGGTGAACCAAATATTCGGGAGTTCTTTTATTCACTCCTTATCATTCCAATGAATTCAATTTTGATTCGTTGGCCTATATTGTCTAATCTCATTTGTTGATCGTGATCGATTCTCTTATCTCATTTTAGTACCTCATAGTCTTGGTTACAAATTTTATGAGGTTTCGTACCCCTTCAAATTCCGCATGGTTTGGATTATCTCTTGTTTTGAAGCCCTTACCTTATTGTGCTACCATCTCCACCTTCTATCCTTTTTTTAAATATTCTATGGTTTCGGCTTATCTATTTGCCGAGACTTCTTATCCAGTTCACTCCATCTTTAATGTTCAATTATTTTGAATACCATATGATTTTGGTCATGTTCTTGTGAGGTTCCTTATTTTTTTCCCACTACCATCTGCTTTTGATAATTGTGAGGTTTTCTATCTCTTTGAACACTCTAGTTTCGGCTAATCTATTTGTTGAGACTTTTTATTTCCTTGAATATTTCTTTACTTATTCAATATATACTACTCCATTTTCAGTGTTCCAATTTCCTTGAAAATCTCGTGATTTTGGTCACGTACCTTTGAGGTCCCTATTCTCGTTTCATTTGGCTATACCATTGTTATTATTCTAATGTCGGGTCAATCTTTCTACCTATTTTTGAGGTTCTTGTTCTTTTGGCCTCAAAACTCAATTCTTGTACATATGTTGTTCCATTGTTATTATTGATCACAATGGAGATCCCATATCTCATTTTAAAACTCCTTATCTCATTTCAATACTTCGGCATCTCGGTTACCTACTTTTTCAGGTTTCTGATTCTTTGAATACAATATTGCTTGACTATCTTACTTCCTTCCCACTATTGATCACGAGTGAGGTATTTGATCTCGTTTGAATGCCTCGATTTCCTGGTTCCGTTCTTTTTGAGATTCCTCATCTCATTTAATACTTCTTGATTTGGATAGCTTTGGATAGCCTATTCTGTGAGGTTTCTTATCCCTTTGAAACCTTGTGATTCGACTTCTTTGTGTCGCTTCTATTTGTTCCCTCTCACTCATAGACCATGATTATTGTTAATTCAGGGTAAAAGTATGGACCTTGTTTGGGCAATGTTGTGTAATATGACTACGGTTGTATGCATCTATTGTTATATCATCTTATGGATTCGACCTGGAATAGTTTCGACGATTACCTTACTGAACGGAAAAAAAAAAAAAAAAAAAAAAAAAATAAAAAAAAAAAAAAATAAAAAAAAAAAAGGTTATGTAGTTATCACGACTTAGAAATTCTATAGATTTTGTTGACTCTTAAGGTATCTTGAGCGCTTTGAATTCTTGATTCTAATCGTCAGGGTACAGGGAGCTAAGTGCTATGTAGGGCAAAGTGCTATACAACGGGAGTCACCTCTTAATCTTGCATGAGCCACCTCTCGAGTCCCTAGTATTCGATAAGTCAGCCATATCTTGACATTGGATTATCATCTTTTGCAATTCTATTTGGTTAATATCAAGAGCTAAGTGCTATGTGGAGAAGGTGTTTAAAGTACAACACCTATGTCAATAACACTATAGAGGATTGCACTTCTCTTTGTAAGATGTGGACGAAGAACTACAAGAATTTGTCCTTGATGATCAACTTGCTATAAATAAGTTTTGCCCATCATGTAGTTTGGTTGAAGTAATTCACCATCATCATTAATAGACATAATGTATTAATGTTTCGGATGTGATTAGAGCGTGCTTAGTGTCGAAGAATGACATTAGACTAGTTCACCTATGTTGAAATAGTAGTGAATTCAATGAATTAAGGCTACTCAATTGTCGGATATTCTGAGTCATGACTTCTCTACGATAAGTATTTATTAGTCATGCGGTTGCGAAACCACTGGAAGATTGTATCAACTGTTGCCATTTTCGATTACTCTTGATTCTAGAAGTAAAGCTCTCTTCCATCAACCGTTGCCAGGTCGATCTACTATTTGAAAACCTTTGCTTTGCGAACGCCATCTACGATCAAGCTCCTCTATTGTCCCATGTTGACACAATAAGTAAATCAAGCTTGCCCGACCTCTTTGATTGTAATCGTGGTGCATTCAATTCCACTTTATGTAGACCAATGAGAAGAGAAATTTTTGTGGACCGGGAAAGTAGTTGCGAGTCAGATTCAAAATCTATCTCTTATAGCTAACTCACATTGTCTCGATATAGATCATAAGTCATCTCGTTCTTATGAAAGCAACTATCCGCAATATGGGACAAAATCTCAGCTCGGTACGAGAAATGTTCTCAAAACTAACTCTCGTGTGAGTGGATGACTGAAAACATTGAAGGAACCTTGTGAACGTATAACGCAGATCATCGTGATAATTGGGAATCTATCAAGCTGGAATACAGACAGCTTCGCAGTAGTTCATGGAATAAAGTGTCAATCAAGCTTGCAATTCCAGACTAGATGAGCGGCGAATAACCAACGATAGCAAACACAAGGGGTGGTGATTGGAGATCGTAGGGATGCTACGGTAAAGTTCGACTTATCAAATAAAGATCAAAGCCTACACGAGATTGTCAAAAGAGTTATGGAGATGTGGAAGTAGATATGTAATTCTAATTACCATAAATGTTCGAGCGAAATGGAGGAGAAGAAATACGTTCTCTTGAAGAATGTGACACGGATGACTAGGGAGAGATTCAAAGATTCGAACGATATAAGACCCTTATTAATCCCTTTCATTCCTCTCATCAGACCATTTGTAGCACTCTAGCTAGAACCCTAACTCGATTGTTTCCTAATAGTTGATGTACCTCACAAGTCCCATTAATTGGTTGACGAACTATATCTCGGCCTTCAACTTCTAGAACGTTATAAATATTTAGTATCTTGCTCAACGGTAAGGCTACATCGAGTATGAGCCGAATGAACTGTACGATATTGCTAATGGAGCCGCGGAAATTAAAGTTCCAGAAGCAGTACTTCCTAGCACTACCTCAGATTTGAATTGAATAAGTAATTTCGAATTCATTACGATAGTAGTTTGACTCGTTACTTAAGTCAGTACCAAGTCTGGAACCTAGAGATCGTTAAGGAAACAATTTATGATATGTTTTAGGTATACCGACTAAGCTAACACCATTTTGATCGATTTCGGATATTATTCGTTGAAGCGACATGGCTTGAAGATAAATAATCACATGAATAGAAATCGGTTCCTATTGTCGGCACCAACTTTCATTACTTGCTAGAGATTATACGCTCAAGTGATATCTATCATGATAATGAATTCTCCAATCACAAGATTTGAAGGTATTATGGAGAAACCACCAGGTTGATGAAGCGACGGATGAGCAAGAAAATAATTTTAAGAAATTGTATTTCCATGTTCGAATAATAGTTGAGAATCTGGGGACCAGATTCTTTTAAGGAGGGAAGTGTGTAACACCCCGTAAATATGTAAGTTGTTTAAGTTTGGGGATAATTGAATTTATTTAGTTGATATGTGTCGATATGAAATTATAATATATCTCGAATTTGATGGGAAGTGTAGAATTGTAATTATCTAAAGTTATGGCATCTATTTGGTAATTAAGAAAACAATTTGGCCTTATAGCCAATTTTCAGAATTTATAATTGAGATATGGATTGACGTGTGCATCATCAATTGCAGCCACGTTTCTTCTTCTTCTCTCACCTTCTCACCGTCTCTCTCTCTCCATCTTCATCTCTTCACTCTCTCTTTTCTTAATTACCCAACCTTTATCTCGTTCATTTAACAGTTCTAGCAATAGCAATATTCATGGTATCTTCCTTTCTCCATGAAAACTCACGGCCGAGCACCCCTTTAGAACCTTTGTTCTTCCGATTTTTAAATTAGTAAATCTAGAAATCTTAAAATAGCAACATGGTTGAAAGATACGGGGCTGAGATGGTGTTCTATTTCCAGCAGCCGGAATCCGGCGAAGAAGACAAGTTGTCACTTATAATTCGAATTTCAGCAGTTAGGCCTTCAAAGAAATAATTGTTTAGAGGCCTTGAGATTGAACCTCGTTGATCAGGATCCATCGTTAGAAAGCTAATGAATTTGGCTCTCTATTGGTGGTAGTTCTCGATGGCTTGCACCGACGTTGGTCGCCGGAGTTTGACGAAGAATTCACCCTGCTCGCTGCGATTTTGGGGAAGCAAAATCTGCTGCCGCACCTGTTTTCGGGGCCGAAATCGAAAGGTTTCGAATGCGAATTTGGAATCGGTTCCTTCAGGAAACTCGTAGAGGACATCGTAAACTATAAGTAAGTGTTCAATTGTATAGAATTAGAATATTTAATATACGTGTTTTTGAGGTCCGAATCCGATGACAGTAATCTGCCGGAAACAGGGCAGTTTTGAGTACCTTCTTGCGGGACTGTTTTCGATATGTTCGGGTCAGAATTTAGGCTGTGCGTCTTCATGAAACTTGTAGATTAAGTTGTCAGGTTTCATTTGATGTATTATTTGGACAATTTGGATAACTTTACAATTTGTTATGATTTTTCAAACGGGCTGTGACAGCGGACGAAATTATCCGAAAATCTGGTAGGTTTATGTATTCATCTTTCGGGGTTGTTATTGACGGGTTATGTTGTTAATTTGGGATTAGTGTCTTCAGTAAACTTGTAGATACAGATGTTACCTTTAACTTTATATATCGTTTAGGTCATTCGGATAAGTACGACGATCGAAGTGATTATTTGAATAGAGTGCCACGAGAAGCAATTCTTAGTATATGTTTAAGAAATTGACTATGTCATATAGTGGATGGTAATATGGCTATATTACTGTTTGGAATCTTATTTAGTTCTAATATTTTCATAGGTGTTGAGCGTAGTAAAGCTCTCACTCAAGGTTTAAGCTTAAAGATGTTTCTATAGCACTTCTATAACACTAGCGTTGGACTCCAGGTGAGAAACTATGACTCCTTATCCAATTTCTTTCCTGCGCATAATATCTCCTTTGTTTGAACCGAATATTTTGTACATATTGAAGCCTTTGATACCTTTATTATATTTGTTCTTGAAATATGATCCTTAATGTTCTGCGAGCATATTGTTTTCTTGGCTCGAACTTGGAACCTTGATCTTGTTCTTGAAATCTTGAACTTGTCATTTCTCTTGGTTGCTATGTTCACGGCTAATTCTTATACTTGATTCATTGGCCTGAACATTTTCCGATATTGGACTATATTTATTCTCAAAATCTTGTCTTGAATGCTTTCCAAGAATAAATATTTCGTTGGCTCGAACTTGAATCTCATGTTTATTGAATTCATTGAAATCTTGATATACTCGCTCTTGGAACCTGACATGGAACTTATTGTTCTTCTTGAATTCCATATTCATGGCAATTCTTTCATTGGCTTGAATTGAATTGAAATCTGAACATGTTCTCCTGAGACTTGATATTCAATTATCATGATCGTGACTTATCTTGTGAATGATTGACTTGATTCTTGAATTGATTCTTGAAATGAATGACTTGATATTCCTAAAAGGAATAATATTGATTCTTGAACCTACTGTCCCCACCCTTGAGGACGCTCTTGGGGGAGCTGGGCCCTAGGACCATTTCGGCAAGACGATCGGGCAGTATTGGGCTGACGATGACTGGTCTCCCGAATGGTACCTCCTGATGGTTCGGACTCACGTTCGTTTGGAGTTAAACGTTCCTGAGCCGGATCGGCACGTTCCGGTCGTGCCTCTTGCCTGTTTCCGACCGAGTGGCCACTCGGGACGGAGTGGAGGGATAAGGATGTCATATGATTTTATTTGTTGGGAGTTACAAGGTTGGAGACCCCACCAAATATTGAACTCAAACCGTACATGTTACACTCTTGTACATGTTACACTTCTGTTAATGAAATTCTTGTAAAGTTTCTCGTTATATGTTCTGTTCTGTTGATTCTCATCATACTCATGGATCATATGTTTTTCACTAAGTCATTCGGACTTATTCGTTTCTCCTTTCTGATATTAATGCGCAGGTAAAAGAAAGATTTATACCTAAATTTTCATACTAAGAGTTAAAGCTCGTGTATACCTCTGATTAGTCTCGTCGAGAGGTATCTCTATTTATGTTCCGTATAGGAATCCTTTGATCGAGAATTTTGTAATAGAGTAAGTGGTGTCGAAGTCGACTTGTAATAGAACCTCCTTTTGTAAACACGATGGTATAGATATTGCGGTTTAACATTTTGATCATCGAAATTTTGAGGAGCATATTTGGGGTCACTGAATGTACTGTATGTTGAGTGGTGTTCCGCCACGAGGTGCCTGCTACTCGGGGCGGGGCGCTACACCCTTCTTAATTTCGGACGGCCGTGCGGGATTTTAGCCTAAAATCCGCACGGCCGTGTGAAAAGCTGGTTTTGGGCAGTAGCTGGGTCCGATTCTCGGACGACCGTGCGAGACTCCAGGTCTTTTTCCGCACGGCCGTGTGACAAGTTTCGGAAATTCCAATTAAGACCCTGAAAAATAAAAACTTCTAATTAGTGCCCCTAAAACTTTTTTTTTTTTTTTTTTTTTTAAATAAAAGAAAACTAACACTAACAAGATAAAACAATAAAAACAAAAATTAAAAGAAAATAAAATAAAAGAACGAAAAACGAAAGCTCGGGTTGCCTCCCGAGAAGCGCTAAGTTTACAGTCTTCAGCCGGACTTTGTCTGCTTCTTTGTTCAAGCTAACGTGACCGAAGTCACTTGGCGATTGAATTCCCCTCCATGATAATGCTTGAGGCGTTGTCCATTGACCTTGAACGATTTTTCGGTCTCGGGGTCCAATACTTCGACTGCGCCATGCGGAAATACGTCGAGTATAGTAAACGGTCCGGACCATCTTGACTTGAGTTTTCCCGGGAACAACTTTAGACGGGAGTTGTAGAGGAGAACCAATTGCCCCTTTTGAAATTCTCGATGCAATATCTTGTTATCGTGCCAACGCTTGGTTTTTTCCTTGTACACACGATTGCTTTCATATGCATTCAATCTCAATTCGTCGAGCTCGTTGAGTTGCAGCATTCGTTTCTCCTTGCACGCTTCAATATCGAAATTCAGCTTTTTAATTGCCCAAAACGCATTATGCTCCAATTCAACCGGTAGATGACACGCCTTGCCATAAATCAAACGAAACGGTGTCATCCCAAGTGGAGTTTTGTAAGCCGTACAATATGCCCAAAGTGCATCATCCAATTTCCTCGACCAATCTTTCCGGGTAGGACTCACAACCTTTTCGAGGATGTTTTTGATTTCACGATTCGTTACCTCGGCTTGCCCGTTCGTCTGAGGGTGGTATGCCAATGCGACTTTGTGCTTTACTCCATACTTGGCCAAGAGTGCTTCGAATTGTTTATTGCAAAAGTGAGTGCCTCCATCACTAATAATTGCTCGTGGCGTTCCAAAACGAGTGAAAATCTGTCTTTTTAAGAAAGCACAAACCACTGCAGAATCATTAGTAGGAAAGGCGGCCGCCTCAACCCATTTAGATACATAATCGACGGCCACTAAGATGTATAAGTTATTGAATGATGGGACAAAAGGTCCCATAAAATCTATCCCCCATACATCAAAGGGCTCTACTTCGATCATTGTATTTAATGGGAGTTCGTGCCTCCTTGAAATATTACCAACTCGCTGGCATCTATCACAACTTGAAACAAAATTATAGCAATCTTTAAACAAAGTTGGCCAAAAGAAACCTGATTGAAGCACCTTTCTCGCCGTGCGCTCTCCTCCATAATGTCCCGCATAATCCGAGCCATGGCAGTGGAAGAGTATATCTCCTTGCTCGCTTTCCGGTACACATCTTCGAATGACTAAATCGCTGCATTGTCTAAACAGAAAGGGTTCTTCCCAAAAGTAGAAATTCACATCGTGTAAAAACTTTTTCCGTTGATGAAAAGTGAGCTCGGGTGGTAGTACATGGCTAACTAAATAATTCACAAAATCCGCATACCATGGTACTTCTTGATTATTAATCGCAAGCAATTGTTCATCCGGAAAATTTTCATTAATGCAAGTTGGATCTTTGACTTCCGTTTCTAACCTAGATAGGTGATCGGCTACTTGGTTTTCGCTACCCTTACGGTCACGAATTTCCAAGTCGAACTCTTGCAACAATAATACCCACCTAATAAGTCTAGGTTTTGCCTCTTTCTTTTCTATCAAATATTTTAAAGCTGAGTGATCCGTGAAGACAATGACTTTGGTGCCTATAAGATATGATCTAAATTTTTCGAACGCAAAAACAACTGCTAGCAACTCTTTTTCAGTGGTGGTATAATTCAATTGTGCATCGTTGAGAGTTTTACTAGCATAGTAAATTGAATGAAAAATTTTATTCTTTCTTTGACCTAACACGGCACCTACCGCAAAATCGCTGGCATCACACATAAGCTCAAAAGGTTCATTCCAATCGGGCACAACAATAATAGGGGCAGTTACTAACCTTGTTTTTAAGTCGTCGAAGGCTTTGAGGCATTCGTCATTGAAATCGAATTTGATATCCTTCTCCAACAAATTGCACAATGGTTTGGCCACCTTGGAGAAATCTTTGATGAACCGCCTATAGAATCCCGCATGTCCCAAGAAACTTCGAATTCCCTTTACGAAAATTGGTGGCGGTAGTTTCTCGATTGTCTCGATTTTTGCTCGATCGACTTCTAACCCCTTCTTTGACACCTTGTGTCCTAGCACAATCCCCTCTTGCACCATAAAGTGGCACTTTTCCCAGTTGAGCACCAAGTTTGTTTCTTCACACCTGCGAAGAACCTTAGCCAGTATTTGGAGACAAGTGTCATACGTATCACCGAAGACAGAAAAATCATCCATAAAAATTTCAAGACCACATTCAACCATGTCCGTAAAAATTGCCATCATACAACGTTGAAAAGTAGCAGGAGCATTGCACAAACCAAAAGGCATACGTCTAAAAGCAAAGGTACCAAAAGGACAAGTAAAAGTGGTTTTGTCTTGGTCCTCGGGAGCTATGGCAATTTGGTTATAACCGGAATACCCATCTAAAAAACAATAAAATTCTTGACAAGCTAGCCTATCAAGCATTTGATCAATAAAGGGCAACGGGAAGTGATCTTTTCGAGTGGCTTTATTCAATTTTCTATAATCCATGCAAATTCGCCAACCCGTTACTGTCCTAGAAGGGATTAATTCATTTTTTTCGTTTTTTATAACAGTCATTCCCCCCTTCTTGGGTACACATTGTACCGGACTAACCCACGCACTATCGGAGATAGGAAAAATAATACCTGCGTCTAGCCACTTGATGATTTCTTTCTTCACAACTTCCTTCATGATGGGGTTCAATCGCCTCTGTTGTTCCACCGAAGATTTATGGCTCTCCTCCAATATGATCTTGTGCATGCAAAAAGTTGGACTTATGCCCTTGATGTCGGCGATTGTCCATCCAAGTGCTAGCTTATGCTCTCGCAATACCTCCAAAAGTCTCTTTTCCTGTAGACCTGTCAAAGATGAAGAAATAATAACAGGTAAGGTTTCATGAGCTCCAAGATACATATATTTTAAATGAGATGGTAAAACTTTAAGCTCAAGTTTCGGAGGTTCGATCACTGAAGGCTTAAAAGTGACAGATAACGGGATCTCCGTCTCCAAACTCTCAAAGCGTGGTCTTGACAGCGGCTTTGCCGAATCCAACCAACATAATTGTTCCGTCACTTCTTCTTCTTCAACTGATGTTCCTACACACAAAGATGCTTCCAACGGATCCGCAATTAAAGGTTCAACAAAATCAAAATTCAATTGATCTAACACATCAAAAGCAAAGCATTCATCAACCTCTTGAGGGTGTTTCATTGTACGGAAAACATCAAATTTAATCGTTTCATCCCCCAAAGACATAGATAAAATTCCGTTATACACATCAATTATAGTTCTACCCGTTCTCAAAAAAGGTCTTCCCAAAATCAAGGGAATTTCTTTATCTTCTTCCATATCAAGAACTACAAAATCTGCAGGAAAGATGAATTTATCTACTTTAACTAACACATCCTCTACTATTCCCTTTGGGTATATGAGTGATCTATCGGCTAACTGTAACGTCACAGATACCAATTTTATATCTCCTAATCCCAAACTTTGAAAAACTGAGAAAGGCATGAGATTAATACTTGCACCTAAATCTATGAGAGATTTTGCAAAGAACTTACCTCCGATAGCGACTGGAATCGTAAACTTACCCGGGTCTCCAAGCTTTGGTGGAATTGGGCGCGTAAGAATGGCACTGCATTGTTCAGTTAACGCTATCATCTCATGTTCACCGAATTTTCGTTTCTTTGATACCATGTCTTTCAAAAATTTCACCCAATGAGGCATTAATTCAAGTGCTCGAGTAAAAGGAATATTAATATGTAATTCATTCAATTGCTCAAGAAAACTTTTGTAATACGACTCATTTTTCGCCTTTATCTGGCGTTGAGGATAAGGTACCTGAGGGGTCGGCTTAGGCGCAACGACCCTTTTTTCACCTGGTGAAGCTGTCAGAATCTCCGCTTCTTTTTCTTGTTGCTCCTCCCCATCCTTGCTTTTTGCCTTCTTCGCCACTTCTTCTAATTGTCTTCCATTCCTCAAACTTACGGCTTTGCACTGCTCGTTGGTGCCCTTTCGAGGGTCTTCCGTATTGGACGGCAGTGTACCGGCTGGCCTCGCGTTCAATTGGGTCGCAAATTGGCCCATCTGTGTTTCCAAATTTCGAATGGAAGCTTGGGTGGTCGTCATAAATTGGGCCAAAATATTTGCGAGGTCTCCGCCTTGAGGTGGTGCTTGCGGCTGATTTTGGAATCCGGGCGCTGGTCGTGAATAATTAGGCGGTTGGCCTTGAGGGGGTGCTTGCCTTTGTCCCTGCTGATTTCCTCCCCACCCAAAATTAGGGTGATCCTTCCATCCCGGATTATACGTGTTGGAGTACGGGTTTCTCTGTTGTCGGTTGGCGTCATGCACATAATTTATCGACTCCGTTTCGTCTACGCCTTGATCGGGAGCTTGGACTGCATGGACTTGCTGAGTTTGCAAAGCCGCCACTTGCTTCGATAGCTTCTCTAATTGGGCCGTGATTGCAGTGACCCCGTCTAACTCCAAAATTCCTCCCGTCTTGACTGCTCCGCTATTCGACCGGTCCGATGCCCGCATGTATTTGTTCCTAGCGATTCGTTCCAAGAGCTCGTATGCTTCGTCGTAGGTCAAACTCATGAACATACCTCCAGCTGCCGAATCAAGCACGGTTCTCGAGTTGTCTTGCAATCCATCGTAAAATATTTGCAATTGGCGCCACTCTTGAAGTCCGTGATTCGGGCACCTCCTTACTAGCTGCTTGAACCGCTCCCACGTCTCGAATAGTGCTTCACCGGCTTCTTGTATGAAATTTTGAATTTCTCTCCGGATTCTCTCAGTTTTTGTTGGGGAGTTGTATGTGTTCATAAAAAGTTGCGCTAGCTGGGCCCAAGACGAGATGGAGTGCGGTGCGCGAGTTTGCAACCATTCTCGGGCTGCGCCTTGTAAGGAATGCTTGAACAGGCGGAGTTGCAGTGCTTCGGGTGATACTCTGTTCATCTTGTGCGAATCACACGTCTCGAGAAAATTCACCAAGTGGAGATGTGGATCTTCATGAGCTAGGCCGCTGAATAATCCATTGTTTTGGAGCATAGTGAGGAGTCCCGCTCGAATTTAAAAATTGTTGGCTTCAATGGGGGGCTGCTGGATGCTTGATTGAAACCCATTGAGCGTTGGAACGGTATACTCATGCAGTGCTCGTTGACGAGGTGGTGGATTAATTAGCAGGCGTTGGTTTTGCTCGTTGATGATTTCTCCTGCCACATTCGGTGGGCGCCTTTGGTCACCTTCTCCACGATTATTCTCGTCCTCCATCGTTGCCGGATTGTTTTGGGCTAACCGTTGATTTCTCCTGGCTTGCCTAAACGTTCGCTCAATTTCGGGATCAAGAGGTAGCAGGCTCGTGTCGTGTCCTCTTCGCATAAAAAGTACCTAGAATAAAATAAATAAATAAAAAAAATTAATTAAATAAAATAAATAAATCAAAAATTTGGCTGAAGTAAGAAAAATTGCTCAAATTTAATATTAGGATAAATAAATAATTTAGCCGTATTCCCCGGCAACGGCGCCAAAAACTTGTAAAACAATCGGCATATACAAATCAATACATTGATATAATAATAAAATAAATAAAAATAGAACAGTAAAACCCACAAGGTCTCTGACACTTTTGTCAAAACATTAATTCGTGGAAAGGTTGTGATTTTGCAGGAATAATAATAATCACCCAATTACTCAAAACTAATATCAAAACACAAATAATAATCATAATCGCAATTCAATTTTATGAAATCATAAATTCGTAAGATTAACATATAACATATTTAAGTTCTAAGATGAATCGATTTCAAAACCCTGCTCTGATACCAATTGAAAGACTTTTATTTATTTTATGCGGAAAACCTTAATCACAGAATCTTGAAATCAAATTCATCTTAAGAATATAATCACGTAATAGAGATTATCGACATACCGTTCGCCATGGATTTCGATAGAGACGATGAGTGTTGGGTGCTAAATACCAACACGCAAGTGTACGTATCGCAAACAAGTAGTAAAGTAGACTCGTGAGAGTCGGATGTCGATCCCACAGGGAATACGCAAATTATTTAATCCTAAGTACCAAATCCTAACAATTGTGATTTTTATCCAGCCTACGCAAGGTTGTCAAATTAATTAACTAAATAAATTAAACTAATTAAGAACGCAAGTAATCACGAGAAAATATCAATAATAAACGGATCTAGGATTTTATCTTCCCCCTATGCGATAATTCTTCACCCGATTAATCTCCTATCATGCAAGTTACGATTCCCGATTATTAACCCAAGACACGAAATTATTCATAACCAGCTGTCGCTGCGCTATAAACCTATTATTCATAAAAGATTCACTATATGTCTATGCAAACCTAGTATAAATAAAGCATTAAATAACAAGTCTCGACAACGGCTACCTAAGGTATTATCTGTATGTCTACGATAATACATGCAATCAACACACGCATTCGGTGAAAAACTACTCGAAGGCTCTTCTATCCCTGTTCTAATTATTAAAACGATCTGTCAATCAATTCTAACAATAACAAATAGCAACATAAGTTAGCTACGCTCATGCACTAAATAAGATCAAGATAGAGGAAATAATCGAAGAATTAAACTTGCATAAAAGTAGAAAAATAGGTTCGAATTACCACATAGGGTTCCAATAATATCCTAGAATAAAAACTTAGCTACTCATGTTCGTTACGAAAAGCATAATAAAAATACGAAAAATCATAAAAACTAAAAATAAAAATCAAAGAGGAGAACTAGGATGAAGATTCGTCAAGTCTTCGTCTTCGTTCTTGTGCTCCTCGATCGCGTGTAGAAAGATGAAGAATAAAAACTAACATAAACGATAAAAGGTAAAAGATAGATCTAATTGTGTGCTCTTGGCCTTTAAATAGGGTGCAAAAATATAATAGGGCGGGTTTCCTTGTGTAATTAAAATTCCTTCACTGCGCCTTCACGTCCACCCGGACGGCCGTGTGAGATTGAGAACTAAAATCCGCACGGCCGTGCGGTCTTTTAATTCTCCAGAATTCTGCTTTTTTCACTTTTTGCCCACTTTTTCTCCGAAATTGCAGTTTTCACCCCAAAAGTTGTCAATTCTCCAATTTGCACCTAAAATACAAATAATAGCCATTTTAAGCACCAATTATCATTAAAACACACCAAAAGCTCCAATTAAAAGGTACAATTAAGTGTATAAATATACACTTAACAATGAGCAATCTACAAGCCGAGCCTAGCCAGGCCTCCTTTCGAATCTCCTTGTGAGAATTTTATTCGTAGGCACACCTTCTTCTCTCTATCTCTCTAATATCACAACTCACGAATATTTCTGTAAGTGATGGAATTCAATTTACGTCTGATGGTTGAGGAGAAGAGCTGTGGATTTCTTTTATAGATGAGAGAAGAGGGCCACGATTGATTTGTAACGGCAGAAGACAAATCCCACCCATCATGGTCTTTTACTGCCTTCAACGTTACAAATCAATTACCATAAAATCACCTTAATACCATGATTTGAATTACCCACAATTAATAAATTAAATACAAAGGTTAATGGGCCATTAAAATAAAACGTTACAAAAATAAAACTAACAGTTTTTTCTTGGAACGGAATTGAAATTAACTTTTCGCTGCCGTAAAAAAATTGTAGTTTTCTTTCAGAAATTACTACTTCGGCCCCGATTCATCAGATTTGCAACTCCCTTCTTCTTGTCACAATAAAAAGGACATTTATGTAAATATAGCTTGCAATCTAGTTGAACTCCCACTTCACATGTATCCAAGCTAAGTACTTATTTAAAATCGAAAAACCGAATTTGAGCAGTGAAGATTATCATCTGAATTAAGTGGCAATACATAAAAAAATTGTCTAATAACTGCGAAAATCAAGAACCTCAAATTTGGTGCTTCGTCCGATCGCAACTGATTGGACACGTTATCAATAGCAGAGTTGAGCTGTTCGATTTTCTCCACCAGTTTCTTGCGTTGCTTCTGTTAGTAGTTATGGAGCAAGAAATATTAATCAAAAATATATTTTTTTTTCAATATAAATTAACACAATCCATAACTAGGAAAAAAAATGTTTCCTCGTAGATAAACTTGGGCGGGCAGCTTTTTCATGAGATCCTTTTTGTCGGATCCTTTTTTATTTTTTTTATATCACCTGATCGAGGAGCATAAACACAACCAAGTGTGCCGACGATTAATCCACCTAAAACAAAGCCACCGACAAAGATGCTCGAAATATCAAATGCATAAATACACGAGATTTCAAGTAAGTGCTTGCGAAAGAAAAAAAGTCGAAAGTCTTGTCTTGATTATTTAAACCTTTTGCTTGGGACCGCATTCTATTTAAATCCTCATTTCAAATTCAATGCAGCTCGTATTTATCAAAGATTAGAAACTAACTCGTATAGAGAACTGCAGAATGTTATACTTATATATATATCTAGGTTTGAACCGTACATTTGTAGCTCTGTTTTCCGAACATATAATTTCCATATGATACCTTATTTTCGGCTTACATAGTCTATAGCTTCAGTGACTAAGATTACAGTAACAAGCATGAATAAATTTTACTGTGAATGCAATTAGATGTTCATCCAAAATGTAGGCCTGCATACAGCAGAATCCCATTCAGACAATTCATCGAACACCATGTGAACGGGCTGTAAACCACCCTATCAGTTCAGACAACTCATTGGGATGTTTGTTTTTATTTCCAAAACCCATTTACAGTTTTATACTATTCATAAAACCGACATCATGTTTGTTTAATAATTTTATCCAGAAAATCCCATTTTTTCTTATAAAATTTCTATTGGAAATACACTATTCATACTTTTTATCAATTTTAAAACCTACTAAAATCTACTAACTAACCTATATATTTTATGAATTTATTCCACCAACACATTTCTCTCTCCTTCTATTCATCCCTCATTAATATTTGGGGCTATATGCCAAACACCCTTCATTGGGATTTTAATTCTTGATAAATCATTTATTTATAAATGATATTTGAGATAAATCCAATGGGCCTGAAAACTATTCCCATAATAATTATAAATCCAATAATAATGGTAATATAAATAATAATACTAATAAATAATAAAATAATAATAATTATAATAATTATAATAATATAAGAATATAAACAACAACAACAACAACAACAATAATAATAATAATAATAATAATAATAATAATAATAATAATAATAATAATAATAATAATAATAATAATAATAATAATAATAATAATAATAATAATAATAATAACAATAATAATAACAATAATAATAATAATAATAATAATAATAATAATAATAATAATAATAATAATAATAATAATAATAATAATAATAATAATAATAATAATAATAATAATAATAATAATAATAATAATAATAATAATAATAATAATCATAATCATCACCATCATCATCCTCAATCATTATATTCTACTTTTGCACGTACTTTTGTAGAAAAAATTCACCACAACTAAACATATTCTCATTTCTACACTTACATGAAACTAAAAATACCACTTCATCCAAACATATTATCATTTCTACACAAAAACAAATACATCCATTTTTTCCTTCAGAAATTTTGAAAACTACAAATTCCCATTGGAAACATAACCAAACATCCACAGTGATTATGCGAAACAACGTAAATCTTGTATTCGTATTTTCTCTCTCTTCTTGTGTCGATGAAATCGAAGAAGCCAAGCGGCAAAACGCGTGGTTATCCTTTTTTGTTTTTATCTCTGCTTTCTTTCCTTCATCCTCGAGCTCTCAAAACGCGACTTTAATATATTATAAAATGAGCAATTACAGTTTTCATCCCTCAAGTTTGCACCGATTACATATTTGGTCATCTATGTTCACAAAAAACACATTTGGTCCTTCATATTCTAATAATTTAATACTTTTGGTCATTTTCGTCAATTTACCGTTATCCCGTTAGTTAAGGCAGTGATAGGCAGTAGGCACACGCTTGATTCCATTAGTTTTAACGGGAAATTGACGGAAATGAGTACAAATGTTAAATTTATGGAACATAAGGAACCAAATGTGAAATCAGTGCAAACTTAAGGGATACAAACTGTACTTTTCCCAATTATAAAATCCATTGCTTTCGAATTTAAAATTTAAATTGTATTATCCAAAATTTAGTATTTATCTTAAATTTAAATTAATTTTGTTCCAAGTCAAATTCCTATGTATTTTTGAATTCCGCCAATTCCGATCCCAAAATATCACAATTTAGAACATTTCCATTCCCGATTTTTCCGAATATTCTATTGTACTATTACATAATGGAGTAGTTGGTGAAAGGTAGTGTAATTAAACCATTTCTGGACAAAAGTATATATACTATATAGTTATATTTTCATTCTCCAATTTGTCACATTAATTAATTAATATATACATACAACATATATATACAGACGGCCGGCTAGTAATATTCTTGACTCACAAGTGATCACTAGTAGACACGGCCACGACGCGGGTTTGACCCGGACCCGCCTCGCCCCAGCCCCGTCCCGTTGACCGCATACCCGGACCCGCCCAAGCACGGGTCGGTTTCGGGTTCAGAGACTCGATACTATATAGTTATATTTTCATTCTCCAATTTGTCACATTAATTAATTAATATATACATACAACATATATATACAGACGGCCGGCTAGTAATATTCTTGACTCACAAGTGATCACTAGTAGACACGACCACGACGCGGGTTTGACCCGGACCCGCCTCGCCCCAGCCCCGTCCCGTTGACCGCAGACCCGGACCCGCCCAAGCACGGGTCGGTTTCGGGTTCAGAGACTCGATGGGTCTACCCAACGGGGGGTCCGAGGACCCGTCGGGTCAACCTGAATTTCGGGTTAGGGCAATGGGGGATTCGAACTCAGGTTAGTGGGCAGAGTTGGGCAACTCTAACCATTGGGACAACGAACATATTTGATTAAATGTAGACAAGAAATATATATATATATATATATATATATATATATATATATATATATATATATATATATATATATATATATATATAAGCTAGTGTAAAATGATAAATATGTTATATAAATTATTAATTTTCATATTAATTATTATTAAATAATTTTAATCAAATATTAACAGATGCAATATAAGAAAATTTTAAAAAAATATATATAGAATAACGGTTCAAAACTTCAAAACATCTATTATTAATTACTATATCAATATAATTTCCACTATTGAAAAATATAAAGTATTGAATCAATTCAATATATAAGCAAATACGTTGATTTAATACAAACTCACTTATGTTATTAAAATCGATAGTGTGAAAAATTCGAATGAAGAAAAAAAAAAATAAGATGTTTATTTAAAAAAAAACATCTTATTTATTTAAGTCGGGTCAAACTTTGGTGGCAAAAATCGGCCAAAAATTGGTCCAAAATTGGTTTTTTTTTATGCTTCAAAATAAAAGTTGAGATTTTAATAAAAAAAACGTATGAGTTTATGATTTATTTTGTTTATGTTAACTGTTATTGTTAAAGAACTAATGATGTATGCTAAGAATGTTCTAGAATAAATTTAAATTCAAAAAAATTGTCTTTTTATTTATATTTTATAAGGATATTTATGTATTATGATCTTATTTTTATTCGATAGCATGATAGCATGACAAGGCTTTTTAATTTTCTTGTATAAATAGAATATATCAATAATGAGAAATTCAATTCATTCTCTTCAAAACTTCCATTAGCAGATTTCTCTCTTCCTCTCCTCTGTTTACTATCTCTTGTTTTTCAATTATAATATATTATTATAATATCTAAATTGATATTACTATTCGTATATTAGTTTATCCTATAATTTATTATTATAACACGAGCACGAGGTTTTGCTCGATAGGAATTTGCTATTTTCATATTCTTCTTTCTATTTTATTTTACGAAAATCCAGATCCTCAATCTATTGTCGAAAAGACAAACGAGAATGATTAGCGAATACTTCGGTATTTTATACGCTATCATTTCTCAAATGATATGATGGATTCGTGTATATGTATATACATATAGCTTATATACTATCTGAATTGCTGCTGAAATATAACTTCGAGTCTAAACTCGTTGAGACAAGAAAGCCGATTTAGTAAATCGCTAATATAACTCCGAGTCTAAACTTGTTGAGACAAGAAAGCCGATTTAGAGGCTAAATCATAATATAACTCCGAGCCTGAAACTCGTTGAGTCAAGACGTGATAGTATCCATCAAAAGCCGATTTAAAGGCCAAATATCTGAAAATATCTCCGAGCATGAAGCTCGTAGAGTCACTAGACGAGGTAAAACTCGTCAAGAGCCAACTTAGAGGCTATTAATCACAAGTCCAAGGTTAAAGGGTTTTAAGTTGTTTTGTACCCACTGTTATATAAATCTCTCTTGGAAGGTGTGATTCCCATGATTGAGTTGTTTTGAATAAACCCACATGTACATATCTCCCTTTGAGGATAAATACCCGAGGCCGAGCTGATTTTGATACACGTACATGAAAAATATGGACAAATATGATTATTGCCTACTCAATAGTGCAACTACACACTCAATATTCAATAATAAAATATATTTTTCGAGTGTGACTTTGTGCAAGGCACAAGTTAAAACCATAGCAGGTTCCGCGGAAATAATAGATGGCTCCAGGAACGCAACAATTGTGTTGCCTAATGGTACCACTTTGCATATTGAAAATGCATTGATATTCGGTAGATCAAATAAGAATCTACTGAGTTGTAAAGATGTGAGACGCAATGGGTATCATTTAGAGACACTGGTTGAAAATACCGTGGAGTGTCTATGCGTCACATCATATGTCATGAGCAAAACAATTGTTCATGAGAAGTTCGAAGCGACAGCTTCTGGACTGTATTGTGTCCGAATTCAAGCTTTCGAATCCTACGCCACTATGCCATGGAAACTTGTTAATCCCGATATACACGGGTTATGGCATGATCGATTGGGTCACCCAGGAACGACTATGATGCGTAGGATTGCACAACATACTAAGGGACATCCATTAAAAGATACAAAAATCTTGATGTCCAATGAATATTTCTGCGAATCATGTTCACAAGGAAAGCTCATTATAAAACCTTCCATTGAAAAGGTCGGTTATGAATCACCATCGTTTTTACAATGTATTCATGGTGATATCTGTGGACCAATAAACCCTGCAAGTGGGCCATTTAGATATTTTATGGTTTTGGTGGATGCATCTTGTAGATGGTCCCACTTATACTTATTATCTACGTGAAATGTTGCATTTGCGCGTTTGCTAGCACAAGTTATTAAACTCCGAGCACATTTCTCTGACTATCCCATTAAAAAACATAAGAATGGATAATGCCGGAGAATTTACATCAAAATTTTTTGATGAGTATTGTGCAGCACTGGGAATAAATGTCGAGCACCCAGTAGCATACGTTCACACTCAAAATGGACTGGCGGAATCTCTGATTAAACGCGTCCAAATAATTGCTCGTACACTGCTGATGAGATCTAAACTCACTAGTGCAGCATGGGGCCATGTAGTATTGCATGCATCAGCACCGATTAAATTACGCCCCACTGCTTATCATATGCATTCCCCAATGCAATTGGCATTAGGCTTTGAGCCCGATATTTCGCACCTTCGCACATTTGGTTGCGATGTGCATGTGCCAATTCCTACTCCTCAGAGGACTAAATTGGGTCCCCAACGCCGACTTGGCATATACGTTGGGTTTGATTCACCGTCGATTATTAGGTTCTTAGAACCAATGACGGGTGATTTATTTACCGCTAGATTTGCGGATTGTCACTTTGATGAGACCTTATTTATACCGATTGGTAAGGATATTCCCAATGTCCGTGATAATGATAAACAAAAACCAATCAAGAATCTCACATGGCGTGAGCAACATTTATCTCATCTCGACTCATGTACCTCTGAATGCGAAAATGAGATCCATAGAATCATTCATTTACAAAATATTGCCAATAGAATTCCTGATGCATTTAATGATGCCAGTAAAGTCACATAGTCTTGTATTCCAGCTGCGAATGTTCCAGCTAGGATCTCTGTTCCTGAAGAACATGCGAAAATGAATGATGATCCCCCACGACAAAAACGGGGTAGACCTATTGGATCAAAGGACGTTGTTCCTAGAAAAAAGAAAGGGGAAAATCGATGAACCCTCGAACCAAGTGGTTTCTAGTGAGAATGCTCCAGATTAATCTTTTGAGCCTCATATCGAAAAAACGATATCAAATCCCGGGAATACAGAGAATCCCATAAGTTAATGGAATGAAATATGGGATAGAAATGAGATAATCATCGATAATATTTTTGCATTCTCGATTGCACAAGAAATAATGTATGATGATTATGATTGTGAACTGCGTTCCATAATGGAATGCCGTCAAAGAAATGATTGGCCCAAATGGGAGGAAGCAATTAAATCTGAATTAGCTTCCCTAGAAAAACGGAAAGTATTCGGGAAAATCGTTCAAACTCCGGATAATTAAAGCCCGTTGGGTATAAATGGGTATTTGTGCGTAAGAGGAACGAGAACAATGAAATTGTAAGATATAAAGCCCGCCTTGTAGCTCAAGGTTTCTCCCAGCGGCCTGGGATTGATTATGATGAGACGTATTTGTTAGAGTAGGTGACTAACTAGCCAACATGTGGCTGTGGTCTTTCGTATTTATTATTGTAATAAACGAACCTTTTTTCGTATTAATGATAAAACAACTTGGCATTCTATATCTTTGTCCCTTTGTCACAAGCATAGATATAGTCCTTACAGTTATTACAAGTACGAGTAAATGATCGTTAGGATCGTGAGATATTTACTTTAGTATTATAACTGTTAAACGTGTTCCTAGTCGAAGGGTTACGCCACCAATGAGGATATCGGCCTTTCCCATTAAGAGACTAGCACTTAGTGTATGTGTACTGCATCTCATCAGTAAACGGTATTGTGATATCGGCATGCATAATTGGGTGCTCGTAAGTTGACGAGTTCACTGAACTCCCTCACCCTAGAAATCTCTAAGTGGTTCCCAATAATCGAGTAGAGATATCTATGGTATAGTTGTACACCATTAGTCCTTATGACCTAGACATCAGCATTTCGATTCTCTAAGTCATGCACGTAACGATTACAACACTTAGAACGATCGCACCGTTATTGAACATATAAAGAGGTCTCGACGAACCAATGCCTCTAGTTCAATCGGGACATATGAATCGTAGGGACCGTACTGTACGTTAACTATATTTGAAGGTTCTTGTAGGCACTTCATTTGTATCTAGGGAATCATAACGCGTAGTTGCTAGACGCCAATCTTGATTCGTTGGGTGATTAAGGTGAAACGAGCTTCATCTTAATCGTAACTCTAAGGGACGAGTTTTGACCACAAAGGGTTGTGGGCCCACGGCTAGCTTACACCTGAACCATCGAGGGTCACACTGCTCGTGCACATGAGATCTTTGAATAAACGGTCAGAGATAAAATAGTTTATCTTTGCATGATTGGAAGTCAATATGATTGGGTCCAACATTCGTAATTTGGAATTATGAATGAGAATAAGAAGAGGAAAAGAATAGGCGAACATTGTAGTGGACTTTCTTAATCGGGAAGTTTCCAAATTTAGAAAGTGCACTAAATTAGGGTTTCCACTTTTGGAAAGTTGGAAATTGAGAGTTGGCACTCGTAATGACGAGGACATTATAATGATTCCGAAAATGTAATCGTTGCAATTTTCCGATCATTGAATTGAGAGAGACGAGCAAGTAAAAGAACTAACGAACTTAAGCTGTTGGGCCCGGTCCAACTTAAGCCCGTTAGGGTTTTATGCAAGGCACTATAAATACTTGATTTATAGGCCTTGTACAAAAAACACAAGACCTAACCCTAACCCTAACCCTAGCCGCTCCCTCTCTCGATCGGCCACCCTCTCCCGCGGCCACCACCGCCGCCGTCGCCGCTATCTCGCTAGAATTGGCCATCTCTTGGCAGATCCAAGTTGGTAGTTCTTTTCTCTTTTCGTTTCTTCCGTTTTATTCTAACTACTTCGTGTCTAGTGCCACGTTTTAGTAGATCGAAGTATACGAGGTGAAATCCGAGAGCAGGAAGATCGAAGAATCGAGGAGCAGACCTCGAGCCGACGACGCACGCGACCCCACGCGCCGCCCCGAAGACCGCGCGTGAGATACACGCGCCGCCGTGCCCGTCTCGCCGCTGCTGCCCCGGATTGTACGGATTGGTTTCCGTAGCAATCTCGACTTGCTTAGCGCTCCTACCTCACGCTTCAAGAGGTAAACACACGAATTTCATGTTTTTGATTCGTTTACGTTTAAACAATATATATTCATGTTCGTTCTCGTATGATTTTATGTGATGACGTGAAATCGTTTTAATTATTGCGAGCATGTTATTTGGTTTAAACGCGAGCATGCTAATTGATTTAAATTCGGTTAAATTATTTGGCATGTATGTTGTTTTAATTTTGCTGGAAGCGCAAAGGTACGCAATTAATTGTTTCCATATGTCGGGCATGTGTTTATGTGTTTTAAAGTCGTTTCAATCGCATAAAATTTTTGTTTTCCCCTGCGTACACGTGCCTGATTCCCAACAGTATTCACTAGTGATGGATACGATCACTTTCCGTTTTCTTATCAATATGGTCGTCCAAGAGGGACTGGACCTGCGTCTAATGGACGTTGTAACGGCCTATCTATATGGTTCACTAAATTCTGATATTTATATGAAAATTCCCGATGGATTTAAAATGCCAAACTCTTGCGCTCCTCGTGAGCTGCACTCAATCAAATTACAGAGATCATTGTATGGTCTAAATCAAACCGGTCGCATGTGGTATCATAGATTGAGTGAATACCTTATCAGGGAAGGTTATAAAAATGATCCTATTTGTCCATGCATTTTTATTAAAATATCATAAACCGGATTTGATATTATTGCGGTTTATGTAGATGACATGAACCTCGTTGGCACTCCTGAAGAGTTGGCCAATGTTGCTGAATATTTAAAGAAAGAGTTTGAGGTCAAGGACCTTGGAAAAACCAAACTCTGTCTTAGTATTGAGCTTGAGCATAAATCATACTTATACACCAATATGCATATACTAAACGAGTGCTCAGAAAGTTTAATATAGAAAATTCTAATTCATTGAGCACGCCTATGGTTGTGCGCAATTTAGATCCTCAAATGGATTCCGACCTAAAGAATTTAATGAAGAGATACTTGGCCCAGAAGTGCCGTATCTAAATGCTATCGGAGCATTAATCTATCTAGTACAATGCCCTCGACCTGATGTCGCTTTTGCGGTAAATGTGCTTGGCGATACAGTTCTGACCTACCCGGAGACACTGGAATGGTGTTAAACATATTTTTAGATATCTACGTGGTACTGCAGATTTGGTATTATTTTATTCAAAGAATGCAACTAACCAAGGGTTAGTTGGTTATGCCGATGCGGGATATAGATCTGATCCCCACAAAGCTCGCTCACAAACAGGATATTTGTTTTGTTATAATGGTGCAGATATATCTTGGCGATCTACCAAACAGACATTGGTGGCCACCTCCTCAAATCACTCAGAAATAATAGCTCTTTATGAGGCAGACAGAGAATGTGTTTGGCTACGATCCATTATTTCACATATACAAAATTCCTGTCAATTACATCTAGTTACAGACACGCCCACAGTCATTTACGAAGACAATGCTGCTTGTATACCACAAACAAGAGGCGGATACATAAAAGGTGATAAGACCAAACATATATCACCAAATTTCTTCCACACACATGAGCTTCAGAAGAATGGAGAGATCGATGTTCGACAAATTCGCTCATGTGGCAATCTTGCTGATTTGTTTACTAAGTCCTTGCCGACTTCTATATTTGAGAAGTTGGTATACGCCATTGGAATGAGAAGAGACAACATGAAGCAAGATTGACGGCCTATTTCAGAAGCTATATATTGATCATTTCAGGAGGAGCAATGGTGCGCTCTACTCTTTTTCCCTTATGACTTGTTTTGTCCCATTGGGTTTTCCAGCAAAGGTTTTTAACGAGAAGCTAATAATCATGATTTGGATTCGAGTGATGTACTCTTTTTTCTTTTTGACCGGCTTTGTCCCGCTGAGTTTTTCGGCTTGAGGCTCTTAACGAGACATATATTTTACTCATCCAATTATTGTTGATACAACAATGATGCTTCGTTCAATGGGGAGTGTTGTGAAAACAAGTCTACACGTGGACTATGCATGACCATGTAATTGAGATGGAAATTTCCTTGTGTATTAAGCAATGTTGTCAAAACCGGACCGGACCGGCCGGTCCGACCGGTCCGACCGCGACCCGCCATAAAACCAGTCCGGTTTGACCATCAAAACCAGAGAAATCAAAACCCGGGTTCAAATGGCCGAAACCCGGTCGAACCGGGGAAAACCCGGGACCCGGCGAACCGGCCACTGACCCCGGTTTTGCTCCAAAACGCGTTAATTTTTTTTTTCTTTTTCTTTTCCTCAAAACGTCGTCGTTTCATTGCTAGGTTTAAGAAAAAAAAAAAAGTCTGAAGCAGACGTCTTTTAGTCTTTTCAATTCCCTGCAAACAAAACCCATGCACTAGAATTGATTGATTACGCCGCCACCTGCAATTTGCCAGCCACAAAATCAAACGATTGATTGACGTAAAGGTTAAAGGTATATGATTTCTCTTGCTTTTGACTTTTGTTTGCAAGGAATTATGATTTTTATTTCAATACTCGTGAAAGTTGGATGTTTACCAACATATATAAAATAAATAGCAAATTCAAAATAAAACAAGTTGCATAATTGTTTTCATGAAATTGAAAGTAATACAGTTATTATTTTTTTCGCTTGAAATTGAAAGTATGACAATCAAGAAGTTAATTCAATAATCATGCAAGTTGAACAATTCGTTTATTATATTTCTTTATTTATATATAATTAAATTAAATAAAAAATAAAAAACCCGGGTCGAACCCGGTCGAACCGGTCCAACCGTGACCCGAATGTCCATCCGGTTTTATGTCCGGTCCGGTTCTGACAACATTGGTATTAAGCAAATGAATAAGCTACTTTGTACGTGTCCTATTTTCATTCATGATAGCATGACAAGGCTTTTTAATTTTCTTGTAAATATGATGTATCAATAATGAGGAAAATCAATTCATTCTCTTCAAAATTTCCATTAGCAGATTTTTCTCTCTCTCTGTTTACTATCTCTTGTTTTTCAATTATAATATATTATTATAATAGCTAGATTGATAGTACTATTGGTATATTAGATTTATCCTATAATTTATTATTATAACAATGATGAAGATACAACTATGTTTAAATATCTTGTTATATATGTTTGATTATTTATAAATAATATCTAGATATATATTATATTAAATTTTATAAACCGATTTATTTTCGATTTTTTACCGATTAATCACCGCCGCATCGATTAATCGTGAGTCGGTCTCTGACCGCCTCCAACCCGATTACCGCTTTTTACAACCTTGATAAATACCCATAATTCAATCTTCACAACTTTCATTTTGTTTAGTTTATGTCTCAAAGTCTTAATCGATTCATTGTTTTTCTAAAAAAAAATAGTGTTTAAATTCAATTAGTTTTCTAATTTTGAATTTAAAGTTAATATCATGTTTTTTCAAGTTTCAATATAAGTTTTCTTTTTCTTTCTTGTAAAAAAATAAAAAAAAATTGAAAAATCAGGTGAACCCGGACCCGAACCGGACCAGGCCCGGACCCGGATGAACCCTGTTGCACCCTCAATGATTTACTAGAAATTTAAGATAGAGATTTAGAAAAACGGACTTTATCAAAACTTTCGGATCCAATTTGAACTTTGAGAAAACCACTTTAAAATTCATCGAACCATTTCCCTTTACTTTAAGTTTATTAACCCACAATCGGAAAAGAAGAGTTTTCATGGAGAG
Source organism: Erythranthe guttata (assembly GCF_000504015.1). Next base: position 304,965 of record NW_012194827.1, read on the forward strand.
TGTTCCATAACATGAATGGGATTTGAAAATAATCTAAATGTGGTGGAAGAATCCACATAAAACATCAACGGGGCTTAGAAAACACTCGTAAGACAGCGGGAAGGAAAAATAAACTTTATTTAAGACACCCCGTTTAATAGACCGGGTTCCCAAATCAGAGTACAAAAATATATCTTGATTAGATATTTTAAGAAATCGTTGACGTGGTAAACATCTGGGTAAAACAGTCAAGGCACCAAGGCTAGCGATTCCTCAAACTCCACTCCGCCGGCCTCCTAGTTACTCCGAGAACCTCAAAAGGGGATATAAATAAAAGCGTGAGCCCAACCACTGGCTCAGTAAGGACGTTGTCCTGACGAAACTCACGCCTCTCTCAACGTGTCACTCACGACCTATGGGAGTCCTAAATTCCCTGTCTATGTTCTCTTTTCTGTCTAAGGTTACGTCGTAACTGTATTATATTATTTCATCAACGTAAATCACAACATATAATCACGCCACAAATAATTAAACATATAACTTCACATATGAGCACATAATAAAAAGTATGGTTTTCCTTTGAAAGCCGATTGAAATTCACTTTGAAATCATGTGGGGATTCGTTTTCCTTTAGAAATCAGTTTTTTAGTTCATTTTGGAACTCGTCTTGGACAAAATATCCCTTTCAACGAAGTTCCCCTTTTTTAAAGAAAAACCCTCAGCTGACTCAAAAATTGTGCAGGATTAATAAATAATTCATATCTTAATCATCTGAAATCCGTTTGATGATTAAAATATATCAATTTAAAGATAACAGAAATATATAGTTACCCATAAAATTTTGTGATTTTAAGAAAACAGGGCATCTGTGAAACATGCAGTAAACTCCGAGACTGAAAACCTGAAAATTCATTAGTGATCTATATCTACATCTTTGATCAAAACAGATCTGGCAGTTTAGGCACTATAACTTCAGAAATTCATATCTCCTAAACCGTGGATCCAAACCTGATTAAATTTGAAAACAATATTCATATCTAAGTTTAGTGTATAGGGTTAAAACAGTTTATTCAGAAACTTATCAGTGTAAGAGATATAATAAATTTATTGCAGTAACACAAGCAGAATTTCAGAACAGATCCACTAACTTTAAAAATACCAATTAATTCATACCTTTACTTAAACACTACCAACTTTTGTGGAAAGTCAGTTTCATAAGTTTATAATTATATTCAAGTCGAATCATTTCAATAAGATTAGTATAAAATGCTATTTAACACATAATTCGTGGAGGACTCCGAAATTGTGCAGATTCTGAAAAAGGTTCATAACTCACTTAATACAAATTTGATTGATGCATAATTTATATCCACATAAAGCTAACCGAAAGATATAGACTACCATAAAATTTCATAATTTTATCTTAGGGATTACCCGATGAGACATGCAATACAATAAGAAGCTACGAAACTGAAATTCAATTAGTGTTCATCAAGAACTTTATCTTCTAAAGCCCAAAATTAAAACCTCCGACATATAATTCATTAAAACCCATATAATTTATACTAATTAGGTTATTATTTCAGTAAAGACCAATGTCCTTACCCAAGAGCAAGAAATCGAAGATGAAGGAGTAAGAAAACCAAAGGCTTTTCGGCGGGTTTGGCTTGGATGTTCTTGGATGGCTTTGGGGCTGAGTTTAAAGGATGTGAAGGGGCTGTTTCTTGAAGATTTTTAACAGAATTGAAGAAGAGGGGGTTTCTCTTTTCGAGAGGAATTGAAGAGAGGAAGGTGAGAGGGGCTTTGATGGGGTGATGGAAGAAGAGAATTCTTCTTTGGGGCTGTTTTTGATCGATGGAGAGGGAGAGGAGAGGGCCTTTTGGCTGATGTTTTGGTGTGAAGAGAATGTGAAGAGGATGGGTTTATTTATAGGGGAGATGAGGCCCTTATTTGCAATATAAAAGACATTGGGGTTTTATTGGAAATTTTGGAGAACATACCTTGGGGGCTTCTTAGCAATATAGAAGAGAAGAGGGGAGTCCTTAGTAATTAATAAACTTAGGGAGTAATCCACTTTCCCTCACACACAACACACGGCCAATACACACACTAAAACATATAATTCATATAAATTAAGGGGTAATGGCAAATTGGCCCATGACAAAGACACTTAATTAAAAGAGGGACATCCAACATTTTTGTCTTTCAAATAAATCCAGCCCATTCAAACTTATTTGCAAATAAGGAAAATCCTTTTATATATACCAAAATTACCCCCAATTCATTGAAACCCAATTTAACTCCAATTTCATGATTTACACCCCAATTTAGCCCAATTTCATCAATTAACCAATTTTAACAATAATTTCAATTTTGACCCCAATTTTGACCCGCCACCACCGGAGACCGCCGGTCGCCGCCGTTGACCGCCGGTCTGCGGCGTTGACTTTTTTTCCTGAAATTTTTTTCCGGCCGGTCAACTGCCGTTGACCGCTGGGTCTCCGGCGTTGACTTTTTTTTTTTTTTTATAATTTTGTTTTTTCTTAAAAAAAAATTTTTAATTAATATTACTGTCTTCGCTGCTAAATTACTGTTTCCGGCAGTTATTTAACTGTCGGAGACAGTAATTTAACTGTTAATTGACTCTTTTGTTTTTTTTTCTTCAAAAATATTTTAATGAATATTACTGTATTCGTTGCTAAATTACTGTCTCCATCAATTATTTAACTGTCGGAGACAGTAATTTAACTGTTAATTGACTTTTTTATTCTTAAAAATAAAATAATTAATATTACTGTATTCGTTGCTAAATTACTGTCTCCGGCAGTTATTTAACTGTCGGAGACAGTAATTTAACTGTTAATTGACTTTTTTTTATTTTTATTTTTTATTTTTCTCCTTAAAAAAATTTATTTTAATTAATATTACTGCCTTGGATGTTAAATTACTGTCTCCAACAGTAATTTAACTGTCTTAGACAATAATATTAATTAGGGGTGGGTTTTTTTTACCGAATTGCCCTACCAACCCGTTGCCCTACCGAGCCCTACCGATTTTCTACCGAATATTTCTACCGAATTATTACCATACCCTACGGTACCCTACCGAAATGTTTTGGTAGGGCAACGACACTCAATATTATTAAAATGGTATATTGCCATACCGTACCGAAATATTATTAATAAATAAAATTTTATTTTAATAATTCATTTATCATATTTAAAAAGTTAATATAGTATCCTAATTAACTACTATTAGTTAAAATTTATTATACTCTTTAGATATGTCAAAACTATATTAAGTTGCTTTCATTAATAATGATATAATTGATGTTAAAAAAATTTATGTTATAATTTTATTTAAAAAATATTTTATATTGGGTAAATTAAGAACATATATTTAGAATACTTATATTTTAAAAAACTAGTTTTGTACATTTTAAACATGTATACCTTGAATTGCTTTGAAAAAATGATTTTCAATTTAGACTTAAATAGTAGATAACATAAATTGGTAATTATCATTACCATACCCTACCGTACCGAACTTTTGGTATACCGAATTTCGGTATACCGAACTTCTTGGCAAGGCAATGGTAATGGATTTTATAATACCGAAAGTTCGGTAGTGGTAGTGATTCGACGGGTTTGGTACGGTTGCCCTACCAAACCCACCCCTAATATTAATAATATTACTGTTCGGAAAAATAATATTCATAATATTACTGTCCCAAATAGTAATATTACTGTCTGAGACAGTAATTTAGTAGCCAAGACAGTAATATTAATTAAAATATTTTTTTTCTAAGAAAAACAATTATAAAAAAAAATGTCAACGCCGGAGACCGGCGGTCAACGGTGGTTGACCGGACGGAAAAAAATATCAGGAAAAAAAAAGTTAAAAAAAAAAAAAAGTCAACGCCGGAATCTGGCCAGCAAAAAAATTATTTTCTGAAAAAAAAAGTTTTGGGGGTTAATGTGATATATTTGTTTAAATTCGGGGTCAATGTGTAATATTAAGGAAGTTAGAGTATAATGGGTGGAATTGATAATAATTATATTATTGAGAGTATTTTAGACTAAAGACATGAGGATGGGCTTAATTGAGAGATTGTTTTTTTTGTGGACCAAAATGCATTTAAGTCCCATGTGATGGGCCTTTTTGCCATTTGCCCTAATAATATTAAATAGGATACCAATTAAACTATAAAGAAAACTAATTTCACATCATTTCAATCCTAGATAAATTATCAATTAAAGCACATCATTAAAATCCATGGACTAAAGCACATAATTCTTGTAATCATATAATAATAATTATTATAAACATTTGAACAAGCAACCACATTATAACATCTAGTAAACATCATTATTATAAACACTTATGAAGCACTTAATCAGATAATTACTCATCATAGATTAGATTAATTAAACCATGGGCGCATATAAGTTATGTGTTGGCGCCAGATTTCCGACTATTGAAGATCGAGGAAATCCGCCGAGTTTTGGAATTAAAAGATTGACAAAGATTTGTTTTCCATATTTATTTTGGAATTTATTAGAGTCCTATTTTATAATACTTCTATTAGGACTTAGATTTATTTCCATGTATTTTATTCTAGTTAAGTATCTTTTGTACTTATCTAGAATAGAAGTAGAAATCAACTAGGATTCTATTACCTAGTTAAATAGATTTCTTAGGGTTCAAGTTAGGTCTTAGGGCTTATTTTCGTGGCTATATAAGCCTCCAAGACATACAAGAACCGTGCGCATTATTTGGAAGAAAAACCACTTCATAGCATAGAAGGTTTGCTAAGGCGTTCTGCGGAGCAAGACTGTGCCATCGTTGCACTGTGCCATCGCTGTGTGTGCCAATATATACAGATCTGCTGTATAGATCTCAAGGGAGATCAACCGCGTTTCTGAAGGGAGTTCAGGCCTGAAGGGAGTTCGAGGCACGCGGTATGGAGCTGCTGTTGGAAGAGACACGGAGTTCAAGTTGTGTACAAGAACGGCATAAAGAATTAAAGAGGGAGTCTTAATTATTTTAATAAGTCCTATTAATGTACACTGTAAATCTGAATTAGTGAAATCGTGTTTGCTGGTCCAGGTGGATGTAAGGCACATTTGTATCTGAACCACATTAAATTCTTGTGTTTGTTTACTTGCTTTCAGTAGTTTATAACTGTGTTAACACAAGAATTTAGTTGTAACTGAATACTGTTCCCACAACAACTATTACAACTTAGGTTAACAGATTTTCATAGGCATTTTAAATCAACAATTGGCATCAAGAGCCGGTCACTAGATATACTTAGTGTCTGATTTTGGGAATTTGATTTATTTGCTTTACTTGTTGTAGGATAAGTATTCACAAGGAAGGCAGTTCAGCTACACGTCCCCCATTGCTAGATAGAACGAACTATACGTATTGGAAAACCAAGATGAAGATGTTCATCAAATCAATGGATGAAGATTCATGGCGTACAGTTTTAACAGGGTGGACGAGACCAGTGGCCAAAACAAGAGAAGGTGTTGAGTATGAAAAACACGAAGAAAACTGGAGCAAAAAAGAACACACAGTGGCAAATACCAATTCAAAGGCTTTAAACGCTATATTTAATGCGGTTGACACCAACCAATTTAAATTAATATCTGGTTGTGAATGTGCCAAAAGGGCATGGGATATTCTTCAGACTGCGTATGAAGGAACAACCTCAGTAAGACTTTCAAAACTCCTGATGCTTGCCACTCGCTTCGAAGATCTTAGAATGAACGAAGATGAGACCATAGCTGACTTCAATTCGAAATTGTGCGACATTGCTAATGAAGCTCATGGCCTTGGAGAAACATATCCTCAAGAGAAACTTGTGCGCAAAGTTCTAAGATCTCTTCCAGATCGATTTGCATACAAGATAACTGCAATTGAAGAGGCTAATAATGTTGATGAACTCCATCTTGACGGGCTCATAGGAAACTTGCAGACATTTGAGAACAAGCTGAGTATGAGTAGAATGGACAAATAAAGAAATTTAGCTCTACAGTCAACCAATGTTCCAACTTTTGTTGTTCCGACTACTGTTGTTTCCACTCTTGTTGTCCCAACAGTGTCAGCCGTTGAAGTAGAAGTTATCAAAGTAATGGCACGTATTGCTGAAAATTTTGATAAGATGGTCAAAGTAAATGAAAATCCCTCAAAGGCTGACACACGCCTCAAGAAAAGAAGAATTCAGTGTAAAGAATGTCAAGGATTTGGTCATACTCATTACGAGTGTACCAATAGACTAAAGAAGCGGGGAAAATCTGTTACTACTGCCAAGAGTGATGACATAAAAGACTCCAATGAGGAGGAAGACAAAAAGGATGGAAACCTTTCCTGTGGGACTAGCACGATTGTTCAATCAATAACTGAGGCTACAGTGCCTGTGCAGACATCCGTCAGGTATGAACATTCCCTGTCTGATCACCTTATTATTCTAAACTCTTCTCTTAATACAGGTGAAACCAGCTCAGATGATGAAGAGGAGATTACTGCAGAAATGATTCAACAACAACAAGATGAATTGCTCAAAACATGTCTTGCTGTAGATGAAATGAATAAGGCCTTGAAGACACAAGTTGCTGAGCTCGAGAAAGATAAAGAGGTACTTTTGTTCAAATTGAATACTGCTACAAAAGATGTTGAGAAACTAAAACAACAGGTAAATTTAAAAAAATCTCAACCTCCTGCGAGTAAGAAAAAGCATGTGTGTAAGTTTGACAAAAAGGTTGATCCTAAAAACACTTTTGTGAAGAAAAATGATTGTCCTAACAACTCGCATGTCTTAACAAACCAAAAGTTTTCTCGTAAAACTAATGGAAAAAGGTTTGTTCCAACTTGTCACTTCTGCCATAAATTGGGTCACATCAGACCAAAATGCTTTTTAAGATGGAAGTTGATAAATAAGAGTTTGTCACAACATTTACCCAATTCCGCTGCGTTGCAACATGCTCCTAAGATGGGACACTTTGATATAAAACAAAAATGGGTGAAAAAAGATGACATTAATTGTTTTTCCGCTGCAACTACTCTTAATACTTGTGCTAGTAACTTGTGGTACTTTGATAGTCGTTGTTCTAAGTATATAACAGGTAATCCGAAGCACTTGAAGGACTATCAGAAATGTGCAAGTGGACATGAAACTCTTGGTGATGGAACTAAGAAACAGGTAAGAGGTAAAAGAACTATTAATCTTGGTAGAGATCTATTTGAACAAAAGGTTGTGTCAATAGACTTTGTGTCAACAGATAATCAGTTTGCTGATTCTTTTACAAAATCTTTAGATTCCCCTCGATTTGATTCCTTGCGTAAATCGCTTGGAACTTGCTGTGTTCATAAATGAACAATGAAATGATAGTGTAACCATCCTTCTGTTATGTCCGGGTTACACTTGAAAGTTTGATAGGACATACTAAGTTACCACACATATCTTGTGGTAACATGTTTCAGCCTTTGTTGATCCTTGTTTTACTTTGAAATGTTTGATTGTTTATTCTTGATATCTGAATTTGGGTCGATAATTTTTGTGGATTAATTTTTTGTTCCTGCGAGGACTCTAGATAGAAGAGAGCTACCACCCTCTATCGGGAGTGATCAATGCCTATAACCTCATTCATCTCAAAGATCATACTTCTATAGGAAGAATTATGCCATTTGCATATGCATTCCCGACTTCTAATTAAAAGCTATGTGGATTCTTAAGAAGGTTGCCCTCCTAATATTTGGTTGAACTACATATCAAGAATCACAAAAAAAAAAGGAGGAGGAGATGTATCTGCCAAATCTACGGATTGATATGCTAAAAAAAAAAAAACGGCAGAATAAAACAAGGGTGTGATTTCTTGGGATGTTGTTCAGGTATTTATTAGTGAAATTCTTCTTGAAGTTCACGATCGAATTGTTGTGCTAATCGCATATGCATTTATAAACCCATTAAAATACCTAATTTATGATTTCTTGAGTATGGTCATGAGGCTATAGGTATATCGTGCATCCAGGAGCTTGTTGATAGCATTTTATCTAGTTTATTTCAATGTTCTTTTAATTAATCCTTGAAAAGAATCTTCCTATTTGGCTAACTTGGTCTACTTGACTTCCTTCATTTTTCAACTTGGTTCATGCTTGGGCTGACGTTTTTTAGTTTTTCGAAAATATTTTAAATTCCAGATTTATGAGGATTTTCAAATTAAGGGGATCTAGATATTTTGTATTTTTTGCGGCTTACCTTATTTGCTAACTGCGTGTCTTAACATACCTTTGTTCTAACTAGGACTCTAAGTCTATCTTTGGCACAAACTAATCAGAAAGGGGGAGTAGTAGTAACCTATGCCGTAACAACTTGCGTTGTGACACAAATAGTAACATGCGTTGTGATTTCCTGCGGTTTGAATATTTTTATTTGATATGTCATGCGTTTAAGTTTATATTCTGACATTGCAGGAACATTTAGTTGGTTACGACATTTTTATGTCGAAACATTTAGTGTCCTAACAGTATGTGTTACAGGGGGGGTATATCTCTTCTACAGGGGGAGTAGTTCTATTTTGCAAGGAAAGTTCTTGTTAAACATGGATTCTGACCAATCTATGCCAAAGGAGGAGATTGTTGGCGCCAGATTTCCGACTATTGAAGATCGAGGAAATCCGCCGAGTTTTGGAATTAAAAGATTGGCAAAGATTTGTTTTCCATGTTTATTTTGGAATTTATTAGAGTCCTATTTTATAATACTTCTATTAGGACTTAGATTTATTTCCATGTATTTTATTCTAGTTAAGTATCTTTTGTACTTATCTAGAATAGAAGTAGAAATCAACTAGGATTTTATTACCTAGTTAAATAGATTTCTTAGGGTTCAAGTTAGGTCTTAGGGCTTATTTTCGTGGCTATATAAGCCTCCAAGACATACAAGAACCGTGCGCATTATTTGGAAGAAAAACCACATCATAGCATCGAAGGTTTGCTAAGGCGTGCTGCGGAGCAGGACTGTGCCATCGTTGCACTATGCCATCGCTGTGTGTGCCAATATATACAGATCTGCTGTATAGATCTCAAGGGAGATCAACCGCGTTTCTGAAGGGAGTTCAGGCCTGAAGGGAGTTCGAGGCACGCGGTGTGGAGCTGCTGTTGGAAGAGACACGGAGTTCAAGTTGTGTACAAGAACGGCATAAAGAATTAAAGAGGGAGTCTTAATTATTTTAATAAGTCCTATTAATGTACACTGTAAATCTGAACTAGTGAAATCGTGTTTGCAGGTCCACGTGGATGTACGGCACATTTGTGTCTGAACCACATTAAATTCTTGTGTTTGTTTACTTGCTTTCAGTAGTTTATAACTGTGTTAACACAAGAATTTAGTTGTAACTGAACACTGTTCCCAAAACAACAATTACAACTTAGGTTAACAGATTTTCATAGGCATTTAAAATCAACATTATGTAATTCAATTAAGATGCATAATACATTATAATTCACTTAATTCATGTAAATAGAATGACATAATTGCATATAATATATTCTATGCATTATGAAAATGCGGGGTGTTACAAACCCGGGTGGACCCGCCCCGACCCAGACCCGCCATGTGGCCATGTCTAATCACTAGTAGTACTCTTGTTCTGCTTAAGACAAAAATATATGATTAATTTCATCATAATTCATAGTAACAACAATGTAGTAAATGACAAGATTTAATTCTCAGACCAAGTCAAGATTTCTTAATACGTTATAATTATTGCACCATTAATTAGCATTAACTAATCTCTTCTTCATCTAATTAATTTTATCTATCTATCTATCTATCTATCCATCCATGGCTGGTGGTGCAAGTTCAGGAGAAAGGTCCCTAGAGCAAACCTCGACATGGGCGATTGCCATCGTCTGTGCCGTTTTCGTAATTATTTCCGTTGCCATCGAGCACGGCATCGAATCGCTTGCTAAGTGGTTCAAGAAACGCGATAAGAAGTCCATGATCGAAGCCCTCGAAAAGATCAAAGCAGGTTACAATTTTTTTTTTATAATTTTTGTTTTATGATCATCATTCTTTCTTTTTTTTTACTAATTAATATATATTTTTTTTAATTTAGAATTGATGCTGCTGGGATTTATTTCGTTACTTCTTACCGTCAGAACGACGTATATCGCTAAAATAAGCATGCCTGAAAAGCTTGGGAATAAATGGCTTCCTTGCGATAAGGAAGTGGAAAACGACGATGAGGGGCAAAACGGGAAGAGAAATTGTACCATGAAGATCGAATGGTGTGGCGTAGATCTTTGGCTGCTGGAATTGATAATTATGACTATTGTGGTGCAAAAGTATATTTTCATGAATTTTATTTAATTTTTTATTTTGATGTATTTATAATTTTAATTTTTTTAATTTAATTTGATTGAAATTAAATAAGCAGGGGAAAGTGTCACTGATTTGTGATTTCATACGAGCTTCACATATTCATATTTGTGCTGGCAGTTATGCATGTTTTTTACAGTGTTACTCTCATGGTATTAGGGAATGCCAAGGTAATTAAATTAATTAAATTTTTTTTTATTTAATTCAAAACGAATTATTTCAAACAAAAAACAAAAACAGTATTGAATATTGATGTTAATTACTCAAATGAAGAAGTGGAAGGCATGGGAATTGGAGACCACCTCCTAGGAATATGAATTTACAAACGGTATATTTTTTATTTATTTTTTAATTACTCTTTTTTCGTATAAATAAAAAAAAAATTATTTGTTTAAGATTCAAAAAAAGTTTAATTAATTTATTTAATAGATCCAGCTAGATTTAGGTTTGCTCATCAAACCTCCTTCGTCAGGCGTCACACCGGAATCTACAGCACTCCTGTGCTTAAATGGATTGTAAGACAATATTGTTGTAAAACAAAGGAAAGACAAGAAGAGAACAAGTGTGTGTATGTATTTTTCTTATTCAAGTGTTTGTCAATTCCATACAATGGTGTCCCTTTTATAGTACAAGAAGATCATTCAAAAGGTCATGAGTTACAAGGGAATGAATGGCGTTAACATCCACCATTATCACCTCTAATTACACACACTAATGATTTTGTAACTCTTATAGACATCCACCATAGGTTACATAATACTCCCCCTTGGATGTCTATGACTATTGAAAATGTGATACACTGCTTCGTTAAAACCTTGCCAAGAAAAACCCATTGGGATAAAAACTTGGTCGAAGGAAAAAGAGTACAGTCTTGGGTTATTAATCACACTCCCCCTGATGCTGGCAATAGATCATTAAGCCGACACATTTCAATGTTGTAGATCATGCTCCCCCTGATTTCAGCATGAGACATTGGAGTAAGACCGTCGACGTATGGATTTCCAAACTCGTTATTTGATTGTCATCAATAACTGTCATGTCATCCTTCTTCTTTAACTCTCGAGTACTTTACAAATCTTCAATAATTCGTCGGCCACCTCCCTTGATATAGCCAAAATCTCGTTGGTGCAATCAGTTATCCTCATATATTAGAACCAATGCATGTCTTCATTATCTTCTCGAGGAAGGATGGGAATATATTTCTTATGTCCAAAGACCGGACAATCATATGTTTACTCAATGAATGAGCTTTATCATATATATAAATAAATAATGGATATATATTTCATTCGACAAATGCTCGATCTGCAGATCAAGGCAAAATATATCCTCACAGGATATTTTCACTTCGAATAATTTCATCAAAGAATTGATGATCTTTGTGAGCTCTTCATGAGTCTCCACAAGATTTAATTCGCCCCAAATGATAATGGAAATCAATTTATTTGATTATTCCTTTTGTAAACAAGGTATTCACTAAGGTGACAATACCGTATTCTTGATTATGTAAATGGATCATTCGTAGGGTCTAACTCATGAGACCTCTTATTATATGCTTCAAGCATTTTCAATTCTTTGAAATAAAAAGTTATGATCCATATAAATATGCGGTAATTGCATCCATATGGTGCATGTCAAATAATTTTGAATACCATCATAAAGTGATTGCATCATAAAAATATATATTTCCAAAAGGTATTCAAATTTACCGCAATGATTTTACCCACTTTTGTGCTAAAGGCTCCACAACTTATGTGTGTTGACTTCAAGTCAATGTACAAATCATTTCTTTACCAATTTCAAATAATCATGGTCAATTGCATTTGTAAATGCATATACTAATGACCAATTAGATGTCGACATCTATTAAACTGTATGAGCTTCAAGCTCTTCACATTAAAATAAATGTACATATAGTTATTCGATAACATCTTTAGTGCTTCCCATATTTCTTCATAATCAATTAAGATCTCACTGTTTCACTTTCCGGTACCGGATTCTCCTTAAAGAATTATATTCATATAAATGGGGATTGTAGCCTTTGTGGGTACGATCTCTTGTAGAGATCCATATCTTTTCATGTACCATGTATTTTTCTCTTATAGAGAATATTCTATATTGCATCAATAAAGTTTTCATAATACTTTATGTGCTTGAGCTCATTATTTATTTCAATAAATGTCCTTGATATGCCTAATTGGGCCAACCCAATGGGCCTACAATTTCTTTACCTACTGGGCTACGAGCCCAATATCGAAGACCAATATCACCGAGGCCCAAACACCTTCAAGTAAGGCTTGGGCCCAACAAAGCAAACCCAACCCAATAAACGACATATAAATAGAGGTTTTACTCATTTTATTAAGGTACGTCCTATTAACTGAGCAATACTATTAACCGTATTCTCTGGACTATTTCCACTATCAGCATGTCTGACTTGAGCGTCGGAGGGGTTTCTGCCGGATCAACCCCCGGCCTAGTTCACGTGTTCTATGATCGCAGGTACCTCAGGATCATCAAGTTGTCAAGCTACTGATCCGCTTTGCTCTCCCAGTTCATTTTCTACACTACCCCAGGTGATCTAAACTTTAGCATCATCAGTCCTATATGGACAAAACGCGCGCTTTTGAGTTTCACAATGTGGAGGGAGTATTGAGGACTACTTGTCCACTTTATATTCAAACTCAATATAATAAATTCAATTTGGTACATGATATTCATTCGAAAAGAATTTTCAATTCTTTAAGATATTATATCGGTACAACAACAACGTTGAGAACTAATAGTCTCAAATGCCTCTCTATTCACTTAGAGAGCAAGCTAACCATGATTTATTTGCCAATCAACTCTTTATTGAGACATAATGGTTCGATTTAAAATGATCTCGGTAGCTACCATGTAATCATCAATGATTTTCTCATCCAAATATGAATTTCATTTATGCCACCATAATTGGCAAATATTCTCATATCATAATAATGGACATTGGTGTTGAGGTGTCCCCCAACATTGTCTTTAAGACGAATCCTTTCATGAATGAGATAAGTAATATGATGAGAATATGATGCTACTAGCGCTAGTAGACTTTAATTGAACGGTATTCACACCACTTTTAAGTGTGTTAATCATTCGAACCAACATATATATCTCCCCCTCTTATATGCATAAATTATAATTGGTTAGCTGTGTACCATAATCATTTTTCACCCATTTAGGTATTCACGATGCAATCACACTAGGCCAAAACACAGTTCTGGCGACGTTAAAATTTGCGACCAAATACAAATCGTCGCAATTTTGCGACGATTCCTACTAAATTCGTCGCAACAGTTTAAATCCCGTTTTTGACTCAAAACCTTGGCGACGGAACTAGATTATCGTCGCTGTGTTGCGTCGAATTGTTTTCTAAACGTCGCAACGAGAAAACAAAATAATTTTCACATATTTTTTAGACGAAAAAGCGACAAACGTCGCGCAAAGTAAATTTTTTTTTTAAATTATAATTGTTAGAATTATTTCGTGCAAATTAATTATAAATTTGTGTCCGATAAATCCCAGATTCAGTTTTAGCTACTGTTCTACTGTTTTACAAAGAGTTGCAACAGTTAATGGAACAGTAATAAAAAGACACAAATTTTAAAGTGGTTCGGATACAATTGTACCCTACATCCACGGGGACCTGCAAATGAAATTCACTAATTTTTAGTTTTACGAATACAGTAATAGGACTTAATCGAAAATGCAAAGACTCCCTCTTTGTCGACGCCGTTCTTGTATCCTACGCTGAATTGTCAATCTTCACTTTGCAGCACGTCCCTTTCCGCACGGTTGAAATTCCTTCAACGCTGAGTCCCTCAGTCGGCGGATCGACCTCCTCCCGAGATCTTCTGAATTCTCCTCCCGAAGAACCGATCTTCTTTTCGGTGAAAGAAGCAAAACCTTTCTCTGTATTTTCTTCTCGGATTAAGATCAAAGGTCTGGGGCAGCAACGTAAGAGCAGAAAAGATTTTTTCTCTCAAAATAAAAGGGACGACGTATAAAAACGTTGATGCTGCCCTTCTTATACTTCCTTAGGTGAATTAGTAGAGCCCTACAAAAAGTGGAGCCCATTAGGTTATATTTTATCTCACGTAAGGAAAATAGGAGTTGTGTAACAAAGGAAATTCTTTTCAAAAGAAAATTCCTAGTTAACAAAACACTTAGGCAATTAAATAAATTAATGACAAAATAAGAGTTAAAAGAACTAAGGAAACTTCCCTAGCTGTAAACACGTTTTTCACACTCGTGTTGAAAAAGCGAAATTAGAATCCTCCCGGATTCTAACAATCTCCCCCTTTGTCATCTATTTATTATAATCAAGTCCTCCCCCTTAATCAAGTACCTGAAAAAAACATTAAGCTGCATAATAGAGTAACTGTTAGAACAGTTCAAAACAAAGCATCAGTCAAAAGGAGAACAAAGTTAGGCCTATCAGACTATTACAAGACATTGTTCAGAAAACAAATAAAATAATAAAAAAAACATTAACGAACAACTCCCCTTCATCATCCGTATTATCCTCAGTTGTTCCATCATCAACTGCATCATCAACTAATGGAACAGTTGCAGTAACTCCCCCTGTATGAGCAACTCCCCCTGAAGAGTCTCCCCCTTTCTGAGCAAGGGCTGTAAAGTAGTCGATTGAACTCGTAGACTCGATTAAAAACATACACCCGTTCGTAAAAGCAACTTCGACTATCAGAGACTCCACTAGTTAGGTTGGCATAATAATCATGAACCACAGACGCCACCGGATTTGATGCGCTCGGAGAAAGAACCGAGAATTGAAGGCATCGACAGCAGAGATAGGCACCACAGTAGCTGGTGCAGAGTTATCAGCGGTGGTGGGAGTAACAGACGGCGAGGCAGAGTAAGTAGCATGGCGACGGGAGCGACGGGGCGGCGGTGGTGTGGTGGCAGGGCCCTTGCCTTTTGTGGAGATGACTGAGAAACCGGCGGGTGTGGCAGCGGAGAAGATGGTGGAGAATAGGTGAAGGGTGACGACGGCGTCACTGGCGGCGACAGCGGCGTCAATGGCGGCGATGGAGGTGGAGAAACCCTAGGAACCACAACAACTGGCAGATTGCCAAAATTTTCAGCGGAGGCGGCCGTGAGGAGGAGTGGGGGCTCCCAAAAGGCGAGACCGCCGAAGACGTGGTTGCTGGTCGAGAGGGTCGTCGTTTGGACGAAGAAGACGATCCACCGGTGCTTTTTCGTTTCCCCATAACTGTGCTCTTGGGTTCCTTTGATTTGAGTGCAGATTTGTGATTTGCTGCAAAGGGAGAAGAGGAAACGGCAGAGCAGTAGAGAAGAAAAGCAAATTGAAAGAAAAAAAAACGAAAAGGGGCAGAATACATGGGTAACTGTTGGTCTTCTCATGGGTATTTTAGCAATTTAGGAAGATTATAGTGAAGAAATTGCAAATATTATTCTGCCAACAATGAGTACAATTAATGAAAACTAAAGTCAGATATAGCAACTCTCAAACTTCACATATGAAGCCCAACACAGTTCAAGAAAACTTCGAGAAGAAAAAAATGCTCAGAAAAGTGGGTAACTCCAAAAAAATGATTGCCGCCAAAAAATATACGAACCCACCCCTTTTTTTTTTTTTTTTTTTTTTTTATATATATATATATAATGCCTAAAATGCAGAATTAAATTACTAGGACGAAAAAAATAAACGTGAGAGAACGAAAGAGAATATGAGTGAATAAACACGAGTGAATAGGATACTATTAGGACTATCATACCCATGGGGTTTATCTTCAATTTTAACAAAAAGCAAGCTCCAAAAGACAGACTAACGAGACTAACAATAAATTTAATACCCTCAAATCAAGCACAAAAACGCTCTTATTAGGTAGCATACACACCCTACTAATGGTAGCTTTTTCATGAAGGGCAGAGCAATTTAATTAGCGAGATAGTTGTGGTCGTGCAATGTGTAGTCCCCTGGGCTTTATAATTGAGTCGTGTAGTGAGTGTTCGGTCATGAGGTTTACCGGCTCGACTCAAAAAGGCTTCGAACTATTCACTGACCATATAAAAAGTTTACAATGGTCGTGCAATGTGTAGTCCCCTGGGCTTTCTATTTGAGCCATGTAGTGAGCTTTCGGCCACGTGATTTACTGACTCAACTCAAAAAGGCTTCGAACTATTCACAGACCAAGTTATTATATATAGTTAAACAAAAATTCAAGAGTAGCTTTCACTCATTTGGAGAGGCAGCTTTTCCTTATGAAAGTGTTAAACCATGACGAGATTGTGAAGAGTAGTAAATAAACTAAAGTCTCTATAGCTATCATTCGGGGATTGATGAAGTTTTACCTCACAAAGTTCGAAAGTACAGATAGTATCCAATACACAAGAGTTTTCATCACATGCAGCATGACTAATGCATAACTTAGATGAACAAAATGCAGTATGTGTGATGTGTCCTTAAAAACCTAAAAGTTGCAAGTCTGGACACAGACTGTTGCAACAGTTTATGCAACTGCACAGGTCAAACAATACAGATTCCAAGCGAATTTCGCAAGGAATCGAACCTATGTGCATCAAGGGGTTTAGTAAAGATGTCAGCAAGTTGTTTTTCTGTTGTGACATACTCTAATGAGACAGTTCCTTCCTCTACCAGATTTCTAATGAAGTGGTACCGGATTTCAATATGCTTAGTTCGAGAGTGTTGTACTGGATTCTTGGAAATATTAATTGCACTCATATTGTCACAATAAATATGCAATAAATCTTGACTAATACCATAATCACATACCATTTGTTTCATCCATAAGAGTTGGGCACAACAACTACCTGCGGCGATATATTCCGATTCGGCAGTGGAAAGCGAGATACTATTCTGTTTTTTGCTGTACCAGGACACGAGATTGTTACCAAGATAGAAGCATCCTCCAGTTGTGCTTTTTCGATCATCTGCATCACCTGCCCAATCAGCATCGCTAAAGCCTGCAAGTGTTGTGTTAGTATCCATAGAATACCAAATACCGAAATAAATTGTTCCACTTACGTAGCGAATGATTCGTTTTACAGCACTAAGGTGGCATTCCTTGGGATTGGATTGATACCTGGCACAAACTCCAACACTATAGCATATATCTGGTCGGCTAGAAGTAAGATACAAAAGACTACCTATCATGCTTCGATAAAGTGTGGGATCTACAACTGTTGCATCCAACTGTCGCGACAGTTTGTCGTTCGTTCCCATAGGAGTTCTAACAGTTTTTGCAGATTCCAAACCAAAACGTTTGACAAGGTTTTTTGCATACTTGGATTGAGTTATGAAAATTCCATCACTCATTTGTTTAACTTGAAGACCTAAAAAATACGTGAGTTCCCCAACCATGCTCATTTCAACTTCACTAGACATTTGTTTAACAAATTCTTCGATTTTTGTTTGCGAGGTAGATCCAAAAACGATATCGTCTACGTAAATTTGAGCAATCAGGATGTCTCCCTTTGATTTTTTAAAGCAAAGAGTTCGATCGACGCTACCCCTAGTGTATCCCTTGTGCGATAAAAATTCTGTAAGACGCTCATACCAAGCTCGAGGCGCTTGTTTGAGACCATACAGGGCTTTGTTTAATTTGAAAACATGCTTGGGATAATGTGGATCTTGAAATCCTTTGGGTTGTTCAACATAAACTTCTTCTTTTAAAATACCATTTAAGAAGGCGCTTTTGACATCCATTTGAAAAAGTTTGATTTTTAGAAAACAAGCAATGGCTAGGAGTAATCGAACAGATTCTAGTCTAGCAACAGGTGCAAAAGTTTCATCGAAGTCAATGCCTTCGATTTGACTATAGCCTTGAGCAACTAATCTAGCTTTGTTACGAACGATATTTCCGTGTTCATCAGACTTATTTTTAAAAACCCATTTTGTACCTATTATATTGACATTGTCAGGCCTAGGGACCAAGACCCAAACGTCATTCCTAACGAATTGTTCCAGTTCCTCATGCATGGCTTGAATCCAATATTCATCTAATAAGGCTTCTTTGACGTTTTTGGGTTCTATAGTCGAAGTGAAACAAACATACCTTGCCATTTCCTTGTAATTCACCTTGGGTTTACCTCGGGTTTGAATTCCTTCTTCTACCGAACCAATGACTTGATCCACTGGATGATTCTTCTTGACTCTTCTTGAGGGTTCCTTGTGAGTTTGATCATCCAATTCGAGAGGCCTGACTTCAGCTTCGTCTCCTGTTTCAGAATTGACGTCACTTTCTTCTGAAATGGTAGAGGCTGCATCAACTGTTGGAACTGTTGGTGCGACACTGGAGCTGTTTTCCGATTCCTTTGTTGGTTCCTCTTCCAGTGGTCCTGCATCATTGCTAAAATCATCAAATTGAACATATGCAGATTCCATCACAGATTTTGTTCTAAGATTAAATATTCTATACGCATGGCTATTTCGAGAGTAGCCTAAGAATATTCCTTGATCACTTCTAGCATCGAATTTCCCAAGCTGTTCTCTGTCATTCAAAATATAACAAGTACAACCAAAAGTATGAAGATAGTTGAGTTGGGGTTTTTTACCTTTCCAAATTTCGTACGGAGTTTTAGTGGTACCTGGTCGAAGATAGACTCGATTTATAATATGACATGCAGTGTTAACTGCTTCTGCCCAAAAACGAGGAGCGATCTCCTTTGCGTTCATCATGACCCTGTCCATCTCTTGCAGAGTGCGCTTTTTGCGTTCAACCACTCCATTTTGTTGAGGTGTTTTAGGTGCGAAGAATTCATGAGATATTCCATATTTTTCACAAAAGTTAGTAAATAAGGAATTTTCAAATTCTCTCCCATGATCGCTCCTAATTCTCACGATGTTCTGCTGTTTCTCAACACTCACCTTTTTGCACAATTTTTTAAACACATCAAAAGAATCGGATTTTTCCCTAATAAATTCTACCCAAGTAAATCTAGAAAAATCATCTACACACACAAATATGTACCGTTTTCCACCTATACTTTCTACTTGCATTGGTCCCATAAGGTCCATGTGTAGAAGTTCTAGGTTTCCACTGGTTCTCACATTAGCTAAAGCCCTGTGTGAACTTTTGATTTGTTTACCCATTTTGCAATCACCACAGATTTTTCCTATTTCTTTAGTGAGTTTGGGCAGCCCTCTAACATACTCACTGCTGGAAATTTTTACGAGATTATCAAAGTTCAGATGTCCTAACCTTTTGTGCCAAAGCACTGTAGAGTCTGACAGACTGTTGAAACAGTTCATACCAGCAGAGACAAGAATATAGCAGTTGTCAGATGATCGAGTTCCTTGAATAACACAATTCTCGTCTTTGTCTAATACTCGACATGCGAATTTGTTGAATCTGACTTCAAGATCTTGATCACATAGCTGGCTGATGCTTATCAGATTTGACGTGAGTCCTTCTACAAGTAGTACATTCTTCAGCTTTGGCAGATTCTCATGATTTAGCGATCCTTTCCCTAGCACTTCACCATTTTTTCCGTTTCCAAAGGTAACAGCTCCACCGGTGATTTGTTGATAGTTTTTCAGAAACTCTTTAACACCGGTCATATGTCGTGAACAGCCACTGTCAAAATACCAATCATTAGCAGTACTTGCTTTTAAAGAAGTAATCGCAGATAAACATTTAAACGTGGACTTTTCAACCCAATTTTTTTGCTGAGGTCTATTTGAAATATCAATTTTATTTTTGGGTTTTTGAGAGGGTGAAGGAAAATAATCAGCCCTAGCAGAGTAAAGAGAACGAGCCACAAGCTTTTTCACAAGTTTTAAATATTTGAAACATCTAGGACGTATGTGACCTGGATTTTGACAGAAAAAACAAGTGGGAATAAACCTTTTCTTTGAATTGTGTTTCGTTGCTTCAACAGTTGCAACTGTTTGTGAGACAGAAGCTTGTTTAACAAAGTTGATTTTTCTGTTTTGATCTTCCTTTCGCTTTAGATCAACTTTGGGTAGGTGACTCCCTCCTATGCCTAGACGATTATAGTTTGGCTTGTTGTTGCTTAAGATTTCATCTAGATTACCTCTACCCAAGTTCAATTTTGCAATTGCTTCTTGAGTTTGAGTAAGTTTAGCCTGCAAACTATTTTTCTCTTGATCACTAGATATGACCCTTTCCTCAAGAGTAGAGATTCTTACCTTTAGTGTCTTGTTTTCCTCTACAAGCACAAACTTCTCCTTTTCCAGGAAGTTATTTACCTTAACGACGTCGAGCCATTTTTTGTACATTTTTTCATATACCTCCTTTACTTCGTCCAAGGTTGGTTCTTCCTCATCACTGCTGCTGTTCGGATCCTCTGCAAAAGAAGAATTTTCGTTTAGATTTTTGTCATAATCAGAACACATATTTTCATACCTGGATTCTGTTTCACAGTCTGTTGCAACAGTTGAAGCAACAGTTGATTCTGAGCTGTCCAGAGGAACTTTGCTGCTGAATGCTACAAAGTTAGTGACTTGATCGTTGTTTCCTTGGTCATCGTCAGATTCTTCTTCATCGCTCCAAACAGTAGTAAGTGACATTTTCTTCTTTTTCTTCAGGGTGTTTGCGCATTCTAATTGAATGTGACCAAAGCCTTCGCATTCTCGGCATTGTATTCTTCTTGGTTTTGACTCCTCTGAGTTATCTTGATTTGAATTTCTCCTAGAATTTTGAAAGTTCACGGGTTTGCCTGTGCTTGGAAGATTTCCCCTTTTTCCGATCTTTTTGAGAAATTTTCCAAAATTTTTCGATAGTAGTGCCAAGGATTCTTCAACTGTTTGCTCATCTTCTTGAGTTGACGAATTTTGGGGCGTTGCATATGATGTTTCTGCTTGAAAGGCTATCTTCTTTTCTCTAGACTTTTCACGATAATTTTCACCATGATTGAGTTCTTGTGCTAGAAGTTTCCCCATGAGTTCGTCTAGTTTGAGCGTGTCAACGTCTCTGACTTCTTCAATGGCAGCAATTCGGTAAGCGAATCTTTCAGGTAATGAGCGCATCGCTTTTCTCACTAATTTGCTTTCTGAGTAAGGTTCACCGAGTGCGTATGATTCATTGGAGATATCACATAATTTAGCATGGAAGTCAGTGATCGTCTCATTCTCCTCCATCTTCAAATTTTCGAATTTGGTGGCCAACATCTGTAACTTGGATGTCCTTACAGTTGACGTGCCTTCGTATGTGACTTGAAGAATTTCCCAAGCTCTCTTTGCAGATTCACATGACGCTATTAGTTTAAATTGATTATCATCAACACCACTAAATATTGCGTTTAGGGCCCTTGAGTTGTAGTTTGCGAGTAGTATCTCTCCATCACTCCAATCTGCTTCTGGTTTGAATACTTCCGCTTTGTCTTCTCCTTTGATCATGGGAGGTGTCCAACCAGTTATGATGGCGCGCCATGCTCTCTCATCTATGGATTTTATAAACATCTTCATTTTGTATTTCCAGTATGAGTAGTTGGAGCCAATTAGAAGAGGTGGGCGAGTAGTTGAAGATCCTTCTCGTTGAGTATTCATATCTGCACAAAATAAGAGTAATCAGTTCCCAAAATCTCACTAGATATATTTAGTGACAGGCTTTTGATGCCAATTGTTAGAATTATTTCGTGCAAATTAATTATAAATTTGTGTCCGATAAATCCCAGATTCAGTTTTAGCTACTGTTCTACTGTTTTACGAAGAGTTGCAACAGTTAATGGAACAGTAATAAAAAGACACAAATTTTAAAGTGGTTCGGATACAATTGTACCCTACATCCACGGGAACCTGCAAATGAAATTCACTAATTTTTAGTTTTACGAATACAGTAATAGGACTTAATCGAAAATGCAAAGACTCCCTCTTTGTCGACGCCGTTCTTGTATCCTACGCTGAATTGTCAATCTTCACTTTGCAGCACGTCCCTTTCCGCACGGTTGAAATTCCTTCAACGCTGAGTCCCTCAGTCGGCGGATCGACCTCCTCCCGAGATCTTCTGAATTCTCCTCCCGAAGAACCGATCTTCTTTTCGGTGAAAGAAGCAAAACCTTTCTCTGTATTTTCTTCTCGGATTAAGATCAAAGGTCTGGGGCAGCAACGTAAGAGCAGAAAAGATTTTTTCTCTCAAAATAAAAGGGACGACGTATAAAAACGTTGATGCTGCCCTTCTTATACTTCCTTAGGTGAATTAGTAGAGCCCTACAAAAAGTGGAGCCCATTAGGTTATATTTTATCTCACGTAAGGAAAATAGGAGTTGTGTAACAAAGGAAATTCTTTTCAAAAGAAAATTCCTAGTTAACAAAACACTTAGGCAATTAAATAAATTAATGACAAAATAAGAGTTAAAAGAACTAAGGAAACTTCCCTAGCTGTAAACACGTTTTTCACACTCGTGTTGAAAAACCGAAATTAGAATCCTCCCGGATTCTAACAATAATATAGCGACGGAATACAGAGATTCGTCGCAAGGAGTTTGAAAAAAATATTTTTTTCGTCAATCCCTCCGACGAAATGTACGTCGTCGCAATTAGAATAATTTTTATTTTATTTATTATGTTACTTGCGACGAATTGTGACTAAACGACGCAAAAAAATTGCATTTATTTCTTTTCCCATTGCGTCGATTTCGTAAAACGTCGCAGTTAGAATAAATTATTTTCCTTTTATTATTTTTTAATAAATATTGCGACGAATATGTATCCGAAACGTCGCAAGTGTTTTCTCTTTCCCAAATTTTGGAGCTCAGATTGCTACGAATATATAAACGTCGCAATGGAATTAATTTTTTATTATTTTGTGGCGACGATTGATATGCAATCGACGCAATTAATTAATTTAAGATATATTTTGATTTCATTGTCGCGTCGATTCGAAGGAATTCATCGCATAAAAGAATTGGGTTAAAAATTCGTTTCAGCCCAACTCTCCATTCTCTCTCTCTCTCTCTCTCTCTCTCTCTCTCTCTCTCTCTCTCTCTCTCTCTCTCTCTCTCTCTCTCTCTCTCTCTCTCTCTCTCTCTCTCTCTCTCTCTCTCTCTCTCTCTCTCTCTCTCTCTCTCTCTCTCTCTCTCTCTCTCTCTCTCTCTCTCTCTCTCTCTCTCTCTCTCTCTCTCTCTCTCTCTCTCTCTCTCTTCTCTCTCTCTCTCCGACTCTACCGTCGCCGGTGGCGGCGTCGTTCTGCCGGCGCCATTCCACCATCACCGGCCACCAAACAGCCCTAATTTCAATTTGTAATCTACGCCATCAAACTCCCCCCTTATTTCTCTCTCTCTCTCTCTCTCCCTCCATTTTTTTCTCACTCTCTCTCTCTCTACTGTTAGGGATCTCTGTTCCGGTGTCTTGCCGCCGCCTCTGCCGTTGCCTTGCCGCCGCCTCTGCCGTTGCCTTGCCGCCGCCTCATCTGTGAAAGCTGCCGTTTCAAAGTTTGGTGGAATCGTTGACTGGAAAGCCCACCAGAAGCAGACTATCGAGGTATAATCTTCGTTATTGCCTATTTTTCGTTTCTTTTTTATTAAGACAGGCATTCCATATCAGTTTTCGAAAATTGGAACAAAATTTCTGATTTTTCGATTTTGAAACAATATTTTTCATTACAAAATCCAAAATTCCAATTTTTTTATTTATTGAAATTGGAATAATTATGAGATTATGATTTGTTGATGTGTTTTCTATGTATGTTGAATTTATTTGGTATATATGTTGAATTTGTTGATGTGTTTTCTATGTATTGATATTTTTTTGGTATGCCCATACAATAGATGTCATGCTGCCCAATTTTTTGTTTAATTTATGAATTTATGGTTATTTATTTGTATTTTCAAGAAGACTTGGAAAGAGTATACGAAGAGTGTATTAATGATGGAAAAGATCAAAGTACGGCCGACTCAATAGCTTGTGAAAGAGTGTTGGGTAAGACAAAAGTACTTGGGATTCAAAGCTCAACCACTAAGAAAGTTGCAAGATCAAGATTTTCTTCTGTTAGAAATGAAGAGTTGGAGACTAAAGTCGAGCTCTTAGAAAGGAGAATTGCAAGAATCGCGAGATGAAGTGAGCTCACTTAAAGAATCTTTGAACTCATTACTTAATACTTTAAGACAAAAAGGAATTGTCGATCAGCCCATCTCCAAAACTCCAAATTCGGGTACTTCAAATGACGACGAAGAACGACTCAATTCGGATTAATTTCATTTTGTAATGCTACAATATTTTTCTAAGTTTTTATGTAATTCTAGATTCGTATATGTACTGTTGACTTGGTATTTAATTTTATGTAGACTTCAACTTTAAAATTGCTATGTAATTTAATTTAGTAGTTTAATTGTTTTAGTGGAATTAATAATTATTTACAGGTAATTTATTATATAAAATAATATATATATTTAAAACTGTACAGTAACATTTGTGACGAATATAATCATTTTCGTCGCTAATTAATACGTCGATGTACTATATTTCGTCGCAAATTTTCTTTTGGTAGAACTTGATCTTGCGACAAATATTTCACATTCGTCGCAAACATTGGCGACGACAAGAGAAATATCGTGGCAATACGTTGCGACGATATTAATATTTCGTCGCAAACTAATATTATTTTATTTTTGTTGAAATTTTTATTTTGCGACGAAAGTAAGCAAATGTCGCCGCACGCAGCGACGATAGTGTAGATATAAACGTCGCAAACACAAAAATCTAATTTATTATATAAAATCGACTTTTTGCGACGAAACCAAGAATTCGTCGCAGCGTTTGCGACGGGATCATTGGCGTCGAATTTGGACCCCCATTGCGACGAAATCCAAATCGTCGCAGGAGTCCTAATTTCATCGCAAGAGCCCTAGTTTCGTCGCAATTTTTCGTCGCCTGTGGCCGGTTTTCTACTAGTGTCACAATGTGAAATTTGTCATTCGAGGACATTCGTTTATAAGCCTTTCATGGCAAAGTCTAATGTGCAATGTGTCCTTCTTGGATATTTTCTCTTGCAATCATTTGCAACATATGTAATAATTTCAAGTTGTCACTTTATCGATAATGCATCTAGCATTTTACACATTAAAATTGTTGCAAATGAATTCTTTTTTTCTTTTGTGCTTAAATATTTCCATGCAAAAATCTATATGACAAATATCACATATAATTCATGCCGTTATACAAGAACCGGCTTCTTATCTCCCCCTTAACGGCGGGAAAATTGTCTCATTAAAATGACAAGTGACAATGTATGCCATAGAAATATCTCCCATTACGGGTGCAAAATATTGCATAGCATAAATAATAAACAAACCACCACATGATATCATGTTATGTGGCTGAATATAACTTCGTTTGAGAATCTAACAGATTCTGCACATAAATGGTCAAATTTCAAAACATTGAAAATTCAGGGACCAAACTGTAAAATTTGAAAATTTAGGGACCAAAATGTAAATTTTTAAAACTTTAGGAACAAGGCTGGAATTAAAAAAAATTCAGTGAGAACTGAAAATGTTGAAATAGATTCATAATTGCGGATGATGAAAGGAACGAGCTGCATATTCTGAAAAATATTTGGACTGAATCGTAAAATTTTAAATCTAGGGGACTAAAATGAATTTTTTGAAATTTTGAAGGACTAAACTGTAAATTTTATAAAATCAGATTATGCAGAGGTTTCGAATTTTAACAAGAAAATGAGGTCCCACTTTTTATTGTTTGGTTTGAAATTTAAACTCATCTAGACCAATTATATAAAAAAAAAAATCATGTACATACCTCCATAGATATGGATTTGCCGATTTGGAGTGAAACTTGCAAATTTAATTGAATTGGTCAATCTCGTGACTCCAAAATCAACGCAATTTCTTTTGATTTTGTATTGGTGCTTGATAAAGCTTATCAACATGCTTTATCATAGAATAGACATGACCAATTATTTTTCATATTTCTCATTTCGTTTCCACTTGTAATGATGAGATAAAATTTAGGGAAAATGAGGGATAACCCCCTCAATACACAAAATAATAGAGTCCAGTCCCATTTGAATATTTACCATTTGTAAAGAAATCTAAAATTAACATTAGGAATTGTGAGACCCCCCTCACGTGTTTATTATTCCAATTTTGTCCTTTCTTCCCCCACTCTTTCTCTCTCCCCCCCCCCATCTCTCAACCGTCCTTTTGGACGTGTTGTTCATTTATTATTTTTCTTCTCTCTCCTCTCTCCTCTCTCCTCTCTCTTCCACAATTTCCTCTCTTCTCTCTCCTCTCTCCTCTATTCTCTCTCGTCTCTCTCTTCCACAATTTCCTCTCTTCTCTCTCTTCTCTTCTATCTTCTCTCTATTCTCTCTCTTCCACAATTTCCTCTCTTCTCTCTCCTCTCTCTCTCTTCTCTCTCTCTCCTTTCTCTTCCCTCATTTCCTCTGTTCTCGTCTGTTTCATTTTTTCTCTTTAGTTTCTCTATATTTTCTCAATACTTTATCTTTTCTTCTACATCTCATCTCATTTTATAACACCATAGTATCTTAAATTGAAATATAATATAGTGAATTAATGGAAAACTATAGTTGACTACCAATTTTTTATAGGTGACATCGGAACAATTATAGTTGACTATCCAATTTTTGTAGTTGACTCTGGCAACAATATAGTTAACTACCATTTTTTTATAGTTGACATCGTAAAAATTATAGTTAACTATCTAATTTTTATAGTTGACTCTGGAAAAAAATATAGTGAACTATCCGATTTTATAGTTGACTCTGGCAACAATATAGTTAACTACCAATTTTTTATAGTTGACATCGTAAAAATTATAGTTAACTATCTAATTTTTATAGTTGACTCTGGAAAAAATATAGTGAACTATCCGATTTTATAGTTGACTCTGAGTGTATATGACTGTAATTTTTAAAGTTTTTCGACAACAATGATCTCTTTTTTGTTGTGGACTCTGATAAAACAAATTTCATACGAAACAAATATTTATGAGTCAACAAATAGTGCGACCATAGATCTGTAGATCTAAAAAACAAGCTTGTTTACAAACTCCATTTTTGAATAATCAACCATGGAAGAATTCCGAACCGTCGCATATGGTCGTCGCGTGCTGTTGCATACGGTTTCTGTAGGAGTCTTCGATTTGTCGTCCGAAGTCGCTGATAATGGTGTCAGAAAGAGAAATTATGGGGTAAATGCACAAAATTAGGTTAATATAAGTCGGTGATAGAGATGGGTGTATAGGAAACTACCTGTCTTCTTCTTGTCGTTCTTCACCATTGTTTGTCAACCTGTGGTGCTGAACGAATTGCACAATAATGGTATTCTGGTTTTTTTTTTCTCTGAAGATATGTAGCAAACTAGGGCAATGTTCGAAAGGGGAAAAGATCCGATATATATTGCAGTTTGTTTTTTGGGCGATTTTCTCGGCATAAATATAGCAGACCAACGGAAATAAGAGAGAAATTATAATGAAGAAAATGGTTGAAGATATGCAGTTTTTGGGGAAAACGGTGGGGGGGTCTTTGCTATTACAAATTATAGGGGTAGTTCAGTAATTGACATTTCTGAGGGGGTTTGACCCATTAAAAATATTGTAAGGTGGTTAGTCTTAATATTTTCTCTAATGAGGGGGTTATATCTTATTAACCCTAAAATTTATAGTAAATAAGCTTTAGCACCATGATAGCTTTTCATGTCAACATATCTCTTTGAATTTTTTTAATATTGTTGTTTTCACTTTCAAAGAATAACAACAATTGAACGAGTTTTGTATTAGCTCACAACTCGTATTATAGTACGATATGCTATTAAAAATCTTTATTTTGCTATTACGAGTGCAACTTGAGTTTTTATGTTGTCACTTCATGATCACAATATAGATCCATATATTAGAGAATATTTTCTCTTATAATTAATTCTTCATTATATGTATCTTCAAGACACATATATCAATATGAAATATTTTACTTGTCGTTTGCAAAACAACAAGTCAAGATTTAAAGATTTAAAGAGAGCAAATTATAGAGAGGATCAAATATCTATCTCTCTTCTTCTTCGTAAGTAACTACATCTAATGTTACTTTTACTTATGTGTTCAAGACACATACCTCAAAGTAAGTACTTGTTTCTTGAAAAATGAAACAATAATATTTTGCTCGGTGTCTTATAGACACATTTTCATTATGAAATATTTGGCTTGTGTCCTCAAGGCACATAACAATAACACGAATATTTTGTGATATCATGAGACATAAATGGATCTTTAACTTCAATGATCCAATGCTCATAGTTACATTTCTTCTTGAGCTATCAAAAATAATTTCGAATTGTGTGATATGTCTCATATCATTGAATTACAAATGAATAGTCCTTTCGAGTACATATATATATAATCTCAAAATTTGAGTTTTATTGCTTAAAATTACGTACTCGATTTGAGCCTTGAGGCTTCATATAAATTTTATAGTACTTGATATGAAATTATAGTACTATAATTAACTCAAATTTTCATATATATATCATTGAACCACAAACTGAATAGTTCTTTCGAGTACAATATGCTATTCAAATATCAAGTATTGAGTTTTATACAATGAATTTATATACTCGATTTAGGCCTCAAGCCTTTATATTTGGTACTTAATCTTAAAATAATAGTACCTTGAGTGGGAAATACCCATTAACTCAAATATTCAATTTTGTGTATCATCACTTAGACCTTGAGTCTAATATATTCAATCGAGATATCTAGTCTTCAAATTTAATCTAGGCCTCAAGCCTTTATATTTAATATTCCTCCACATAAGCTTTCAAGCTTTCATATTTTAACTAGGCTTTAATTTGAGCCTAAAATTTATGAACTTCGAGTTATTTTTTCGATTGATGGAGTTTTTCAAGTTGCATAAACTAGAGAGCAAGTGGTTTTTTTTCTTCTTCTTAATATACCACTCACATCTTCGAATCACTTGATTGCACGTGCTCGATTTGGACTTCAAGCCTCAATATATAATAAAAATCGTAATAGTACTTTTATCATGAAAGAATAGTACTATAAATGGGGAATACACTCTAACTCAATTGTTCAAGAGTCTTATCATTTAGACTTAAAGTCAAATATATTCAATCGAGAATTTTAATCTCGTATGTAATATAGGCTATAGGCCTAATCGTCCCTTTTATTTTTAGAACATCATGTTCAAAATTCGCACAAGGGACAGCTCTGACAGAGCTGAGTATTTTAACCATATCTCCCTCGATCGAGATCCGATTTCGATGATTCAAAATGTTCCGAAAAGCCAAAAGAAAATGTTACAAGTTTTGTGTTTCGCATTTTCTAAAATTCGAACATTATCAAGTCCAAAACAGACATCGAAGTACAAACTCGTGAATTGCACGAAAAATCACCTACAACAAAAGTAAGATGGTTAATATTTTATCAATTCAAAACAAGAATAAAATATTTAAAATCAACTCCCTTTCATCTTCTATGGCTAATGAGTCATCTTCCTTGGACCATCTTCACTCGAAAATTTAGGTAGAACAATCGTGCTAATAACGTGTTGTAAAACAAAGGAAAGACAAGAAGAGAACAAGTGTGTGTATGTATTTTTCTTATTCAAGTGTTTGTCAATTCCATACAATGGTGTCCCTTTTATAGTACAAGAAGACCATTCAAAAGGTCACGAGTTACAAGGGAATGAATGGCCTTAACATCCACCATTATCACCTCTAATTACACACACTAATGATTTTGTAACTCCTATAGACATCCACCACAGGTTACATAATAAATATTACTATTTATTTATTTATTTTGCATAATTTTTTATAGGGTAAATTACAAATACCCCTGAGGTATGGTCAAATTACAAAAACACCCCTCTTGTTTGGATAATTACAAGCACCCCCTCTACTCAAATTTAGTGGAATTTTCGAGATTATATGTAATATTATCACTTTTGTACCCGTTTTATCCCATTCAAACTCTACATTATGAAGCAAGATGATCATAATATGTGATTTTTAGCTTGTATATATCAGTTTGTGGTGCATCGGAAACTGTATTTTTACACAAAATGAGTACAAACTAGAGCACATTTCACGGAATCTAGATCATTATGTTGAATTTGGCACCATAAGGGTGGAGGTGTAAGGAAAAAACATAGTTGAGGGGGGTATATGTAATTATCCAAACAAGAGGGGTTTTTTTGTAATTTGACCATACCTCAGGGGGATGTTTGTAATTTACCCTTTTCTATATTACATTTTATTTAAGGGCAAATGGCATGTTAGAGTAGGTGACCAACAAGCCAACTTGTGGTTGTGGTCTTTCGTATTTATTATGGTAATAAACGAACCTTTATTCGTATTAATGATAAAACACCTTGGCATTCTATATCTTTGTCCCTTTGTCACAAGCATAGATATAGTCCTTACAGTTATTACAAGTACTAGTAATTGATCGTTAGGATCGTGAGATATTTACTTAAGTATTATAACTGTTAAACGTGTTCCTAGTCGAAGGGTTACGCCACCAATGAGGATATCGGCCTTTCCCATTAGAAGACTAGCACTTAGTGTATGTGTACTGCATCTCATCAGTAAACGGTATTGTGATATCGGCATGCATAAGTGGGTGCTCGTAAGTTGACGAGTTCACTGAACTCCCTCACCCTAGAAATCTCTAAGTGGTTCCCAATAATCGAGTAGAGATATCTATGGTATAGTTGTACACCATTAGTCCTTATGACCTAGACATCACCGTGACTTCACTAGAGAACCAGCTGTATCGTGACCTGTCTCTGAGTTCCACCGAGGACCATCCCAAGGGCCAGTGTTCGTGCAGTCCGAAATCTAGTGGGAGGTCTGTGCATTGTAGTCGCGGATTCGATCGCTAGACTAGTCTTGGATGTCCTGTGTGTTCTGATAGTTTGTAATCATTCTAAGTCTCTGGCCAGAGCTGACTAAGTGATGATTAGAGGATTCGATTCTCTAAGTCATGCATGTGACGATTACAATACTTAGAACGATCGCACCGTCATTGAACATATAAAGAGGTCTCGATCAACCAATGCCTCTAGTTCAATCGGGACATATGAATCGAAGGGACCGTACTGTACGTTAACTATATCTGAAGGTTCTTGCAGGCACTTCATTTGTATCTAGGGAATCATGACGCGTAGTTGCTAGACGCCAATCTTCATTCGTTGGGTGATTAAGGTGAAACGAGTTTCATCTTAATCGTAACTCTAAGGGGACGAGTTTTGACCACAAAGGGTTGTGGGCCCACGGCTAGCTTACACCTGAACCATCGAGGGTCACACTGCTCGTGTACATGAGATCTTTGAATAAACGGTCAGAGATAAAATAGTTTATCTTTGCATGATTGGAAGTCAATATGATTGGATCCAACATTCGTAATTTGGAATTATGAATGAGAATAAGAAAAGGAAAAGAATAGGCGAACGTGTTAGTGAACTTTCTAAATCGGGAAGTTTCCAAATTTAGAAAGTGCACTGAACTAGGGTTTCCACTTTTGGAAAGTTGGAAAATGAGAGTTGACACTCGTAATGACGAGGATATTATAATGATTCCGAAAATGTAATTGTTGCAATTTTTCGATCATTGAATTGAGAGAGACGAGCGAGTAAAAGAACTAACGAGCTTAAGTTGTTGGGCCCGGTCCAACTTAAGCCCGTTAGGGTTTTATGCAAGACATATAAATACTTGATTTATAGGTCTTGCACACAGACAACTAAGAGAACACACGTTCATAACCCTAGCCGCTGCCTCTCTCGATCAGCCACCCTCTCCCACGGCCACCACCACCGCGCCGTCGCCGGAAATTCGCCGGAATCGGCCACCCGTTGGCCGATCTCTTTCGGTATTCCTTTCCTTCTTTCTTTTCTTCCGTTATTCTGACTATTACGTTTCTAGTGCCACGTGTTTAGTAGATCGAAGTATACGAGGTGAAATCCAAGAGGAGGAAGATCGAGGAATCGAAGATGCGAGAAGGCAATTCCGAAAAACTGCTCTCGGATTTTCTGCGCTGCCCACCGAGAAAATTCGTCATAAATCAACCGGTCATCCGATGGACGTGAAATTTTGACAGCAGCTTCACGACTCATAAATCTACCATCGACCAGAAGGAATTGTTCATCCAGTAAATACGCATGGAGATACTGAAGTCGGAGCAAGGCTGTTATTTCAGATCAGCAAACAGGTTGGATCAATAGGAGTGGGAAGAGCAGCTAGCCATCTTCTCTGCGCGTGAATCACATGCGCTGCCGTAGCTCGGATCATTGCCGTTGCTGCCCCGGATTGCACGGATTGGTTTCCGTGGCAATCTAGCTTTGCTTAGTGCGCCTACCTCACGCTTCAAGAGGTAATGTTTCGAATCTATTGTCATTCGATTCGGTTACGTTTAAATTAATATATGCATGTTCGTTTTAATAAGAAACTTGTATGATTTTATGTGACTACATGAAATTGGTTTTATTATTGCGAGCATGATTATTTGATTTAAACGCGAGCATGCTAATTGATTTAATTTCGATTAAGTAATTAAGCATGTTGTTGTTTTAATTTCGCTGGAAGCGCAAAGGTACGCAATGTATGTTGTTTTAATTTCGCTGGAAGCGCAAAGGTACGCAATTAATTGTTTTCAATTATCGGGCATGTGTTTATGTGTTTTAAAGTTGTTTAATTCGCATAAAATTTTTGTTTTCCGCTGCGTACACGTGCCTGTTACCCAACATGGCAAATAGGCCCATGACAAGGGCACTTAATTAAAAGAGGGACATCGAACTTTTTTGTCTTTCAAATAAATCCAGCTCATTCAAACTTATTTGCAAATAAGGAAAATCCCTTTATGACTCTTGTTTTCCAATTGGCTGTTTTTGCATTAATTGCTACTTCATCAATCTTATTGATTAGCGTACCCGTTGTATTTGCTTCTCCTGATGGTTGGTCAAGTAACAAAAATTTTGTATTTTCCGGTACATCATTATGGATTGGGTTAGTCTTTCTCGTGGGTATCCATTAAATTACTTTTTTTTTTTTTGTTGGAAAACTTGTTTTTCCCTGAAACTTTTTTCCGGCCGGTCAACTGCCGTTGACCGCCGAGTCTCTTTTTTTTTTTTTGATAATTTTGTTTTTCCTTAAAAATAATATTTTAATTAATATTACTGTCGTGGCTGCTAAATTACTGTCTCCGGCAGTTATTTAACTGTCGGAGACAGTAATTTAACAATTAGTTGACTTTTTTTTTTTCTTCAAAAATATTTTAATTAATATTACTGTGATTGCTACTAAATTGGAGACAGTAATTTAACAATTAGTTGACTTTTTTTTTCTTCAAAAATATTTTAATTAATATTACTGTGTTTGCTACTAAATTACTGTCTCCAGCAGTTATTTAACTGTCGGAGAGAGTAATTTAATTGATTTTTTTTTAATTTTGTAATTAATATTACTGTATTCGTTGCTAAATTACTGTCTCCAGCAGTTATTTAACTTTCGGAGACAGTAATTTAACTGTTAATTGACTTTTTTTATTCTTAAAAAAAATATTTGTAATTAATATTACTGTATCTGTTGCTAAATTAATATCTCCAGCAGTTATTTAACTCTCGGAGACAGTAATTTAACTGTTAATTGACTTTTTTTTTCTTGGAAATTTGTTTTCTTAAAAAAAATTATTTTAATTAATATTACTGCTTTGGCTGCTAAATTACTGTCTCCAACAGTAATTTAACTGTCTTAGACAATAATATTAATAATATTACTGTTCGGGAAAATAATATTCATAATATTACTGTCCCAAACAGTAATATACTGTTTGTGACAGTAATTTAGAAGCCAAGACAGTAATATTAATTAAAATATATTTTTCTTAGAAAAAAAAATTCAAAAAAAAAAAGTCAACGCCGCAGACCAGTGGTTGACCGGACGGAAAAAAAATTCAGGAAAAAAAACATTTTTGAAAAAAAATTATTTTTTGAAAAAAAAAAAATTGTTGGGGGTTAATGTGATATGTTTGTTTAAATTCGGGGTCAATGTATAATATTAAGGAAGTTAGATCATAATGGGTGGAATTGATAAGAATTATATTATAGAGGGTATTTTAGACTAAAGACATGGGGATGAGTTTAATTGAGACACTGTTTTTTTTTAGGATCAAAATGCATTTAAGTCCTATGTGATGGGCCTTTTTGCCATTCGCCCTATATTAAAATCATCTAAAGTTGGATTGGGCCTTTAAACAACATGCAGGCTCATTTGGCTCCAAATACTAAATTTGACTTCCAGAAATACATAAAAAATCCATGAAGGATGATTACAAATCTGTATTGGGAATAAGGGATGCGTAATTAATTGATTAATTAATTAATAATAATAATTTAATATATATTTTAAATTTTATATTTACCTAAAATAATAATAATAATTTAATATATTTAATTATTTTGTATAATTTAATATATATTCTAAATTTTATATTTACCTAAAATAATAATAATAATTTAATATATTTAATTATTTTGTATGTACTATTGTTATGCAGTATTTCCTTGTGGTTCTTGGTTATTTCTTTGCTATAATGTTTTTATTCTTCAACATTTACAGTAAGTATTTCTTTCGTAAAAAAAAATTATATAATAAAAAAGGAGTATGTATAAATCTGAATATGTTAATAGTTTATTAAATTTAATAATTAAATTATGCAGGATGGCACACACTAGCATGGATTACATTAATTCCACTAATTGTGAGTCTCGCATAAATAAATAAAAAATATGCACCGGTAAAAAAAGATATTAAATAAAAACTATTATGGTGGTCACATAATAGTGTTGGTGGGCACCAAACTAGAGCTTGTGATCGTTGAGATGGCTCAATAAATTTAAGATCGGACGGCTGTGGTGAGAGGAGCTCCACTTGTAGAGCCCACTAACAACTTCTTTTGGTTCAATCGGCCACAGTGGATTCTTTTCCTCATACATTTCACCTTATTTCAGGTTCGGGTTTCTCTCTCATTTTTATATGGCCCAACAATCCACAACATTAATATCTTGCACCAAAAGGCGAAATCCTTCGCTCCCAGGGCTCTCATCTCTTGGCCCGACAATGATTGATGGAGGAATGTAAATCATGGTGTTAGAATCTCTTGGATTCTAATTATTCGAGAATTAGATGAAACTTGTGCCACAAGTTTACATATACCATGAGCTAAAGAAGGGAAGAGTCCTCGAACTTTTTAATTCTTTAAATTTGTCATTAATTGATTTATAGTAGGAATTATTCTTTTAAAGAGTTTCTTTGTATTCAAAATATTATTTCCTACGTGATTAAGAGTTTCCTAACCCTAATTGACTCTATTTCCTTGTAGGATTCTTATCACCTGTAGAAGTATAAATAGAGCAGCACTTTGATTATGACTTTGCAAGGAAACGCGTAAAAGACTCGTACCACAAGTCTAGATATGTCGTAATATAAGAAGGGGAGTTTCCTTGTGTTTTAATTCTTTATTTTATCATTAATTGATTAATAGTGGGAATTATCTTTATACAAGCATAATTATCTTTTTATATTTTATTGTCATATATTTGTAGAGTTTTAATAGATATGGGAATGATTTGTTGATAAGGCAAAGAAATCTCATATATCTCTAAGACTTATATTCTTACGTGACTTATGTATTTTTAATATTTTGGTCTCTAACTTTTCCTTGTATAGGGATTTCATGGCATAGGATATAAAATGAGAGCTATCTCAGCATAAGGAGCCGTGCCTTTATTTTGAGAGAAAAAGATTTCTATTTTCTTTGATGCTCCCGGAACGTCTTTGATCGAGAGAAGTTTTTCACAGAAAATATTTTTCCTCTCGTTTTTTATTGTTCCATCGTGATACGTGATTTTCATAGAAAATATATCGGCTTCAAGGCTTTGTGGTGAAGACACCAAGATTCAAGAAGTATCACAAGTTTGCTTCTTCTATATAAAAAGAAGATCGGTTCTTCGGGAGAGGGGCTTAAACAGATATCGGGAGGAGATCGATCCGCCGACTGAGGGATTCAGCGTTGAAGGGAGTTCAACCGTGCAGAGCAAGAGGCGTGCTGCAAATTGAAGATTTATAATTCAGCGTAGTATACAAGAACGGCGTCAACAAAGAGGGAGTCTTTATATTTTGATTAAGTCCTATTATTGTATTCGTAAAACTAAAAATTAGTAAATTTTATTTGCAGGTCCCCGTGGATGTAGGGTACAATTGTATCCGAACCACATTAAAATTTGTGTCTCGTTTATATCTGTTTTTACGAACTGCTTCACGAACTAGTGCAACACTTCACGCAACAGTAACGAAAAACTGAATCTGACACGAATAATTTATATCTGCACGAAATAAATTCTAACAATTGGCATCAAGAGCCTGTCACTAGATACACTTAGTGAGATTTTGGGATTTAATTTTTTTATTTTTTTTGTGCACATATGAATAATCATCGTGAAGGCGCATTCCTACCACCTGGCTTGGGTGAATTGAACTACTCTGATTGGAAAATAAGGATGAAGATGTTCATCAAATCTATTGACAAATGGGCTTGGCGCGCGATTCTAATTGGTTGGACACCGAATGAGTCACACGAGATCATTCAAACGCCAAAAGAAAAGTGGAGTGATGAAGAAGTACGAATAGCAGATTATAATTCCAAGGCAACCAATGCTATCTTGAGTTGTATCGATGACGACCAATTCAAATTGATATCAATGTGCAAATTAGCAAAGGAGGCATGGGATGTTCTACGAGAGGCCTACGAAGGAACTACTCCGATAAGCGAGTGCAAAGAAACTGTCGCTGAAACTGTTGTAACAGTTGGACAGACAGCTCAGACAGAACTTAGGTATGATAATTTGCATTCAATATATGATAAAAGATTAACTCCGTTAAATCTTGCAGGTGATGATGGGGATTCAGAATACAACAGCGATGATGACGTGTCAACATTGGAAGAAATAAAGCAATGCTATGAAAGGGTGTACGAAAAATTTCTTCAGGTATGCGAGTCAAATAAATTCTTAGAAAAAGAGAAGCTTGTCCTAATTGAGGAAAACAATGTATTGAAGGTACGAATTTCTACTCTTGAACAAAATGTTATTTCTGCTAGTAGAGAAATGGGTAGTTTGAAGGCTAAATTTGCTCAAACCCAAGATGCTATTTCTAAGTTTAATACTGGTAGAGTAACTTTGAATGAATTTTTGAACAAAAATCAGCCGAACTATGGTCGTATAGGTATAGGGCGTACTCTACTATCTAACGATACATTGAAACAAAAAGAAAATCCAAAAAGAAAAATCAATTTTGTTAAACAATCCACTGTGTCACAAACTGTTGCGACAGTTGCATCAAGACAGTCATCTCAAAGAAAACGTTTTGTCCCTACCTGTCATTTTTGTCATGTTCCTGGTCATATACGACCTAGGTGTTTTAAGTACTGAAAATGGTTAAAATAATAGTGGCCCCCTCACCACTTTCCGCTAAAATTGATCATGCTTTTGTGTCGTCTCAAAAACCCAAGATAAAAGTTGATTTAGTGAATAAAACTCAACAAAAAATCTGGGTAAAGAAATCTGATCTTAATTGTTTATCTGCCATTACTTCTTTAAAATCATGTGATGATAGTAGAAATTGTTCCAACAGTTCTGTTGACAAAATTGGATTGCGGCATAAGAAACTTGGTCTTCTGAATTGTGATAATTTGTGTGCGAAAAATAAGTTTATGAATCCAATTCAGCATTCGAAAACTAAGCTTACTGATATTTTTCATAGTTTCATAAGTGACTTGGTTGAAAAGGGGGTTGTCTCAATTGATTATGCTGCAACGGAGAATGAATTAACTGATGCTTTTGCAAAAACCCTTGATGCACAGAGATTTGATTCCTTGCGAAAATCGCTGGGAATTTATGTTGTTTAATCTGATGCAGTTGCATGAACTGTTGCATCAGTCTGTGTGTCTAGACTTGCAACTTTTAGTGGTACGACACTTCTTATGTTTTTGCATCTCATATAGGACCTGCATTAAGCATACTGCATATGATTGAGACAAATGTGAATTTTATACTTCGTGTACCTCTAAACTTCGTTGGAGTAGAACTTCACCAATTCCCAAAATGATTACTTAAAAGGCTCCAACTTATTTATTTCTCTGAATAGTCTTGTCATGGTTGGATGTTTTTATAGGGAAAAGCTGCCTCTTTTAATGAGTGAAAGCTACTCTTGAACTACTGTTACTAATATATATATCTACAACCATTTGGTCAGTGAATAGTTCGAAGCCTAGTTGACTCGAGCCAGTAAACCACTTGATCGAACACTCACTACAAGGCTCAATTAGAAAGCCCATGGAACTACACATTGCACGACCACCATAATCCCGTTCCTTTTAATTGCTCTATTTTTCATGGGAAAAAGCTACCATTAGACGTGTGTGTACGCTACCTAATAAGAGCATCTTTGTGTTTGACTTGGGATTATTAAGTTTATTGGTTGCATTGGCAGTCGGATTTTTGGGGATTGCATTTATCGTGAATGTGAAGATAAATCCCATATGTTTTGTTTGTCCATGTTGTATCCTATTCAAATATGCCTCTTCACTCATGTTTACTTCTCATGTTTACTTCTTGTCTTGCATTAGGCATTATTTAAAAAAAAAAAAAAAAAAACAAAAAAAAAAAGAGAGAGAGAGAGAGAGAGAGAGAGAGAGAGAGAGACGGGATTTTTGTTCATGTGCCGGTTAAATTTGATTCTTATTGCAACCGGATCTATTGGGCCTACTACTCACATTTCCTCGTTTCGTATGAAGTTTGGCAATGTCTGTAGTCTTTGTTATTTAATGATAGATTTGATATCACTATCCTTTTGATTTCGCATTGCAATTATCGTGTGTTATTGAGTGTGTGAGTTTGTGATTTTGTGTTCCCGTCATGTATGGTGATTCTTCTTACTTACTTTCAAAATTCTCTCTACGTTTGATATTTTTGTTAAGTGTTTGAACAACTTGCTCGAATCAACAAGATCATTAGTCCATGTTGAGTTATCTATGCATGGTGATTGCCCAGAAAGGGGGAGAAAAGAACAGTAACGATGGCATGAACACAGGGGGAGTTCCGACAACTGTTGTGACAGTGCATCAGACAATTGCTGGAACAGTGCAGGAATGCAGGGGGAGTTCAGACAACTGTTGAGACAATGCATCATACAGTTGTTGGAATAGTGCAGAAATACAGGACAAATAAGGAGGAATTCATTGTAAAGGGAAGTTTATTCTGCTAGTGCGAAAAATTCATTGTAAAGGGAAGTTTATTCTGCTACTGCGAAAAATAAGGAGGAATTCATTGTAAAGGGAAGTTTATTCTGCTACTGCATATTTTTTATTGTTCTTTGCTTAATTGAACAACTGTACTCTATCTGTTGAACTGTTTGATAAACTGTTGCAACAGTTTATATTTGCAGATGTTATTTTGATTTTGCTGACCCTTGTTCATGCATGTATCATATATTTAGGGGGAGTAAATGTTCTGACCAATCAATGCCAAAAGGGGAGAGTGTTAGAATCTCGGTGGGATTCTAAGTCCACAACACCAAGTGGAATTCTGTGGAGATGTGTATTAATATGATGAACATATTTTCCTTAGTTATCTCATTAGATAATTTGAGAAGAAATAATTTATCTCTCCACACTAACACCTGAACGTGTGTATTCAAAAGAGAAGGAATTTCACTTTTTCTAATATTGTGTTTATTGTCATTAATTGGTTTAGATCTTCACAAGAATGAAGTCATTTACAGGGGAGAAACACATGCAGGGGGAGCTGACTCCGTTGTGAACCACCTGCCGAAGCCACTACTGTGCGAACAGTTGCTGAAACTGTGGCACTCACTATTGCAGCAGTTGATGGCAGCACTCTTGTTGCGGAAAGAGATGGAGATGATGAGTTGTTCCTTTAATGCTGAGGATGATCTTTAGTTTTATTGTTTTCGTCTATCCTCTGATTGTTTTATTTTCAGGTTTTTACTCAGCGGGAGAAAATGATTATAATCAATAAACGACAAAGGGGGAGATTGTTAGAATCCCTTGGATTCTAATTATTCGAGAATTAGATGAAACTTGTGCCACAATATTACATATACCATGAGCTAAAGAAGGGAAGAGTCCTCGAACCTTTTAATTCTTTTAATTTGTCATTAATTGATTTATAATAGAAATTATTCTTTTAAAGAGATTCTTTGTATTGAAAATATTATTTCCTACGTGATTAAGAGTTTCCTAACCCTAATGGACTCTATTTCCTTGTAGGATTCTTATCACCTGTAGAAGTATAAATAGAGCAGCACTTTGATTATGACTTTGCAAGGAAACGCGTAAAAGACTCGTACCACAAGTCTAGATATGTCGTAATATAAGAAGGGGAGTTTCCTTGTGTTTTAATTCTTTATTTTATCATTAATTGATTAATAGTGGGAATTATCTTTATACAAGCATAATTATCTTTTTATATTTTATTGTCATATATTTGTAGAGTTTTAATAGATATGGGAATGATTTGTTGATAAGGCAAAGAAATCTCATATATCTCTAAGACTTATATTCTTACGTGACTTATGTATTTTTAATATTTTGGTCTCTGACTTTTCCTTGTATATAGGGATCTGATGGCGTAGGATATAAAAGGAGAGCTATCTCAGCATAAGGAGCCGTGCCTTTATTTTGCACTACTAGAAAATTGCAAATTAGCTACGGACGAATTCGTTGAAAATTAACACACATCCATCGCTAAATGTTGATTAGCGATGGATTAAGCCCGTCCCCATGTCCGTCGCTAAAATTTAGCTACGACAAATGAAAATCCGTAGCTAATTGTTAGCAATAGAATTATCTATGGCTAAATCCGTCACTATTATAGCAATAGAATGAAACCACTCTAAATCCATCGCTATTATAGCAATAGAATAATTTGTTGCCAAATTTGTCACTAATTTTAGATAGGCATATAGTCGTAGCTAAATCCGTAGCAAAAATTGCATTGAATTTAATATATATATATATATATATATATATATATATATATATATATATATATATATATATATATATATATATATATATATATATATATATATATATATATATATATATATATATATATATATATATATAGACACACACACACACTACACGTATCAATGCCATAATTTAATACCTATTAATATGTTATATACCAATAAAAGTATCATACATACAAAATCAGTGCACAATATTTTAAACTTGAATTACAAATTCTAATAGTAGTCTTCCAAAAGCATGCTAGTCAGTCTTATATTCTTTCAAGTACAATGTTCTCTCACGAGATCCTCGTGCTTGATCTTCATGCTTCACTTGAATCCCATCCTAAACTCTAGCTTGCTATATCATAAAAGAAAGACAACATACCTGTAATTAGCCAAATAGCGACTTAAGCCAAGAAGACAACTTAGATGCTAATGACTACTTAGGTATAATATTTACCTTCAAATGTAGATACGTTGTTGAAAATTTATATTACCAGGAGGAGAAACAAATGACAGAGAAAAGAGAAAAAAAATTGAGAAGTGAGAAGAGCAAACTTAACTTGAATCTCCATTCAGACTTTCAACTAAGAAAAAGAATTCATCCCATTAACGTTTAAATATCATGCTACTGAAATGGCTGACATCTAGCAAAATAGAAGAAAATTCACGAGATATTAGCTAGATATTAGAGAAATATATAATATGAAATTAAAAGAAATAAAGATTGATAGAGCTTATACTTGAGAAAATCGAGCAATATGTACGAGTAAAATCAATGCCTCGTATGTGATTTTAACATATGGCAGGATCTTTGGCCACTTGTCCTGACTGGAAACATAGAAGAACCAATAAGCAAAACTAAAATTTGAATAAACCAAAATAAGGTAGAGTAATTTTATAAAAAAATTGTAAAACTTCAATAAGGAGCATATTTACTCCACATAGTAAACATTTCCAGCATATGCAAATGTCCAAAAGTAAACCACATCACCAATCAGTTTCAATCACATGAGACCCTGTGACATTCTTATGAAAAATTAAATGAAGAAAAGTAGATGATTCCTACAACATTACTATATTAATAGCATGTTAATAGTAAAAAGAACAAAATATTGCAATTTTATTTATTTTCTATCGTTGTGGCTCGGGGAATGCATTTATCTACTTGATAAATAGCACTGCCTTGTTCTACAGAGTGATAAACTCCCAATCATCAATTTATTTGCTTCTCCAGATTGGTGGAATTTGTGTCTTGCCGATTATCTGTGATTGGAAACGAAAATGTCTACCATCAATACGAACAATTCTTAGCAACTTTGGATATTTGACAGCAGTTTCAATATTGAATTAGAACAATTATTAAAGGCTATTGAAGAACATACCACATGAAACAGAGAGACTAATTTGCAAGAAGGATGAACCGACGAAACTGCAAGATTATGAACTTTCAGTAAAAGATCGAAAAAGCCATTGCTTAATAGTAAATTAAGTTGCAGATATAGAGTAACTTAAATCATATGCAGGCAATTAAATTATACTTGTAAAAAGTTCTTCGTTCTTTTATGCACATAAAAGATACATAAAACAACCTAGGTCAAAATAAAATAAAATTATACATATATACTGTACAAACAAAAAAACCTTCTGTTCTCTCTAATTAAACATATATATTGTTGCTTTGTTCTCCTCGTTTTGACCTCTCAAAATATCTCTGGGTAAACAACCCTCCGATGGAATATAGAGTCCCAATACATCAAAGAAATGCAATTACATACACATTTAAATCGGATCTTCTTCCACCTTCTAAACACACTTCACAAACATCTAAAAATTGGAATGAAGGAAGAAATA
Organism: Erythranthe guttata; assembly: GCF_000504015.1. Next base: position 348,268 of record NW_012194827.1, read on the forward strand.
AAGAGCTTACCGTAAATGATATGCAGTAGCAGATGTTGGCGTTGCTCTCAATCGAATAGGGTTCACTACAACTCCGACAAAATTTTGGGCCGGTAATCGGAGGGCTTATTTTCCAAAGGCAACAACGAGAAAAAATTCAGTGGGAGTTTCTCTAATTTGTTGATACAGGGTAACTAGGTTTTGGACGAAGAGAGGGAAATGGGTTTGGGGTTTGGCTCGGTTTTTGGGCAAAAAGGCAGAAGGAAAGATTTTGAAGTGGAGAGAAATGAAAAAATGAAAAAAGGGCGGGTTTTTTCAATACTCCTATTTTCTTTAAATTACACATATCTAATTTTATATTTAAAAGATTTTCTAACTTTCTATTACTATTATTTTATTTAAAACTCAACTATGAAAATTAATTAGAACATAATAGACCTAAGGAATATTTTTTACTAGTAATATAATCAATAATTAATTTAATTTAAAAAGCTCAAAAATAAATAATTGTTGAGAATCAATGATATAACATATACAAAGTATGAATTGATATCAATGGATTTGTTGTCCGTCGAAACATTGTCGCTATTATTTTAGAAACAAATTTGTTATCTCTCGTTAATTTTCGTTCCTAAGATATGTTTTAGCCACGAACTCACATCTATCGCTACATCCATTGCTAAATATTTAACTTAGAAACGAATGTTTCATCCGTCACTAATATTCATCGCTGTAACTGAAAATTCGTAAGCGAAGCGACGGTTATGTGTTTCGTTGCTAATTTTATCACTAAATGTTTAGTTTAGCAATAGGAAGGCAATCAGTCGCTCTTGTCCGTCACTAATACGCAGTTTTCTAGTAGTGTTGAGAGAAAAAGATTTCTCTTTTCTTTGTTGCTCCCGGAACGTCTTTGATCGAGAGAAGTTTTTCACAGAAAATATTTTTCCTCTCGTTTTTTATTGTTCCATCGTGATACGTGATTTTCATAGAAAATATATCGGCTTCAAGGCTTTGTGGTGAAGACACCAAGATTCAAGAAGTATCACAAGTTTGCTTCTTCTATATAAAAAGAAGATCGGTTCTTCGGGAGAGGGGCTTAAACAGATATCGGGAGAAGATCGATCCGCCGACTTAGGGATTCAGCGTTGAAGGGAGTTCAACCGTGCGGAGCAAGAGACATGCTCCAAATTGAAGATTTATAATTCAGCGTAGTATACAAGAACGGGGTCAACAAAGAGGGAGTCTTTGTATTTTGATTAAGTCCTATTATTGTATTCGTAAAACTAAAAATTAGTAAATTTTATTTACAGGTCCCCGTGGATGTAGGGTACAATTGTATCCGAACCACATTAAAATTTGTGTCTCGTTTATTTCTGTTTTTACGAACTGCTTCACGAACTAGTGCAACACTTCACGCAACAGTAACGAAAAACTGAATCTGACACAAATAATTTATATCTGCACGAAATAAATTCTAACACATGGTAACTCAACGGCTCATTAAGGTAGCGGACCCAGACCTGGTGCCCACAAGGAACCAACCCTCATTGGAGTTGAAATTCCCACACTGCGGCTGCCAGGATTCGATCATAGGACCTTGCACCAACTTACCACCTCCGAAACCAGTTGAGCTACACCCATGCGGGCACACTATTAATCTCTTATTATTCTTACAGAATGCATACCAAATGGCCTATTTTTTTGTGGAAATGGGCAAGTGATGATCCTAAATAACAATTTATAATAATTATTATTTTTTACTTATTATTATTTCTTTAACTTTTTTTGTGTTTAATTATTGCAGTATGAGTTTGGAATTACAACATGCTTCCATGAGAAACTTCATATAGTTTTGGTTAGAGTACTTTTAGGAGTGGCCCTCCAAATCTTGTGCAACTATATTACATTCCCACTCTATGCCTTGGTAACACAGGTAACGTGTGTGTGTATATATATCACTTAAACAAAAGGGTGAAATCGGAACAACATTTAAAAAAAAAATTCTTCGATCTCAATCGGAACTCTTTTTTTTTTTACATAATATTTTCATTTCAAATTCTAATTTCCGCCTGTTCTAATTTGTTTTACTTTATATAAAAAAGATATTTTTTCAAGAAAGTGCTACCTGCAATTCGATCTGTCCGATTTTCACTCATAAAATCGTTGTTTTTATCCATATTATAACATAGATGTGTGAGTTTTCGTGTGTAGACGAACGGCGCATCGTTAAATACTTATTAAAATCAGTAAATTTAAAGCATAATTTAAAATAAGTAAATTTAAAGCATAATTAATTAATTATGTGGTTAATATTATATAAACATAGATGGGGTCACATATGAAGAAATCAATATTTGAGGAACAAACTGCAAAAGCCCTAAAGAAATGGCACCAAGCTGCAAAGCAAAGGAAGAAACTGCACAAAGTCGATGCTTCTTGTACGAGTGGGGATACAACTCTGTCTCGAGCAACCTCCCCACTTCACTTGCTCCACCACCACAACCGCCGCTCCTCCACTGCTCCGGCGACGGATTCCGAGAGCTTGGCCGACCTCTCTTCGGCCAGGTCTAACATATCCGACACGGAGCTTTCCGAACTCGAGTCTAATTCGAATCGAGGCAAACATGAACCGACAGCTTCGTCAGTTGTGGGGCTAAATACCTAACACGCAAGTGCACGTATCGCAAACAAGTACAAAAAGTGGAGTCGTGAGAGTCGGATGTCGATCTCACAGGGAATACTCAAATTACCTAATTCTAAGTACCAAATTCTAACAATTATGATTTTTATCCAGCCTACGCAAAGTTGTCAAATTTAATCAACTAAATAATTAAACTAATTATAAAAGCAAATAAATTAAACACCAGAGAATATCAATAAAAAAACGGATCTAGGATTTTATCTTTCCCCTATGCGATAAATCGTCACCCAATTAATCCTCTATCATGCAAGTTACAATTCCTGATTATTAACCCGAGACACTAATTACTCATAACCTGCAGTCGCGTGTATTATGAGTCTATTATTCATAAACGATTCACTATATGTCATATGCAAACCAATTATGAATAAAACATTTAATAACAAGTCTCGTAAATGGCTACCTAAGGTGATATTGGTATTTCTACGACACCACATGCAATTGACACACTCATCCGGTGAAAACTACTCGAAGGCTCTCCTATCATTGTTCTAATTATTAAAACGATTTGTCGATTCAATTCTAATAATAACACATAGCGACATAAATTAGCTACGTTCATGCACTAAATAAGATCAGATAGAAGAAATAATCATCGAATTAAACTTGCATAATATTAGAAAAATAGGTTCCAATCACCACATAGGGTTAAATAAAATCCTAGATTAAAAAATTAGATACTCATGTTCTCTACGAAAAACATAATAAAAATATAAAAAGATATAATTGGTTTCTCCGTTCTCTTGCTTCTCTTGCTCTCCGATTGTGTAAAAGATAGCTCCCCTAATTGTGTGCTTGAATTGATTTTATATAGGGTGGGAAACTTGGAGAAGAAGTTAGTTTCCTTGTGCAATTAAGAGTCCTTTACTGCGCCTATACGTGATCTCGGACGACCGTCCCGAATTTTGCACTAAAACTCGGACGACCGTCTCAAAACCAAAGACCGGTTCTGTTTCTAAGACGACCGTCCCAGTTTTATGTGTAATTCTGGGACGGCCGTCCCGGGCTATATTCCTTTATATTTTTTGACTTTTTCACTTTTCGCCCATATCTTCTCCGAAATTGCAGTTTGACCCTTTATTTATACAATTCATCAATTTGTACCTAAAATACAATAAATCAACATTTCAAGCACCAATTAACATTAAAACACATCAAAAGCTCCAATTAAAAGGTACGATTAAGTGTAGAAATATACACTTAACACACTCCCAAACTTGAACTTTTGCTTGTCCTCGAGCAAAATCTACTCATAAACAAAAAACTCAAAAAATACATCTCATCACATAGATTAATGATCAACTTCACATTTTCAGCACTTGTAATTATAATGAAAATTCTTAGGCGTTCGCAAGCTCAAAATTCAAAAGTACTTAGTCATTTACCATTGCCAAAAACCACAAATCATGCAATTCCTTCAAGCATCCAATATTTATAAATTAAAGATAGAAAAAATTTATGCTTACATGCATATGTTTGACTCCAAATACTCACCAAATTCCTCTACTCTACTAATTCCGAATATTAAGCTATTGGGATCATTGGGGCTTTTTGGCTTTCAATTGTTAGGTTCTTTGGTTCGAGGTAGGAAATATGGGTATATGTGGCTATGCTTCTTGAATTGAGGTGATTACGCCAAATTTTGAAAGATAGGCGTTTGAAACAATGAATTCACCTCTAAGGACTTTTAATAAACTCGATTCTTACGAGTTCAAAAGTTTCCACTTTTGCTCTTCAGACAATGGATCGAGCTTTCAAAAAAAAAATTCAACAACTAGTCATTTCATCTCCCTTCTAGTCTTTTCTTCTTCTCTCTCTTTCTCCTTATACACATTTATATATATATATATATATATATATATATATATATATATATATATATATATATACTTATATATAACTTTTGCAATTTCTTTCCTTTTTTTTTTCTTTTTTTTTCGAAGAGGAAGAAGAAGGACCTTATAAAATTTTCCAACCGAACTCCAAGGGGTAATTTTTCAAGAATCTCCATTTATTCTACCTTATACACATTGGCTAAAAGAAAGAACACATTTTCTCTGAGGCTCAAATCAAGGTTCTAAGGATAGTTTCGATAAAATGGTCGGCTTGAAAGGCTCAAACGGTTCAAAGAAGGCCCAAATCATATCCCAAATCACTCGCTACTCAATACTTCGTATCATAAATTTCCTAAGGTGAGTTCTAAAACCGAACATAACATGATCTAACACAAATTAATTCCAAATTTAAAATGCAAAACATTCAACCAGAGCAATGCACGAAATGTGATTCCTAGCAATAATTCGTTTCTAAGTTCCGTTGAATCTAACGCTAAACAAACATCTAATCCTTATCACAATAAACACAAGCAATCTCATCATCAAACATTGATCATCTCTCATCATCATAACTCATCAATGCATTCGGCTCAAATAAAAATAATTAAAGAAATAAAAACATCAAAAAAAATTACGTTGACTTGTCAACAAATAAAAATAAAATAAAAAAATAACAAACAATAAAAGATAATAATATTACGTTAATTTACTGTCAACTGCTGAACAATTACATAAATGTAGGGGTGCAAGTTGGAACGGAAATTCCAATTTCCGCCGGTTTCGATCCGAAAAGTTCCGATTTTGGAACAACTTTTTTCATTCCGACTTCCAAAATTCTGATTTCCGAATTTTTCCGATTTTTGGTTTGGAATTGAAATTATATAAAATAAAGTTGGAATTTCCGATTTCCGATCCGATTTGATTTCCGAAATTAATTCCGAAAATTTCCGATTTTTTTTTTCTAAAAATACACCTATAAATAATAAATATTATATAATATTTATTTTTATGAAAAATATACCTATAATTTTTTTTAGGATTTTGACATAATGAATTGTTGTTAGAAGTTTTATTAGATATTATGTTGTATTTATTTTTATTTATTTTTTGAACTGAAATTCAGTAGTTATTAGTTTTACTTTTATCGACGTGGATGTTCTTATTTTTGGAAAATTATGAATATTTTAGAAAATTTTCGCTAAGTTTTGAAATTTTTAAACTTATGTGATTTCCGATTTTTTTCCGAAATTCCGAAATTTCCGGGCCTTTTGGAATTGGAACGAATTTTTAGATTCCGAAAATTTTGGAATTGGAATTGGAATTGATTTTGTACTTCCGAAACTTTTTGGAAATTGTCCGAAAAGGCTAATTCCGATCCGATCCATCCGACTTTCACCCCTACATAAATGTATTGTAAACGCCAGTACAATTACGTTAATTAATTGTCATTGACAGTATAATTATGTTAATTTAATGTCAGTGACAACACAATTACGGTTAACGTTTAGCTGTGGACATAAAAAAAAACAAACAAAACAAATAAAAAAAAAAAACCTTAAAAAAACATTAAAAAATGTCAACGCTGGAAACGGGCGAAAAATGCGAAAGAAGTAGAAGGAAAAAAAAGTCAACACCGGAAGCCGGCGAAAAAATCCGGAAGAGAAACAAAAAAATCGAAAAAGTCAACGCCGAAATCCAGCGGCAAATTTTTTTTTTTGAAAAAAAAAAAGTTTTTGAAAAAAAAAAGTCAAAATTGAATTTTTGTGGTCAAAATTAGATTTTTGTGGACAAAATTGATTAAATTTGGGTTACAATTAAAAATTGTGTAAATGGCTGTGGGTAATATTGGCATATACATGAATGTTTTCTTTATTTATAATAAATATTAAATGAATGGACTTATTGATGAAAGATATATAGCCCCTAAGGACTAAACCTAGAATAATAAAGATGCTTGATTGAATACTTATTCAAAAAAAAAAAACCTTTAGGGTGCATTTGGATGGAATAACAATATTAAATTCTCTTTCATTCAATTCAGAATTTTGACCTTTTAATGTGGAAAAAATATTAAATTTATATTTAACTAACTAGCTATCACCACAAAAAAATTCTTCAGAAAAAAAATTATCACCACAAAATAGTAAAAATATTTAAACAATGAATAAATTAATTGAAATTTTAACATTTTGTACTTAGTTTTTTCACCGGGTAAATTAAATTAAATAATGTTATTTTGTTTTTTGGAGGAAAATGATGTTATTAATAATTTAATTTAAATAAAAAAAAGTTTAATTATATTTTTAGATCCGGTGATGTGCAAAATTGACTTTTTACTCTTATTATATTTAGCCAAAAATCTACTCCATTGTGCCGACCCGCCCACGGCCGCCGCCGCCGCTCTGCAGCTGTTTTCCTTCACTATGACCTCCTAAAAACACCTTTTGCTCTTCTTCTCCAGCGGCAGAATTTCTTAGATCGAGTCAGGGAAAAAAAAATTCGGAACTGGAGAATGTAATCGTGGCGGAGGTTTTCCGATCAACGGAGTTTTCAGATATGGATTACAACTCGGTGGTTGTCAAGGGGGGCATGGGTACATAAGCTTTCGGATTCATAAGCTCATATAAACCCTATCTCTTCGTACAAATTCAATTCGATTTTAAAAAATATTTTTTCACAAAAAATATTTTAATTAAAAAAATCCTTCAGCTATTTTACTAAAAAAACTTTCAGCTATTAGATTGGAGGTTGAAAAAATTAACAATTTCATTTGTTATTTGAACCCCGAAAAAAACGCAATAACAAATGAAATTCTCTTTATTATTCAATTCAGGGTTCATTGTGAATGATTTATTGTGTTTTGAGGGTACAAAATGTTATTATTATTTTTTAATGGTGCAAAGTGCCAAAAGACTCTAATGTAAAGGTGCAAAGTGCTATTATTATTTTTAAGGGTGCAAAGTGCCAAAAAGCTCTATTTCAAGAGTGCAAAGTGGGATTAAGCCATAATAAATCATATATATCTGATACATATGCATGAAAAATAGATATCCCACCAACTTAGCAAAACACTATGTTTTAGAAATTTTGGAACCAAATAAAAAAATAAATATTAAATGCTAATTTATATGAACCAAACAATTATAGCATTTATGTTCGGCTTTATTTATATATATATACTAGATATTTCCAAAATTTTGAGAAAAATAGGTGGGCTTTCACACACATATTAAATAAAGTTTTGATCATGTGTATGTTTTAGTAGAATATTAACGATTATTTAAAACTTTGCATAAAGTAATTATAGGAAAATTGATGTTAAAAAAAAAGGAAAAAAAATTGTGTGAAGCCCAAAATTAGATACATTTCATTTTCATCCCTAAGATTTTGAAGGGTAGTGAGGGCATTATGTAAAGCATGCTCTTTTTTTTGCGGTAAAATTGGGTCCAAGGGATGATATTGAACAAAATTAGGAACATAAGCACTATTTTGATTTTAACTCTAAACGTCACGGACGAAAATGAATTTTACCCTCCACAAACATAAAAGTAAAACAAATTCAACAAATAAAAAAGAAAAAATAAAAACATAGAAAAACAAAAAGGGCAGAGAGTGAGAAAGAAATAAATATACACGTATATATGACGGAAGAATTCAAGAAAGGGGATCACTATTTCAAATCCCAACTTTTGCTTACTTGAATACCAAAAAAATAAAAAATAAATAATTAATTGTAAATTACTTTAATACCCTTAATAAAAAAAACCAAAAAAATATTACAAATACTATTTTTCTTTCTTAAATACTAAATAATCAAAAACTCAAAAAAACCATTTCCCTCCTTACTCACAAACCCCTCACCTCCTCCATCTCCTTCTTCTCCCTCCCCAAAAACCCTTCTAAAAAATCTTCCTCACAACAAACCCTTCTAAAAAATCTCACAACAAACCCTTCTAAAAAATCTCAAAACTAAAGAAATTAAAACCTCACAAAACTTATAAAATTGAGTTATAAGACAATAATATGGTAGTATATATGAAAAGAGAACACATTAAGGTAAGTATCGATGTCTTTTTTGAGCTTCGAAGTCGATTTTGAAGTTTTTTTTTTTAAACCCGCCGGCAATTTTCGACACATACAGGTCGATTTTTTGGTCAATTTTCGACACCAACGTGGCTCAAAAAAGACATCGATACTTACCTTAATGGCTTCTCTTTCCACATATACTACCATATTATTGTCTTATAACTCCATTTTATAAGTTTTGTGAGGTTTTGATTTTTTGAATTTGGAGATGTTTTGGAGGATTTAAGAAGATGAAAAAGATAGGGATTAATTGGGTTGTCGCGGCAGTTACGAGCACGTACGGTGGCGTTCGGCGGCGGCGGCATCGGCGGCGTCGGCGGTGAGGGTTGGAGAGGAGAAGAAATGGTGGAGGTTTTTCTTTTTTACAACAAAGGGTTTTTTTCTTTTTTTTTTTATTTGGTTTTTGAATAGGTAATTTCTAATAAAATTTGATATAATTGATATTTTGTATGAAAGGGTGTTTTTGTAATTTTCTTTTTATTTTGGTATTAAAGTAAGAAAAAAATGATAAATATGTACTCAATTTTGGTTTTAAACTTGGTAGTATTCAAGTAAGCAAAAATTAGTATTTGAAAAAAAAAGAAAAAGAATTCCCCACCAAATGTAAAGGAAAGAAACAAAAGATAATGCCCATTATGCAAATAAAATTAGAGTTAACTGCAAAAAATCCCCTAAATTTTGGACGTTTTTGCGCTTTACTCCCTGAACGGAAAAATGTTGCACGGGCATACCTGAACTCCAGTTTTCTTAGCACCGATGTCCAAAATGTCCATCTTTGGCCAAAATTGACCGGAAGTCAAATCACGTGCCGCACACGTGACTTTAGCTGGGGTAAATTAGTATTTTTCTTTTACACCAATTTTCTTCCTTTTCTTTTTAATAAATATAAATAATTAAAAAAAGGAAAAATGAAAGAAAGAAGAAAAGAAAAACAAAAAAGAAAAAAAGAAATTTAAAAACCCATCATCTTCGTCCACCCCACACAAATCAGACAACCACCTACCACAACTTCTGATCCGACGTCGCACCACCACCCCTTCCGAACCAATTTCAATCCATCCCCCCATATCTGTTAGTTCCATCTCGAAAATCTGCTATTCAATCCACCCCTTCACCATCGTCATCATCATCCTCATCATCCTCGAATCTGAACATCGGCGGCGGCGGAGACGAAAACTGGCGGCGTAAGCTCCGCCGTCGGCTCTTGAAATCTCTCAGATCCACCTCCGTCGAAAACCTCGGAGAATCGAAAAAGAGAAACTACCACTTAGTTTTCCCCGAAGACGACGAGGATGTGAACAAGGACAAATTGAGCTGCTTGTTGGTGTTGTACATTTTCTTCGGCGGCGGCGACTGCATTAGGGTTGTACCTCTGGCTCCATTACTTGTACTCGAATTCTTCCACATCTCGATTCGATTTTGCTTGCTCTCAATTATTAACAGATCTGGTGAATTGCTATTGTTGTTGGCCTTTTGGATCATCGGTTGATTATTTCTGTTGTTATTATTATGAGGTTGTTTGTAGGGGATGAGTTTGCCGCAGAAGATGATGTTCTCCGGCGGAAAATCGGCGGCGGCGGCGGACGGGGTGAACTCTTGGCTGAGCTTGGTTGGGGATGATGGTGACGGGAAGAAGAAACTTATTCTTCTTTTTTTATTTTTTTTATTTTTAAGATTTATTTATATTTATTAAAAAGAAAAGGAAGAAAATTGAGTATAAAAGGAAATGACCAATTTATCCCAGCTAAAGTCACGTGTGAGGCACGTGATTTGACTTCCGGTCAATTTTGGCCAAAAATGGACATTTTGGACATCGGTGCTAAGAAAACCGGAGTTCAGGTATGCACGTGCAACTTTTTTCCGTTCAGAGGGTAAAACGCAAAAAGTCCAAAGTTTAGGGGATTTTTTGCAGGCATATAATTTTTCTGTTATTTTATATTTGTTTTGTTTGTTCGGTTTTCCATGTTCACACCACAACCATTGGTTGATTTGAATATGTGAAGAAGGTTAAAGATTTGATTTTTATATGCAGATTGCATATCCTTGTATATTCTGGACTGAATTCTCAGATGGGCTCTGGCTATTTACCTCTGGTTAGTGATTTTGCAGCTTTCAATGCTTGGGTTTCTGTTTCTGTTTCTTGTACATGTTGTTCTAGCGCATTCTTGATCGTGGTCTTGAATTTGATCAGGGTATTGTCGAATTGGTAGATCTGTAGAGTGGGTTATTTACCCTTATTTTTTTGAAGCATAATTTTTTTTAATTTGTGTGTGGAATTCCGAAAGGGGTAATGACAAATAGGCCCATGACAAGGTCACTTAATTAAAATAGGGACATCCAATTTTTTTGTCTTTCAAATAAATCCACCCCATTCAAACTTATTTGCAAATAAGGAAAATCCCTTTATATATACCAAAATTACCCCCAATTCATTGAAACCCAATTCAACTCCAATTTCATGATTTACACCCCAATTTAGCTCAATTTCATCAATTAACCAATTTTAACCCAAATTTCAATTTTGAACCTAATTTTAACCCTAATTCGTATCAATTCCACCCATTATGCTCTAACTTCTTTAATATTACACATTGACCCCGGATTTTAACAAATATATCACATTAACCCCCAAAACTTTTTTTTTTTCAGAAAATAATTTTTTTTCTGAAATATTTTTTTTCCGGCCAGATTCCGGCGTTGACCCTTTTTTTTTTTTTTTTTTTTTGTTTTCCTGAAAATTTTTTCCGGCCGGTCAACGGCCGTTGACCGCCGGGTCTCCGGCGTTGACTTTTTTTCTTTTTTTTTTTTTTCCTTAAAAAAAATATTTTAATTACTGTTACTGTCTTGGCTGCTAAATTACTGTCTCCGGCAGCTATTTAACTGTCGGAGACAGTAATTTAACTGTTAATTGACTGTTTTTTTTTTTTTTCTTCAAAAATATTTTAATTAATATTACTGTATTCGTTGCTAAATTACTGTCTCCAGCAGTTATTTAACTGTCGGAGACAGTAATTTAACTGTTAATTGATTTTTTTATTCTTAAAAAAAATATTTTTAATTAATATTACTGTATTCGTTGCTAAATTACTGTCTCCAGCAGTTATTTAACTGTCGGAGACAGTAATTTAACTGTTAATTGACTTTTTTATTCTTAAAAAAAATATTTTTAATTAATATTACTGTATTCGTTGCTAAATTACTGTCTCCAGCAGTTATTTAACTGTAGGAGATAGTAACTTAACTGTTAATTGACTTTTTTTTTTTTTTTTCCTTAAAAAAAATTTATTTTAATTAATATTACTGTCTTGGATGTTAAATTACTGTCTCCAACAGTAATTTAACTGTCTTAGACAATAATATTAATAATATTACTGTTCGGAAAAATAATATTCATAATATTACTGTCCCAAACAGTAATATTACTGTCTGAGACAGTAATTTAGTAGTCAGGACAGTAATATTAATTAAAATATTTTTTTTCTAAGAAAAAAAAAAAAAAAAAAAGTCAACGCCGGAATCTGGCCGGAAAAAAAACAGTTCAGGAAAAAAATTATTTTCTGAAAAAAAAAAGTTTTGGGGGTTAATGTGATATATTTGTTTAAATCCGGGGTCAATGTGTAATATTAAGGAAGTTAGAGCATAATGGGTGGAATTGTTAAGAATTATATTATTGAGGGTATTTTAGACTAAAGACATGGGGATGGGCTTAATTGAGAGACTGTTTTTTTCGTGGACTAAAATGCATTTAAGTCCCATGTGATGGGCCTTTTTGCCATTTGCCCATTCCGAAAATATAATTTTCTAAATAAATATTGCTCATTTTAATATTTAATAAAAGAGCTAATTGCATATAACCCCCTGTGTAATTTCGAATGGCTAAAAAACCCCTGTGTTAAAAAAATTAGCATAAACCCCCCTATGTTGTTTTATACGAAGCACACTGCCCCTTTCATTAAAATTAGCTATTGACTTACATACAATGACTAATTTACCCTTACGAAAGAAACATGAAATTGTTAAAAAAAAAGTAAAAAAAGGAATTTCGAACAAAACCCAAAACAATCTTCCCCACCCCAACACACTGGAAAATCTAATTAAAAAAAAAAGGAAATCTTACAAAAAAAAAAAGTGTGAAAAAAAAATGAGCTATTGTTTTTTTTTTTTTTTTTTTTTTTCCTATTTTTGAATAATTCTTCACTCAAATCCTCCCCAAAACATTCATCTCCTTAGATTTTTAATAATTTTTCAGTAATCATTCCGCACAACTCGCCAGAATCGAAGTGTTACTGTTCAATTTGGCCGGAAAATGTTTGCCCACATCGAATCTACCTTTAACCAGGCCCCCACCCTTATTTCTCGCCGAAATAACTCCCGTAGTCGGATCCGGTTCTTCTCGCCGGAAAAATGTTGTTGAAGGACGCATGTGCTGAAAATCCTCCATTATCGATGAACGGCGGAGGACTGGGGGATTGAAGCACTTGGCGTTGGTGAAGAAAAGTTGTCGGTGGAGGAGAAGATTGGAGAAGGCCAGTGGTGGGAGGAAAGGGGCGGCAGTAGGAGCTGGAAATTTGGGAAGAAGACAAGTTAAATTGAGATCTATTTTTTTTTCTAATTGAGTCTATTTTTTTAAATTCGGCTGTAGAATTTTTGTTTGGGTAAGAAATTTTGAAAATTATAATTAGATCCAAAAGTTTCTATTATTTACATTTAAACCCAATTAGATTTATGTTTATTTATAAAAGAATTTAAGAGGGTATTTTTGACTTTTTACGTTAAAAATTACACTCTCAGTTACACAAGCCGCGCGTACAACACACGACATGCTGTCAAGGACTTTTTCGCCTTTGACTAATTTTCATCGGGGGGTTCCTCCGAGGAGTTTTTCGGCAATTCAAAATTACAGAGGGGTGGTTCTTGCAAAAAACCCTTTAATAAATTGCAATGAATATGATAACAAAAAGATTCGTATGAAACCAAAGCCCTAAACCCCGCTTATTTAATCGAATTCGCTACACGAACGGTCATTTTTCAATCTTTTCGAACTCATTCCTTATAATAGTCACCCCTATATTAACCCTCTTCAATTCTCCAAACCCACACTTCACCTAGGGGTGCAAGTTGGAATGAAATTTCCAATTTTCGCTGGTTTCGATCCGAAAATTTTTGATTTTGGAACAACTTTTTTCATACCGACTTCTAAGTTTTGGATTTCCGAATTTTTTCGATTTTTTTGGATTGGAATTGGAATTATATCAAATTAATTTGCAATTTTCGATTTCCGATCCGATTTAGTTCCGATATTAATTCCAAAATATTCCGATTTTTTTTTCTCAAAAAATACACCTATAAATAATATATATCATATAATACTTATTTTTCCGACAAATACACCTATAAGTTTTGTTTTAGGATTTTGACATAATGAATTGTTGTTAGAAGTTTTATTGGATATTACGATATATTTATTTTTTATTTATTTTTTTGAACTGAAATAAGTTTTTATAGTGATGACGATTAAATCGTATATGAAACTAGACAAGGATTACCAGCTAAAATCACTATTGTATATAAGAAGAATATCTGATATTGTATGGTTTTTATCTTTCAAGTTTGCACCGATTTCATATTTGGTACCCATATTCACAAAAAAATACATTTGATCCCATATGTTTTAAAAATTCAACATTTTTAGTCATTTTCGTCAATCTCCGGTTAAAACTAATAGAATCAAACATGTGTTTATCACTACATTAACTAAGGGACTAACGGTAACTTGACAGAAATGACAAAAAAATATTAAATTGTTGAAAATGAGGGACCAAATATATTTATTTTAACATGGAGGACCAAATGTAAAATCGGTGCAAACTTGAGGGGTGAAAATTGTAATTTCTCAGATATTGTATTATCCAAAAAATTATCCCCAAAATTATTACCGTCTGAAAACGAAAAAAAGCTTTCTAGTTCTAATGAAAGCGTTCAAGAAACTTTCAAATGGTTGAAACAGCGCTTTCTGCGTCTGTGTTCTTCTTCTGCGATTCATTGACGAACTCTACAGATTCGAAATTAATTTTGTCAAGAGGAAAAAAAAATGCAGACCTCTGTGGATGGGAATCAATCAAGTAATGAAATCGCGGGAGCTGATCAGAATATACTGAATTTATTGGACTCCATGGATAATTACCTAATCCTTGTCGATTCATTATCTTCATCTCTTCGCCAGGTAAAAAGTAAATTGATTTTCGCAAATTGCAAATTTTCCAGTCGTTTTTTATTGTAATAGATGGAATCTTCGATTTATTGCGTTAGAATTGATTATTCCGAAATATGAGGGATTGATTGAAGGAAAATAAAATAAAATTAGTATGTACTACTGTTTGTTATGATATGAATGTGTGTATGGATTATGGCCTTGTTTGGTTGTCAAGATCAGATTAGCCAAGATAAAATTAAATAATCTAATAAAACCCAATTACTTTATTGGAGCTCTCGACGTCC
This sequence comes from Erythranthe guttata, assembly GCF_000504015.1. The sequence goes on from NW_012194827.1 coordinate 363,367, forward strand.
AACAAAAAAAATTCACTAGAAGGCAAGATAAGCCATGATTAATTAATTTTGGCGGGTCGACCCGACAATTTATTGGGGATACCAAACGTCAAATTAAGTCCAACTATTTAGTTAATCATGGCTTATCTTGGCAACCAAACAGGGCCTAATGAGTATTAACCACATAACTGGATAATTGTGCTTGATCTGATTCCTTATAATAAGTCTCATGTGTGTTTGATCTTGATTTTTTGGCATTTGCAGGGATGGCTGGAGTTAGCCAGTGCTCGATATTCGATGGGTGCTTCTCGAGTCAACAGCTCTTTGTTTGACCTCAAATCTCACCAAGCTTCAACTACATTGCAAGTAGACAATGGTACTTCTTTAATTGGAAATTACAAAAAAAAAACAAAAAAAAGAAAACGAAAAAAATCTATTTTGAAATATTCCCATCGTATCGAAACTTAGGAGAGATGGTGTTTTTATGAAATACTTTGAAGCCTTGAGTTTATCTACCACTTCGTAGAATATGCAGTAATAGTGTTTAATTAGCCATGCATACGAAAAGCATTTTCGTGTTTATATTTCCAGGTGGCATCGATACGGAGCTACCATGCTTCACTCTGTGCAAATGGACGTCGTCTGACGAAGCCAAACTTGAGGAGGATGAGTTGTTGAAGAACAAGTCTGATAGTCCACCAGTTCAACATCTGGGTATATGGCTTTGCTTCTAAATCGATTTTTTGTTTGTTTCGCAGCTGTTTTATGATTTTGAAATTGTGTTACGGTTGTGTTCTTGGCCGCCGTATACATGTTTTAGAGAGAGATAAAATGTACGGAACTTCAATTTTTTTTTTAATATTTTATTTTGGCATCCTTGACATGCATATTGATTGAGTGTTTGTTCTTTTAATTTGTGATAATAAAGAGTCTGAAGAGAGAAAGGCAGAAGAATCGGGATCGCCGGTTACTGCTAATAATCATGTAAGTTAGCCCTCGATTAAATCTTGTCCTATATAATAGAAGTGCAATAGTAAAGCATAGTCAATTTAGTTAAATCTTGAAATAAGTTTTTGGCAGGTTGAGAAAGAAAGATTTAAATCCCTCTCTATGTTTGGAACACTCGTCTCTCCTAAGCTTCGTGCAACCCAATCAACATTCGAGACAAGTACGTACTAGGATGATTATTCCTCTTTCTTTTCGGCTTGTAATGATATTAGTCGAATGATTATATATAAGTATAATTATTTACTGACTTCCACGTTTTGGCAGCTTTGGAGACGCTGGTAGAAATGTCGAATTTAAGGGCTTCTTTGCTTTGTGCTTACGATCACGTGCAGAAGGATCGGAAGACCGATTAATAACTGCGATCGACTGAACATCGTGTTCAAAAATTGTCCTCATCCCACACGATTTCTTCTGCGCCTCAGTTCAGGAGCCGGTTGCATAAAAATTTGCTTCGGCGGTGTTTGTTGCTGGTCCAGGTTTGTAGGCTGCTCTCTTGTAAGACATAAATAATAACAGTGTCTAAATATTTACCCCGTTGCCAAATGCAAGACTGAGTTTGACTGTGGTGTGAGAGACTGATGAACAGCTGGTCTTGATGATCACTGTTTGTGTCTGATTCTTTTAATTTATTTTTTTAATGTCACAATAATCAAATTATATTATGAATATTAAATTACTTAGCAACAACAAATTAAAATCAGAGTTTGAAAGAGCGCAATATTTTTTTTTGGCTTTTTACCTTCCCGCGTAATTTGTTTTATATCCTCTTATTTGTTCATACCTCACCTTGATTCTTTGCTTTTCCGGTTTTCACATCGCATATTTTTGGGAAAAAATTTCCACCGCGCTGCCGCTTTTTTTATGTCTCTTTTCTCAGGAATTTTAGTTGTACTGTACTGTTTCGAATCAAATCGTTCCTGCCAATTCTCTGTACTACATTGTACGAGACAAAGTATTGTAGATATATTTTCACAGTAGTTGGTATTTCAATGAATAACAATTATTTTTCAAAATTATGTTCTAAAATGTCATTTTTCAAATATTTGCAGTGAGTGGTGGTATCTCTATTCCTTGCTCTATGTGATATGCCTGAACGCGAAGACTGCGGAAAGAACTATTTAATTTATGAAAAACTACGGTTCTTCGATGTTGATCACCATTTGTTAAAACAAATTTTCGGTTTGCTTCGCGAATTACCTGCTAAATTTATTCCTCATGCATAACAAGTTCACCTACATCCTTCATTTGATTATTTTTAATTATTCGATCCATCTAATTTTGCGGTGTTGTTTATATCTTCATCACGCTTTTGTTCTTTCATAATATGCTTTAGTAATTGCTTTTTTAAATAATAATTTACTATCTTTCTGAAATTTCGACCGCCCCGCTTGCTGTGTATTTGTGTCGTCGTGCACCTTTCTAATATGTGCCCACCATTGCCTGTTTGTATTGTGCTAAATTTCTTTGTCCTGCATTTTTTTTCTTCTCTGCCGATAGTACAGTAAAGTATTTACGAATTACGTGCATGCTCGTGAAGTTAGAGACATATCCTTCGGGTCAAAGATCTTCAGATACAATATGTGCATAAACTTTTGTTTTGCGTTATTTAGTTGTTGGTGCAGCATTTTTAGAGAATTACGAACAGAGTGCGTGCTCGTGAATCTAGAGGCGTACCCTTCAGATCAACGAATTTCAGATACAACATGGCCGAATAATTTTATTTTTTTATTTTTTCCTTCTCATTTAATTGTTGGTCAGGCATATTTAAAGATTTAGGAGCACATGCCCCATTACGTGACAACATTTTTACATATATTAAGAATACGAAAAATAAACGGCTGCGGCTATATGCAAGACTAATTCCACTTGTGCAAGACCAAATTAAAATTTTCAATGTATAAATACTATAATACCCTTATTTATTAAAAAAATAAAAAATTCCAAATATGCAAGACCAAAAATTCAAAAACACAAAAAACCCTATCACAAGACCACAAAATCACAAGACCAACTATCATCTTCTCCATCTTCCAAAACTCACAAGACCTTTCTCCTTCCTCCTCCATTAACCCACAAAACCTAGAAATTCAAAATCATCAAAACTCAACAAATCTTACAAAGATGGCAAATATGGAGTCAGAAGACATCAAAATAGAAGATTCTACGATGGACGAACCCAAGAATGTATGCATTTATGGGTTTTTTTAGCTAGAATATCGATTTTCCAAAAAAAAATCCCGCTCAAACGAATTCGACATGTACAGGTCGAATTTTACAGGTAAAAATCGACATTTAGATGTCGAATTTGTGGTATAAAATTCTACATTTAGATGTCGATTTTTAGGTATAAAATTCGACATTTGAATTTGTGCTACAAATTCGACATGTCAATGTCGATTTTTACCTATGAAATTCGACGCTTAAGTGTCGATTTGTAGCATAGTTTTTCGACACCTTGGTGTCGATTTTTGTTTATTTCTCATTATTTGTATTTGGTCTTACATGAGAAAAAAAAAGCCAATTTAATTTATAGACATACTTGTCATTCCATCTTAATAAAATAGAATCTTTTGGAATCTTTCTTTAATTTGGTCTTGCACAAGTTGCATATAGCCGCAGCCAAAATAAACTACATTCAAAATTAGTAATTATTTTGTTCACCTCAAAAATTGAATGGGATTTATCTTTTAGATGTAATATTAAAAAAAACCCTACACAAAACTAATAAAACAAATTTGTTTTAACATAAAGCATCTTATACTATATATGACCGTATTACAGAAGACAAGTATCTTCTTTTGTTTTCATATTCTTTTATCAATAAATTTTTACTTCATGCAAGGAATATATCAACATAGGTTTATCCGTTCCTTTTTATATGTAAAAATAAATAAAAAAACCTTGTACCCGCATACAGAAACTTTCTTGGCTATCAGCTCTTAGAAGGTGGCACCTTTTTTTGTCTAAATATTTCGGCCATCTTTTCCTGTTCTATATTTTGTATCTTATGTAGGTTGCGTATGCTTTCGTTTTTGTGTTGGAAATTTTATTTATTAAAATAAAATTATTTTTTGAACGAAAATTAAAAAAATATTTGTAGGCACCTATTTGATAAAATAGTGTGACAATATGAAGAGGTGTGGCCACACCTCTTCACTTGTTTAATTTCCTAATAGTTGTGTTCATTAATCACAACCATTGGAAACTTATAAATAGAAACTCCACATGTTTGATTTGATAACAACATAAAAATCAATTTAATTCCATAATTTTGTTCTATGGATTTCTTCTTTCTTTAGCCCGGAAATATTCTTCGTAGAATATTTTCTTTCGTATTCGATTCGAGAGTTTGAGACACAAAGTAACGTTCGTTCTACTCGGGATTTTGAGTGCTCATATGCCGATTTAGCCGTTGTATCTTGGGAGACTATTGCCAAATAACCGTAAGCACCGTAGTGGGGCAATATTGTCTTAAGGAAAGAGTTTTCTCGCCTTGTAATCTTTTCGTATTTTACTAATTAATTTGTTCGACCATTTTACTAAATTCACTACCCGTTTTATATATCGGGAACAACAATCTTAAGACAATAGTTTTGTGATTTAGTAAATTGTGTTTTCTGCACACGTTGTTAAACGGGACAGAGAAGGAGATAGTCTGCAAAAAATCAAGAAGTTACAAAATACAATTGGAGAAAGTTCATTTTCAGACAGAACATGAAGTCCACATTCCTGCCCATTTTCGAAGGTGTTAAAGTTCGAATATGGAAAATTAACATTTCACAGAAGTTGTAGTTAATCAAGTTAGCTTTCCAAAACATGTTAAATCGTCACAATCGAAGATTGTACGAAGAAGTTATGATGAAAACACGAAAGGGTGGCAGAACTGCTGATGCACCTTTTCATGTAAAATACAACAGTTCGTGACCAATGCAACTTGTCGCATATAAAATGCCTCACCAATGTCCAATGCATGAAATTTTGGTGAAAGAAGACTGAATCGAAGAATAATAATAATGAGGTTTTATATTATTTTCGATTCATAAATATTATTTAATATTTTTGTTGTTCCATTGTAGGTGCATTTTTACAGCACACCTATTCCGACTTCGAGGCTTACTTTGATCATGATCCAGTTGGAATCTCAGAAAACGTGAAAGATAAAAGTTGTAGAAAATTCTGTTGGCTATTCGGATCATATTGAATCAACAAAATCAGAATTCAGACGGACCAGATATGATTAAATCATTCAGAACTGCCATAATATTGACTCAATTTGGTGCTACCCACAAAATTTTGAATTGACGAACATATAATTTATCGGGTACGCTTTTTAATTATAAAATATCTATTTTTGCAATAAATTGATGATGCTATATGATATAATGGTGGATTATTGCATGATAGTTTAATTTTCATATGTGGAATCATGGTAAACTATATACTATATATATGCTTTAATGAATATTCATTATGATCTATATTAATGATATAAATAATTTTATCCTAAATGCAATAAAGTGATAGCGTATGTGCTAATTATTTGAATAAGTTTATCATAAACCGCATGATAAGGGCTATAATACTACATGACATTTCTCATGAAAATGCAATAATATTTATTTGCATAAATTGCATGCAGTTTGATATTGGATTAGCTTTCTCCCAATTTTCTTTTGATGTGGAACCGTCTAGTTGATTGATTTTCCAAAATGTTATATGAAATTCGTAAGTACGTGATCTTATTAACATTTTTATTATTGTCTATGAACGAATAGACTTGTCTCGTATATTAAGTATGAGTTACTTAGTAAGAGGAATATTATTATACATATTATTATTTGCGTAAGCCATACTAATTCCTTAGAATGGTTACGTGGATTTTTTTGATTAATTTATATTTCTATATTAATTTGTGGATTTAGTATCTTTTAGGTACAAATCGAAAATTAGGTGTCCAGGAAGCAAAAATGATCAAAGAGTAAGAAAAGAGTTGCAATTAGGAAACTAAAATCAAATTAGAAGAGAGAATCCCTGAACATCTTTGGTAGTGTCCACGAAGTCGAGTATAACATTCTCATCCGGACACCAAATCAACTAGTTTCGGCTGCCTTACAAAGCTATTTCAGCTAGCTACAATCTCTGTCCAACGGCAAAAATCCAAATTATGACTCAAACATGGTCAAATTTAACATTCTCATGGGGACACCAAATCAACTAGTTCCGACGGCATTAGAAAGCTATTTCAGCTGGCTATTATTACTATCTAACGGCAAATTTCCAAATTCGGACACGAACATGGTCATAATTGGATTCCAAAAGCGATCATGAAAATACCAACTACAGTTCGAGGACATGAATGCACATCGAGAAACGTGCACAAAAACACACGCTAGAAGAGATACGCACATAAGTAAAAGTACAAAAGCATGCACAAAAGTACTCACGCAAAAGCGCATTCGCAAAAAGGATCATGAAAACACAAACTACAATCCTAGGAAATTAATACAAATCAACAAACATGCACAAAGAAATTCGCTCAAATGGACATGCACAAACGTACATGTAAAAAAACATGCGCAAAAGTGCATTCGCAACAACGTTCTTAAAAACACGAACTACAATACTAGGACTTTAATACACATCAACAAAAAACAACAAAAACACTAGATAAAAAATATACAGCGGAGTTTTAGAAATAAAACTCTACGTTTACGTTTACGTTGATTTTTTTTTCAGATTAATTTATATTTATATATTAATTGGTGGCTTTGGTATCTTATAAATACAAATCGAAAATTAGGTGTCCAGGAAGCAAAAATGATCAAAGAGTAAGAAAAGAGTTGCAATTATGAAAATAAAATCAGATTACAAGAGAGAATCCCCGAACATCTTTGGTAGTGTCCTTGAAGTCGAGAATAACTTTATCATCCGTACTCCAAATCCAATGGTTCCGGCGGCATTTGAAAGCTATTTCAACTGGCTACAATTCCTGTCTAATGGCAAAATTCCAAATTCGGACTCGAACATAGTCAAAATTTGATTCCAAAAGCGATCATGAAAATACGTACTATAGTTCTAGGACATGAATGCGAATCAAGAAACGTGCACAAAAACACTCGCTAGAAAAGATACGGACACAAGAAAAAGTACAAAACCATGCATACAAGTATTCACGCAAAAGTGGATTCGCAAAAAGGATCATGAAAACACAAACTACAATCATATGACATTAATACAAATAAACAAACATGCACAAAGACACTAGCTCAAAGGGAGATGCACAAACGTACATGTAAAAAAACATGCGCAAAAGTGCATTCGCAACAATGTTCTTAAAAACACGAACGACAATACTAGGACTTTAATACGCATCAACAAAAAACAGCAAAAACACTAGATAAAAAAGATACAGTGGAGTGTAGAAATAAAACTCTACGTTTACGTTTACGTGGAATTTTTTTCGGATTAATTTATATTTCTATATTAATTTGCGGATTTGGTATCTTTAAGGTACAAATCGAAAATTAGGTGTCCAGGAAGGAGAAATGTTCAAAGAGTAAGAAAAGAGTTGCAATTAGGAAACTAAAATCAAATTAGAAGAGAGAATCGCTGAACATCTTAGGTATTGTCCACGAAGTCGAGCATAACATTCTCATCCGGACACCAAATCAACTAGTTCCGTCGGCCTTACAAAGCTATTTTAGCTGGCTACAATCTCTGTCTAACGGCAAAATTCCAAATTCGGACTCAAACATGGTCTGAATTGGATTCCAAAAGCGATCATGAAAGTACGTACTACAGTTCGAGGACATGAATGCGCATCAAGAAACGTGCACAAAAACACTCGCTAGAAAAGATACGGACACAAGTAAAAGTACAAAAGCATGCACAAAAGTAGTCACGCAAAAGTGCATTCGCAAAAAGGATCATGAGAACACAAACAACAATTCTAGGACATTAATACAAATCAACAAACATGCACAAAGACACTCGCTCAAATGGACATGCACAAACGTATATGTAAAAAAACATGCGCAAAAGTGCATTCGCAACAACGTTCTTAAAAACACGAACTACAATACTAGGACTTTAATACGCATCAACAAACAACAACAAAAACACTAGATAAAAAAGATACAGTAGAGTGTATAAATAAAACTCTACGTTTACGTTTACGTGGATTTTTTTTCAAATAAATTTATATTGCAATATTATCTGGTAGATTTAGTATCTTATAGGTACAAATCAAAAATTAGGTTTCCAGGAATAAAAAATGATCAAAGAGTAAGAAAGAGTTGCAATATGGAAAATAAAATAAATTAGAAGAAAGAATCCCTGATCATCTTTGGTAGTGTCCACGCAGTTGAGCATAACTTTCTCATCCGGACTCCAAATCAACTGTAGTGTAGAAATGAATGCCCGAACATCTTTGGAGTGTAGAAATAGACCTCTACGTTAGCGTTTACGTTGATTTTTTTCTGGATTAATTTATATTTCTATATTAATTAGTGGATTTGGTATCTTATTGTTACAAATCGAAAATTAGGTATCCAGGAAGTAAAAATGATCAAAGAGTAAGAAAAGAGTTGCAATTAGGAAAATAAAATCAAAATAGAAGAGAGAATCCCCGAACATCTTTGGTAGTGTCCACGAAGTCAAACATAACTTTCTCATCCGGACTCCAAATCAACTGTTCCTGGCGGCATTAGAAAGGTATTTCAGCTGGCTACAATCTCTGTATAACGGCAAAATTCCAAATTCGGACTCAAATATGGTCAAAATTGGATTCCAAAAGCGATCATGAAAATACGTACTACACTTCGAGGACATGAATGCGCATCAAGAAACGTGCACAAAAACACTAGCTAGATAAGATACGGACACAAGTAAAAGTAAAAAAACAAGCACAAAAGTACTCACGCAAAAGTGCATTTGCAGAATGTATCATAAAAACACAAACAACAATCCTAGGACATTAATACAAATCAACAAACATGCACAAAGACAATCGCTCAAATGGACATGCACAAATGTACATGTAAAAAAACATGCGCAAAAGTGCATTCGCAACAACGTTCTTAAAAACACGAACTACAATACTAGGACTTTTATACGCATCAACAAACAACAACAAAAGCACTAGATAAAAAAGATACAGTAGAGTGTGGAAATAAAACTCAGCGTTTAAGTTTACGTGGATTTTTTTTCGGATTAATTTATATTTCTATATTATCTTGTGGATTTGGTATCTTATAAGTACAAATCAAAAATTAGGTGTCTAGGAATAAAAAATGATCAAAGAGTAAGAAAGAGTTCCAATATGGAAAATAAAATAAATTAGAAGAAAGAATCCCCGAACATCTTTGGTAGTGTCCACGAAGTCGAGCATAACTTTCTCATTCGGACTCCAGATCAACTGATTCCGACGACAATACAAAGCTATTTCAGCTGGCTGCAGATCAACTAATTCCCCGAACATCTTTGGTTGTGTCCACGCAGTTGTGCTTGCTTTTGTACTTTTACTTATGTGCGTATCTCTTCTAGCAAGTGTTTTTGTGCACGTTTCTCGATGTGCATTCATGTCCTCGAACTGTAGTACGTATTTTAATGATCGCTTTTGGAATCCAATTATGACCGTGTTCGAGTCCGAATTTGGAATTTTACCATTAGACATGAATTGTAGCCATCTGAAACAACTTTCCAATGCAGCCGGAACCAGTTGATTTGGTGTCCGGATGAGAAAGTTATGCTCGACTTCGTGGACACTACCAAAGATGTTCGGGGATTCTCTCTTCTAATTTGATTTTATTTTCCTTATTGCAACTCTTTTCTTAATCTTTGATCATCTTTGCTTCATGGACACCCAATTTTCGATTTGTACCTATAAGATACCAAATCCACCAATTAATATAGAAATATAAATTAATTCGAAAAAAAAATCCACGTAAATGTAGAGTTTTAATTCTACACTCAACTGTATCTTTTTTATCTAGTGTTTTTGCTGTTGTTTGTTGATGCGTATTAAAGTCCTAGTATTGTAATTCCTATTTTTAAGAACGTTGTTGCGAATGCACTTTTGCGTATGTTTTTTTACATGTACGTTTGTGCATGTCACTACAACAAAAATTTGTTTTCGTAGTTGTGTGTCGCAATAGCTCATGAGGCACTTAATATGTGCCTCAAAAGAACTTTCTTTTCAAGACATTTATATATGTCTCGATTGAGTATTTTTTGGGGCACGTATATGTATCTTGTAAAAGTATTTTTGGGACACTTACTTTGATCTTGGACATTTATATAAGTCGCTATAATTTATTTTAGGACAATTATATGTGTCGTGAAACATATTAATAAATACCCATTAAATGTCCCGTAAACACCTTTCTCCAGATCGTTATTTAATTGAACATGGACAAATATCAAATAAAACAACATCCACAATTTTCAAACATTAAAACTTTATTGCATTTGATCCACTATGTCAACAAATACTACAGTCAATCTCCCAAGACAGACAAGCCAACAAGATAAATTATGATCCAAATATATAAATATAGAATATATTATGCACAAGTTTTCTAAACTAAAAAGTGTTCTAACATTTCTAACACCAAAAACTGCAAATATATTTTTTAGCTCCCATCAAATTCCAATTAAATCACCAATGAAATTTGTCATCCATAGCAAACCTGCATATACAAAATCGAGATTAATCAATAATAAGAAAATAAGTTGTGAAATTTGTATTGAGAGTAACAAGTTCACATTAAAAGTAAAAGTTGGACACAACCTGCTGCTTACTGCTACCACTTGCGATCATAATCAACTGCATTACCTACTTTTATAGAGAATTCCACTAGTAGTTGTTGACACACTTGTAGTAGTTGTGCATAAGATTCTAAACATAGGTTGAAGATAGTTAATAAACAACACATTTAGTTATAAAAATTGAAAAAGATTACCTCTAATCCCTGTCCATGACACGAGAACTGTACAATGGTATAATTCTCAAAATTCCTTATTACCTCTTGATTCCTTTTCTGGCAGAATTAATATCAAGATCTCAGTATTAACATTTTTTTAAATCTCAAACATAAATTAATACATAGAATCTTCTAGACTACTTACTAACCGAAAAATTTAAATGAGAGCTCAACATCATACAAAACTCAATCAATCACTATTAATCTACTTCACACAGTACAAGTTTTAGTAAAACGATTTACGTTCAATGAAAGCAAAATGAAACTAATACAAACAAACTTGATAATACCTTAAAGTTGAACACAAAAGAGTAATGTTGCATAATGCCTTCTAGCCTCAAAACTGAACAAAATCTTAGTGCCTTCTAAGCTTGCTTATTGAAAAGCACATTCAATACATTAAAAGAATCATAAGTTGGGGGTATTTGTACATTTCTAATGACAACAACAAATAATAGAGGCTTGAGAGGAACTGATGACCTCCATCAAGATACATAGAATTCACATAAACCTGTAATACATAAATATCTATATAATTTCCAAATAAAATTTTCATTCAAAGAAAAGTTGTAGCCCTGTTCTGGTACTGCCAAACGATCATAAACGACATATTTATTCAAACTTAAATTATAAAACCTTACCACATTATCACAGCAATGGCCATTCATCACATCAAGAAGCTAATTTTTTTTTCTTTTTTATTTACATTTATTAAGAATGTGCACATTCCAAACACAAAATATAATAACACAATAAATTAGATTGTGATACATAAAATATTATGAACAATATCAGCAGCATTCTTAGCAGAATCACATGCATTTGCAGACATATCATCACTTACTTGACACGTAGCTACATTAACATTTACGTTAGACTGCAAAGCAGTTGTTGCTTTTGGATGATTTGATCTCGTATCAAGATGGCCTGCAACTTAAAATGAGGAAATTCATGAAAATATGATAAACTAGTAAAACTAATAAAAAAAAAGTTATTTACAAATATAGTAAAATTGATTTTGAACGTACGACTTTGACAAAAATTTAAATTAGTTCAATTTTGTATTGAAAATGAATTGTAATGGGAGTAGATTGTATCCTTAAAAATCATGATTACAAGGACATACATACACCTTATGCATACTCTATTTAAACTAGTCAGCCAAGAAATTTCTAAGGAGAAACACATACACAATATGCACTTTTTAGTAAGCATGTGCGATGCGCACAACTTATATAGGCTTTAACTAAGAATAAAGACATAATATACATACAAAATATACACTTTCAGTAATGATGTAAAATGCATATACATAGCAAGGTTGCTTGATCATGTTATTTCCATTAGACAGTAATGTTCCTTTGCCTATTTTTATCAAACAGTTGGTGTGCAGAAACCAAATTACATTTAGCCAACTACACTTATCCTCTCAAAATTCCTCTTTAGATATGGCTACATCTGTCAAAGGGAAATTTGCAGAGAAATAAAATGACTTTTAACATGGCTAACCTAAAATCTCAAAAACTCCAATTTTGGTAGACCCTTATTTTTTCCTTATGTCAATTATTGTTACGCATGTTAAATAGGTTATTCAAACTGGATATACGAAGTCATATTCATCATTCATAGAAAATTGTCGTTGCATTCAATATATACATATATACCCATTGGGTTTTACAAAATTATAAATTAATTTTAGGGCTGGAAATTTAATTATTGGGTTGGAGAAAAATAATCAAAAGGATGGATGAGGGCTTTCAATCAATAACCGTAATGAAAAAGGAATTCACATACCAGATTACTTTCAAACGCGATGCAGCCTCTTCTCATTCTCTTCGTTGTAGCTTCTTCTCATTCTCGTCGCTTTTGGAAGAAGAAATGACTGGTTGCTAGGTTTTTTCTTTAAAATTGAAGTAGCATTAATTTAGTTTGGGAAGAGGGAATTTTAATTTTTTTCCTTGGAGAACGGGAAGAGGGAATTGTGCTGCCCGAAATTAATAGAAACTGCAGGGTTAAGATTTTAGATGGATTAGTGTCCCTATAAGTTTTGAAAATAAGAAGATAAAATTATTGTGTTCTAATAATTTATATATGAGGCTTTTATGAAATATGTCTCTAAAATATAAATGACCCTATAGGTCTCATAAACGAGAAAAAACTATCAAATGTCCCAATAAATAATATTTGAGGCATTTGTAAAACAATGTCCCCAAACAAATGTGTGCATTTGAGCGAGTGTGCTTATGCATGTTTGTTGATTTGTATTAATGTCCTAGGATTGTCGTTTGTGTTTTCATAATCCTTTTTGCGAATCCACTTTTGTGTGACTACTTTTGTGCATGCTTTTGTACTTTTACTTATGTGCGTATCTCTTCTAGCGAGTGTTTTTGTGCACGTTTCTTTATTCTCATCCATGTCATCGAATTGTAGTATGGATTTTTATGATTGCTTTTGGAATCCAATTTTGACCATGTTCAAGTCCGAATTTGGAATTTCGCCGTTAGACGGAAATTGTAGCAAACTGAAATAGCTTTCCACTGCCGCCGGAATCAGTTGATCGATTTGGAGTCCGGATGAGAAAGTTATGCTCGACTTCGTGAACACTACCAAAGATGTTATGGGATTCTCTCTTCTAATTTATTTTATTTTCCTAATTGCAACTCTTTTCTTACTCTTTGATCATTTTTGCTTCCTGGACACCTATTTTCGATTTGTACCTATAAGATACCAAATCAACTAATTAATATAGAAATATAAATTAATCTGAAAAAAAATCCTCGTAAACGTAAACGTAGAGTTTTATTTCTACACTCCACTGTATCTTTTTTTATCTAGTTTTTTTGCTGTTTTTTGTTGATGCGTGTTGAAGTCCTAGTATTGTAGTTCGTGTTTTTAAGAACGTTGTTGCGAATGCACTTTTGCACATGTGTTTTTACATGTACCCTTGTGCATGTCCATTTGAGCGAGTGTCTGTGTGCATGTTTGTTGATTTGTATTAATGTCCTAGGATTGTAATTTGTGTTTTCATGATCCTTTTTGCGAATGCACTTTTGCGTTAGTACTTTTGTGCATGCTTGTGTACTTGTACTTGTATCCTAATCTTTTCTTGCGAGTGTTTTTGTGTACATTTCTTGATGCGCATTCATGTCCTCGAATTGTAGTACGTATTTTCATGATCGCTTTTGGAATCCAATTTCGACCATGTTCGAGTACGAATTTGGAATTTTGTCGTTAGACTAAATTGCAGCCAGCTGAAACAGCTTTGTAATGCCGCCGTAATCAGTTATGCTCGACTTTGTGGACACTACCAAAAATGTCCGGGGATTCTCTCTTCTAATTTGATTTTTTTTCCTAATTGCAACTCTTTTATTACTCTTTGATCATTTTTGCCTCCTGGACACCTAATTCTCGATTTGTACCTATAAGATACCAAATCCACCAATTAATATAGAAATATCAATTAATCCAAAAAAAAATCCACGTCAACGTAAACGTAGAGTTTTCTTTCTACACATCACTGTTTCTTTTTTATCTAGTGTTTTTGCCGTTTTTGGTTGATGCGTATTAAAGTCCATGTATTGTAAATCGTGTTTTTAAGAACGTTGTTGCGAATACACTTTTGCGCATGTTTTTTAACATGTACGTTTGTGCATGTCCATTTGAGCGAGTATGCTTATGCATGTTTGGTGATTTGTATTAATGTCCCAGGAATGTAGTTTGTGTTTTCATGATCGTTTTTGCGAATCCAGTTTTGCGTGAGTACTTTTGTGCATGCTTTTTTACTTTTACTTATGTGCGTATCTGTTGTAGCGAGTGTTTTTGTGTACGTTTCTTGAAGCGCATTCATGTCCTCGAACTATAGTACGCATTTTCATGATCGCATTTGGAATCCAATTTTGACCATGTTCGAGTCCGAATTTGGAATTTTGCCATTAGACAGCAATTGTAGCCAGCTTGAATAGCTTTCTCATGCCCATTTGAGCGAGTGTCTTTGTGCAAGTTTGTTGATTTGTATTAATGTCCTAGGATTGTAGTTTGTGTTTTCATAATCTTTTTTGCGAATGCACTTTTGCGTGAGTACTTTTGTGCATGCTTTTGTACATTGACTTATGTCCGTATCTCTTCTAGCGAGTGTTTTTTTGCACGTTTATTTATGCGCATATTCATTTCCAGGAACTGTAGTACGTATTTTCATGGTCACTTTTGGAATCTCATTTTGACCATGTTCGAGTCCAAATTTGGAATTTTGCCGTCAGACAGAAATTTAGCTTTCTAATGCCGCCGGAACCTGTTGATTTGGAGTCCGGATGAGAAAGTTATGCTCGACCTCGTGGACACTACCAAAGATATTCGGGGATTCTCTCTTCTAATTTGATTTTATTTTCCTAATTGCAACTATTTTCTTACTCTTTGATCAGTTTTGCTTCCTGAATACCTAATTGTTGATTTGTAACTATAAGATACAAAATCCACCAATTAATACAGAAATATAAATTAATCCAAAAAATAATCAACGTAAACGTAAACGTAGAGTTTTCTTTCTACACTTCACTGTTTCTTTTTTATCTAGTGTTTTTGGTTGTTTTTTGTTGATGCGTATTAGAGTCCTTGTATTGTAGTTCGTGTTTTTAAGAACGTTATTGCGAATGCACTTTTGCGCATGGTTTTTTACATGTACGTTTGTGCATGTTCATTTGAGCGAGTATGCTTATGCATGTTTGTTGATTTGTATTAATATCCTTGGATTTTAGTTTGTGTTTTCATGATCGTTTTTGCGAATCCACATTTGCGTGAGTACTTTTTTTGCATGCTTTTGTACTTTTACTTATGTGCGTATCTCTTCTAGCGAGTGTGTTTGTGCACGTTTCTTGATGCGCATTCATGTCCTCGAACTATAGTACGTATTTTCTTGATCGCTTTTGGAATCAAATTTTGACCATGTTCGAGTCCGAATTTGGAATATTGACATTAGACAGGAATTGTAGCCAGCTTGAAATAGCTTTGAAAGGTAACCGAAATCAGTTGATTTGGAATCCGGATGAGAAAGTTATGCTCGACTTCGTGGACACTACCAAAGATGTTATGCGATTCTCTCTTCTAATTTTATTTTATTTTCCTAATTGCAACTCGTTTCTAACTCTTTGATAATTTTTGCTTCCTGGACACCTAATTTTCGATTTGTACCTGTAAGAGACCAAATCAACCAATTAATATAGAAATATAAATTAATCTGAAAAAATATCCACGTAAACGTAAACGTAAACGTAGAGTTTTATTTCTACACTCCACTGAATCTGTTTTATCTAGTGTTTTTGCTGTTTTTTGTTGATGCGTATTGAAGTCCTAGTATTGTAGTTCATGTTTTTAAGAACGTTGTTGCGAATGGACTTTTGCGGATGTTTTTTTACATGTAAGTTTGTGCATGCCCATTTGAGCCAGTATGTTTATGCATGTTTGTTGATTTGTATTAATGTCCTAGGATTGTAGTTTGTGTTTTCATGATCCTTTTTGCGAATCCACTTTTGCGTGAGTACTTTTGTGCATGCATTCTTACTAATGTACGTATTGTTGATTTGGAATTTTGCCATTAGACACGAATTTGGAATCAGTTGATTTGGAGTCCGGATGAGAAAGTTATGCTCGACTTCGTGGACACTGCCAACGATGTTCGGGGATTCTCTCTTTTAATTTGATTTTATTTTCCTGATTGCAACTCTTTTCTTACTCTTTGATCATTTTTGCTTCCTGGACACCTAATTTTCGATTTGTACATATAAGATACCAAATCCACCAATTAATATAGAAATATAAATTAATACGAAAAAAAAATCCACGTAAACTTAATCGTAGAGTTTTATTTCTACACTTCAGTGTATCTTTTTTATTTAGTGTTTTAGCTGTTGTTTGTTGATGCATATTAAAGTCCTAGTATTGTAGTTCGTGTTTTTAAGAACGTTGTTGCGAATGCACTTTTGCGCATGTTTTTTTACATCTACGTTTGTGCATGTCCATTTGAGCGAGTGTGCTTATGCATGTTTGTTGATTTGTATTAATGTCCTAGGATTGTAGTTTGTGTTTGCATGATCCTTTTTGCGAATGCACTTTTGCGTGCGTTCTTTTGTGCATGCATTCTTACTAATGTACGTATCTCTTCTAGCGAGCGTTTTTGTGCACGTTTCTTGATGCGCATATATGTCATCGAACTGTAGTACGTATTTTGACCATGTACGAGTCCGAATTTGGAATTTTGTGGCTAGACAAGAATTGTAGCCAGCTGAAATAGCTTTCTAATGCCGCCAGAAACAGTTGATTTGATGTCCGGATGACAAAGTTATAATCGACTTCGTGGACGCTACCAAAGATGTTCAGGGATTCTCTCTTCTAATTTGATTTTATTTTCCTAATTGCAACTCTTTTCTTACTCTTTGATCATTTTTGCTTCCTAGACACCTAATTTTCAATTTGTACCTATAAGATACCAAATCTACCAACTAATATAGAATTATAAATTAATCCGAAATAAAATCCACGTAAAAGTAAACGTAGAGATTTATTTCTACACTCCACTGGATCTTTTTTATCTAGTGTTTTTGTTGTTGTATGTTGATGCGTATGAAAGTCCTAGTATTGTAGTTCGTGGTTTTAAGAACGTTGTTGCGAATGCACTTTTCTGCATGTTTTTTTACATGTACATATGTGCATGTCCATTTGAGCGAGTGTGGTTATGCATCTTTGTTGATTTGTATTGCTGTCCTAGGATTGTAGTTTATGTTTTCATGATCCTTTTTGCGAATGCAGTTTTTCGTGAGTACTTTTATGCAACATAGAGTTTTATTTCTACACTCCACTGTATCTTTTTTATCTAGTGTTTTTGCGGTAGTTTGTTGATGCAAATTAAAGTCCTAGTATTGTAGTTCGTGTTTTTAAGAACCATGTTGCGAATGCACTTTTGCGCATGTTTTTTTACATGTACGTTTGGGCATGTCCATTTGAGCGAGTGTGCTTATGCATGTTTGTTGATTTGTATTAATGTCCTAGGATTGTTATTTATGTTTTCATGATCCTTTTTGCCAATGCACTTTTGCGTGAGTACTTTTGTGCATGCTTTTGTACTTTTACTTGTGTGCGTATCTTTTTTAGCGAGTGTTTTTGTGCACGTTTCTTGATGCGTATTCATGTCCTCGAGCTGTAGTACGTATTTTCATGATCGCTTTTGGAATCCAATTTTGACCATGTTCGAGTCCGAATTTAAAATTTCGCCATTAGATAGGAATTATAGCCAGCTGAAATAGCTACCCAGTGCCGCCGGAATCAATTGATTTGGAGTCCGGATGAGAAAGTAATGCTCAACTTCGTGAACACTACCAAAGATGTTCGGGGATTCTTTCTTCTAATTTGATTTTATTTTCCTGATTGCAACTCTTTTCTTACTCTTTGATCATTTTTGCTTCCTGGACACCTAATTTTCGATTTGTACCTATAAGATACCATATCCACCAATTAATATAGAAATATAAATTAATCCGAAAAAAAATCCACGTAAACCTAAACGTAGAGTTTTATTTCTACACTCCACTGTATCTTTTTTATCTAGTGTTTTTGTTGTTGTTTGTTGATGCGAATTAAAGTCCTAGTATTGTAGTTCGTGTTTTTAAGAACGTTGTTGCGAATGCACTTTTGCGCATGTTTTTTTACATGTACGTTTGTGCACGTCCATTTGAGCGAGTGTGCTTATGCATGTTTGTTGATTTGTATTAATGTCCTAAGATTGTAATTTGTGTTTTCATGATCCTTTTTGCGAATGCACTTTTGCGTGAGTACTTTTGTGCATGCTTTTGTACTTTTACTTGTGTCCGTATCTTTTCTAGCGAGTGTTTTTGTGCACGTTTCTTGATGTGCATTCATGTCCTCGAGTTGTAGTACGTATTTTCATGATCGCTTTTGGAATTTAATTTTGACCATGTTCGAGTCCGAATTTGGAATTTCGCCATTGGATAGGAATTGTAGCCAACTGAAATAGCTTTCCAATGCCGCCGGAATCAGTTGATTTGGAGTCCGGATGAGATAGTTATGCTCGACTTCGTGGACACTGCCAACGATGTTCGGGGATTCTTTCTTCTAATTTGATTTTATTTTCCTGATTGCAACTCTTTTCTTACTCTTTGATCATTTTTGCTTCCTGGACACCTAATATTCAATTTGTAACTATAAGATACCAAATCCACCAATTAATATAGAAATATAAATTAATCCGAAAAAAAATCCACGTAAACCTAAACGTAGAGTTTTATTTCTACACTCCACTGTATCTTTTTTATCTAGTGTTTTTGTTGTTGTTTGTTGATGCGAATTAAAGTCCTAGTATTGTAGTTCGTGTTTTTAAGAACGTTGTTGCGAATGCACTTTTGCGTGAGTACTTTGGTGCATGCTTTTGTACTTTTACTTGTGTCTGTACCTTTTTGTAGTGAGTGTTTTGGTGCACGTTTCTTGATGCACATTCATGTCCTCGAGCTGTAGAACGTATTTTCATGATCGCTTTTGGAATCCAATTTTGACCATGTTCGAGTCCGAATTTGGAATTTTGCTCTTAGACAGGAATTGTAGCCAGCTAAAATATCTTCCCAATGCCGCCGGAATCAGTTGATTTGAGTCCGGATGAGAAAGTTATGCTCGACTTCGTGGACACTACCAAAGATGTTCGGGGATTCTTTCTTCTAATTAGATTTTATTTTCCTCATTGCAACTCTTTTCATACTCTTTGATCATTTTTTCTTCCTGGACACCTAATTTTCGATTTGTACATATAAGATACCAAATCCACCAATTAATATAGAAATATAAATTAATCCGGAAAAAAATCCACGTAAACCTAAACGTAGAGTTTTATTTCTACACTCCACTGTATCTTTTTTATCCAGTGGTTTTGCTGTTGTTTGTTGATGCGAATTAAAGTCCTAGTATTGTAGTTCGTGTTTTTAAGAACGTCGTTCCGAATGCACTTTTACGCATGTTTTCTTACATGTACGTTTGTGCATGTCCATTTGAGCGAGTGTGATTATGCATGTTTGTTGATTTGTATTAATGTCCTAGGATTGTAGTTTGTAATTTCATGATCCTTTTTGCGAATGCACTTTTGTGTGCGTATTTTTGTGCATGCTTTTGTACTTTTACTTGTGTCCGTATCTTCTTGTAGCGAGTGTTTTTGTGCACGTTTCTTAATGCGCATTCATGTCCTCGAGCTGTAGTACGTATTTTCATGATCGCTTTTGGAATCCAATTTTGACCATGTTCGAGTCCGAATTTTAAATTTCGCCATTAGATAGGAATTTAAGCCAGCTGAAATAGCTTCCCAATGCCGCCGGAATCAGTTGATTTCGAGTCCGGATGAGAAAGTTATGCTCGACTTCGTGGACACTACCAAAGATGTTCGGGGATTCTTTCTTCCAATTTGATTTTATTTTCCTCATTGCAACTCTTTTCATCCTCTTTGATCATTTCTGCTTCATGGACACCTAATTTTCGATTTGTACAGATAAGATACCAAATCAAGCAATTAATATAGAAATATAAATTAATCCGGAAAAAAATCCATGTAAACCTAAACGTAGAGTTTTATTTCTACACTCCACTGTATCTTTTTTATCTAGTGTTTTTGCTGTTGTTTGTTGATGCGAATTAATGTCCTAGTATTGTAGTTCGTGTTTTAAAGAACGTTGTTCCGAATGCACTTCTGTGCATGTTTTCTTACATGTACGTTTGTGCATGTCCATTTGAGCGAGTGTGCTTATGCATGTTTGTTTATTTGTATTAATGTCCCAGGATTGTAGTTTGTGTTTGCATGATCCTTTTTGCGAATGCACTTTTGCGGGAGTACTTTTGTGCATGCTTTTGTACTTTTACTTGTGTCCGTATCTTTTTGTAGCGAGTGTTTTTGTGCACGTTTCTTGATGCTCATTCATGTCCTCGAGCTGTAGTACGTATTTTCATGATCGCTTTTGGAATCCAATTTTGACCATGTTCGAGTCCGAATTTGAAATTTCGCCATTAGATAGGAATTGTAGCCAGCTGAAATAGCTACCCAATGTTGTCGGAATCAATTGATTTGGAGTCCGGATGAGAAAGTTATGCTCAACTTCGTGAACACTACCAAAGATGTTCAGGGATTCTTTCTTCTAATTTGATTTTATTTTCCTGATTGCAACTCTTTTCTTACTCTTTGATCATTTTTGCTTCGTGGACACCTAATTTTTGATTTGTACCTATAAGTTACCAAATCCACCAATTAATATAGAAATATAAATTAATCCGTAAAAAAATCCATCTCAACCTAAACTTAGAGTTTTATTTCTACACTCCACTGTATCTTTTTTATCTAGTGTTTTTGCTGTTGTTTGTTGATGCGAATTAAAGTCCTAGTATTGAAGTTCGTGTTTTTAAGAACGTTGTTCCGAATGCACTTTTGCGCATGTTTTCTTACATGTACGTTTGTGCATGTCCATTTGAGCGTGTGTGCTTATGCATGTTTGTTGATTTGTATTAATGTCCTAGGATTGTAGTTTGTGTTTTCATGATCCTTTTTGCGAATGCACTTTTGCGTGAGTACTTTTGAGCATGCTTTTGTACTTTTAGTTGTGTCCGTATCTTTTTGTAGCGAGTGTTTTTGTGCACGTTTCTTGATGCGCATTAATGTCCTCGAGCTGTAGTACATATTTTCATGATCGCTTTTGGAATCCAATTTTGACCATGTTCGAGTCCGAATTTGAAATTTCGCCATTAGGTAGGAATTGTAGCCAGCAGAAATAGCTACCCAATGTCGCCGGAATCAATTGATTTGGAGTCCGGATGAGAAAGTTATGCTCAACTTCGTGAACACTACCAAAGATGTTCGGGGATTCTTTCTTCTAATTTGATTTTATTTTCCTCATTGCAACTCTTTGTTGGGGATCGTGCATGTATACGCAGCGGAATTTAAAATTTTTAGATCGAACTAGTTTTGATTACATGCATAAACTAATCACATAGTCAACGTACCTTAACGCTTCCGCCATACTTATGGTAATTATCGATTTTTATCAAAACATGTAAAACCGAAAAATTTAAAACATGCTTGTTCATCATATTACAAAATCGAAACACGTGATCACATATTACACATGCTCGTAAATTAAAAATCATACAAACATGTTCGAATCGAATTACGAAAGTTCCGATTTAATTACCTCTTGTAGCGTGAGATTTCGACGAATCGAAATCCAAACTCAAACACGTACAAGCTGCTTTATACCACTCTTTGGGGCTGCAAGAACACCACCAAACGACAGCTGGTCCGAAGGTGAGGCGACGGCGGCGCGTGGCAGTCAGCGGTGGCGGCGCGTGGGCGGTGCAGCGGCGCGTGCGGCGGTGCAGCGGCGGCGTGGCAATTCCGTCGGGGCAGCAGCTCCTCTCCAATTAGGTTTCACCTCGAATAAACGGATCCCCCCCTACTGTAGCACTAGATACAAAGGGGTTAGATAACAAGGGAAATACGATAGAGAATGGAGAGGAAAACTCGGCGGATTCCGGCGGCGGACGGCGCCGGTGCGGCGGGGCAGCGGTGGCCGAGAGGCTGGACGTCTAGGGCTGGACGGCTAGGGTTTGAGGTGTAAAAAATGTGATCTCAAACTCTTGTTTGAGGTCTATTTATACTTAGGGTTCTCAACCCTTGCGGGCTTAAGTCATTGGGCTTGACCCACTGATGCATTAAGTCCATTCCCTCGTCGGCCTCGTTTCTAACAAACGATCGTTCACAAAATTATAACAAAATTATATTTGTGACGAGCTCAAAGTTCTCTTCGATACGAGTGCCTCTTCGAAATTTCCAATTTCCAAAATTGGAAACTTCCACTTCAGTGGACCTGCTAAATCGGGAAACTTCCCAATTTAGAAAGTTCACTAAATTCCGCATGTCTCTCTTTCTCTACGTTTATTCCGATTCGTAATCCACAATCACGAATCTTGAACTCAATCATATTGACCTCCAACTTTGCAAAGATTAACATATTAACCTATGCTCATTGTTATCAAGGATCCGTATTACACGAGAAGTGTGACCCTCAATGGTTTAGGTGTATGCTAGCCGTGGGCTCACAACTCTTTGTGATTCGAACAACACATTGTTCTTATACGAACTCCTCCCAAGAGTCCCGATTAGATAAAAACTCATTTTACCTAATCCCTATCAAATCGGTGCCCAACGAATCAAGATTGGCGTCTAGCAACTACGCATCATGATTCCCTAGATACAAGTGAAGTGCCTGCAAGAACCTTATGATATAGTTAGCGTACAGTACGATCCCTTCGCAACATATGTCCCGATTGAACTAGAGGCATTGGTTCACCGAGACCTCTTATAAAGTTCAATAACTGTGCGAACGTTCTAGGTATTATAAATCCGTTCGTGTGCGACTTAGGGAAACACATTTCCCTAATCACCCCACTATCAACTCTGGCCAGAGATTCCTTGGATTATAAACCGTCAGAACACACAGGACATCCATGACTACTCAAGCGCTCGAATCCCCTACTACAATGCACATACTTCACACTAGATTTCGGATTGCACGAACGTTGGCCCTTGGAGTGTTCCGCTGTGGGACTCAGAGACAGGTCACGATACAATCGGTCCTCTAGTGAAGTCACGGTGATGTCTGGGTCTTAAGGACTAATGGTGTACAACTATATCTTAGAAACCTATTACTCGATGAATGAGAACCACTTATAGATTTCTAGGGCGAGGGAGTTCAGTGAACTCATCTAGTATGAGCACCCACTCAAGTATGCCGATGTCACAACACCGAGGACTGATGAGACGCAGTACACATACACTAAGTGCTAGTCTCAAAAGGGAAAGGCCGGTATCCTCATTATTGGCGTAACCCATCGACTAGGAACAAGGTTTAAAAGTTACATTACATTGCTGAGTTATCTCACGATTCTACTAGACCAACTCACAGTAATAGAGTAACTCGTTAGGACTATATCTATGCTGCTTGCATGGGATAAGAGATAGAGAATGCCAAATGAAATGTTTTATTATTACGAACGAAAAACGATTGTTTTATTCAAAGAAAAAGAGAAAGACCATAGCCACCAGTTGGCTTGCTGGTCACCTACTCTAACACTCGTTTCATCCTCTTTGATCTATTCTGCTTCCTGGACACCTAATTTTCGATTTGTACAGATAAGATACCAAATCCACCAATTAATATAGAAATATAAATTAATCCGTAAAAAAATCCACGTAAACCTAAACGTAGAGTTTTATTTCTACACTCCACTGAATCTTTTTTATCTAGTGTTTTTGCTGTTGTTTGTTGATGCGAATTAAAGTCCTAGTATTGAAGTTCGTGTTTTTAAGAACGTTGTTCCGAATGCACTTTTGCGCATGTTTTCTTACATGTACGTTTGTGCATGTCCATTTGAGCGAGTGTGCTTATGCATGTTTGTTGATTTGTATTAATGTCCTAGGATTGTAGTTTGTGTTTTCATGATCCTTTTTGCGAATGCACTTTTACGTGAGTACTTTTGTGCATGCTTTTGTACTTTTACTTGTGTCCGTATCTTTTTGTAGCGAGTGTTTATGTGCACGTTTCTTGATGCACATTCATGTCCTCTAGCTCTAGTACGTATTTTCATGATCGCTTTTGGAATCAAATTTTGACCATGTTCGAGTCCGAATTTCAAATCTGCCATTAGATAGGAATTGTAGCCAGCTGAAATAGCTTCCCAATGCCGCGAAAATTAGTTGATTTAGAGTTCGGATGAGAAAGTTATGCTCACTTCGTGGACACTACCAACGATGTTCGGGGATTATTTCTTCTAATTTGATTTTATTTTCCTAATTGCAACTCTTTTCTTACTCTTTGATCATTTTTGCTTCCTGGACACGTAATTTTTTATTTGTACCTATAAGATACCAAATTCACCAATTAATATAGAAATATAAATTAATCCGAAAAAGAAATCCACGTAAACCTAAACGTAGAGTTTTATTTCTACACTCCATTGTATCTTTTTTATCTAGTGTTTTTGCTGTTGTTTGTTGATGCGTATTAAAGTCCTAGTATTGTAGTTCGTGTTTTTAAGAACATTGTTGCGAATGCACTTTTGCGCATGTTTTTTTACATGTACGTTTGTGCATGTCCATTTGAGCGAGTGTGCTTATGCATGTTTGTTGATTTGTATTAATGTCCCAAGATTGTAGTTTGTGTTTTCATGATCCGTTTTGCGAATGCACTTTTGCGTGAGTACTTTTGTGCATGTTTTTGTAATTTTACTTGTGTCCGTATCTTTTTGTAGTCAGTGTTTTTGTGCACGTTTCTTGATACTTATTCATGTCCTCGAGCTGCAGTACGTATTTTCATGATTGCTTTTGGAATCCAATTTTGACCATGTTCGAGTCTGAATTTGAAATTTCGCCATTAGATAGGAATTGTAGCCAGCTGAAATAGCTTCCCAATGCCGCAAAAATCAGTTGATTTGAAGTCCGGATGAGAAAGTTATGCTCGACTTCGTGGACACTGCCAACGATGTTCGGGGATTATTTCTTCTACTTTGATATTATTTTCCTAATTGCAACTCTTTTCTTACTCTTTAATCATTTTTGCTTCCTGGACACCTAATTTTTTATTTATACCTATAAGATACCAAATCCACCAATTAATATAGAAATATAAATTAATCCGAAAAAAAAATCCACGTAAACCTAAAAGTAGAGTTTTATTTCTACATTCCACTGTATCTTTTTTATCTAGTGTTTTTGCTGTTATTTGTTGATGCGTATTAAAGTCCTAGTATTGTAAATCGTGTTTTTAAGAACGTTGTTGCGAATGCACTTTTGCGCCTGTTTTTTACATGTACGTTTGTGCATGTCCATTTGATCGAGTGTGCTTATGCATGTTTGTTTGTTTGTATTAATGTCCTAGGATTGTAGTTTGTGTTTTCATGATCCTTTTTGCGAATGTACTTTTGCGTGAGTACTTTTGTGCATGTTTTTGTAATTTTACTAGTGTCCGTATCTTTTTGTAGTGAGTGTTTTTGGGCACGTTTCTTGATGCGCATTCATGTCCTCGAGCTGCAGTACGTATTTTCATGATCGCTTTTGGAATCCAATTTTGACCATGTTCGAGTCCGAATTTGGAATTTTGCCATTAGACAGGAATTGTAGCCATCTCAAATAGCTTTCCAATGCCGCCAGAATCAGTTGATTTGGAGTCCGGATGAGAAAGTCATGCTCGACTTCGTGGACACTACCAAAGATGTTCGGGGATTCCTTCTTCTAATTTGATTTTATTTTCCTAATTGCTACTCTTTTCTTACTCTTTGATCAATTTTGCGTCCTGGACACCTAATTTTCGGTTTGTACCTATAAGATACCAAATCCACCAATTAATATAGAAATATAAATTAATCCAAAAAAAAATCCACGTAAACCTAAACGTAGAGTTTTATGTCTACACTCCAGTGTATCTTTTTTATCTAGTGTTTTTGCTGTTGTTTGTTGATGCGTATTAAAGTCCTAGTATTGTAGTTCGTGTTTTTAAGAACGTTGTTGCGAATGCACTTTTGTGCATGTTTTTTTACATGTACGTTTGTGCATGTCCATTTGAGCGAGTGAGCTTATGCATGTTTGTTTGTTTGTATTAATGTCCTAGGATTGTAGTTTGTGTTTTCATGATCCTTTTTGCGAATGTACTTTTGCGTGAGTACTTTTGTGCATGTTTTTGTCATTTTACTAGTGTCCGTATCTTTTTGTAGTCAGTGTTTTTGTGCACGTTTCTTGATGCGCATTCATGTCCTCGAGCTGCAGTACGTATTTTCATGATCGCTTTTGGAATCCAATTTTGACCATGTTCGAGTCTGAAGTTGGAATTTTGCCATTAGACATGATTGTAGCTAGCTCAAATAGCTTTCCAATGCCGACAAAATCAGTTGATTTGGAGTCTGGATGAGAAAGTTATGCTCGACTTCGTGGACACTACCAAAGATGTTCGGGGATTCCTTCTTCTAATTAGATTTTATTTTCCTGATCGCAACTATTTTCTTACTCTTTGATCAATTTAGCTTCCTGGACACCAAATTTTCGATTTGTACCTATAAGATACCAAATCCACCAATTAATATAGAATTATAAATCAATCCGAAAAAAAATCCACGTAAACCTAAACGTAGAGTTTTATGTCTACACTCCACTGTATCTTTTTTATCTAGTGTTTTTGCTGTTGTTTGTTGATGCGTATTAAAGTCATAGTATTGTAGTTTGTGTTTTTAAGAACGTTGTTGCGAATGCACTTTTGCGCATGTTTTTTTACATGTACGTTTGTGCATGTCCATTTGAGCGAGTGTGCTTATGCATGTTTGTTGATTTGTATTAATGTCCTAGGATTGTAGTTTGTGTTTTCATGATCCTTTTTGCGAATGCACTTTTGCATGAGTACTTTTGTGCATGTTTTTGTCATTTTACTTGTGTCCGTATCTCTTTGTGGTGAGTGTTTTTGTGCACGTTTCTTGATGCGCATTCATGTCCTCGAGCTGTAGTACGTATTTTCATGATCGCTTTTGGAATCCAATTTTGACCATGTTCGAGTCCGAACTTGGAATTTTACCATTCGACAGGAATTCTAGCCAGCTCAAATAGCTTTCCAATGCCACCGGAATCAGTTGATTTGGAGTCCGGATGAGAATGTTATGCTCGACTTCGTGGACACTACCAAAGATGTTCGGGGATTCCTTCTTCTAATTTGATTTTATTTTCCTAATCGCAACTCTTTTGTTACTCTTTGATCAATTTTGCGTCCTGGACACCTAATTTTCGGTTTGTACCTATAAGATACCAAATCCACCAATTAATATAGAAATATAAATTAATCCAAAAAAAAATCCACGTAAACCTAAACGTAGAGTTTTATGTCTACACTCCAGTGTATCTTTTTTATCTAGTGTTTTTGCTGTTGTTTGTTGATGCGTATTAAAGTCCTAGTATTGTAGTTCGTGTTTTTAAGAACGTTGTTGCGAATGCACTTTTGTGCATGTTTTTTTACATGTACGTTTGTGCATGTCCATTTGAGCGAGTGAGCTTATGCATGTTTGTTTGTTTGTATTAATGTCCTAGGATTGTAGTTTGTGTTTTCATGATCCTTTTTGCGAATGTACTTTTGCGTGAGTACTTTTGTGCATGTTTTTGTCATTTTACTAGTGTCCGTATCTTTTTGTAGTCAGTGTTTTTGTGCACGTTTCTTGATGCGCATTCATGTCCTCGAGCTGCAGTACGTATTTTCATGATCGCTTTTGGAATCCAATTTTGACCATGTTCGAGTCTGAAGTTGGAATTTTGCCATTAGACAGGAATTGTAGCTAGCTCAAATAGCTTTCCAATGCCGCCAGAATCAGTTGATTTGGAGTCCGGATGAGAAAGTCATGCTCGACTTCGTGGACACTACCAAAGATGTTCGGGGATTCCTTCTTCTTAATTGATTTTATTTTCCTAATTGCAACTCTTTTCTTACTCTTTGATCAATTTTGCTTCCTAGACACCTAATTTTCGATTTTTACCTATAAGATACCAAATCCACCAATTAATATAGAAATATAAATCAATCCGAAAAAAAAATCCACGTAAACCTAAACGTAGTGTTTTATGTCTACAATCCACGATATCTATTTTATCTAGTGTTTTGGCTGTTTTTTGTTGATGCGTATTAAAGTCCTAGTATTGTAGTTCGTGTGTTTAAGAACGTTGTTGCGAATGCACTTTTGCGCATGTTTTTTTACATGTACGTTTGTGCATGTCCATTTCAGCGAGTGTGCTTATGCATGTTTGTTGATTTGTATTAATGTCCTAGGATTGTAGTTGGTGTTTTCATGATCCTTTTTGCGAACGCACTTTTGCGTGAGTACTTTTGTGCATGCTTTTGTACTTTTACTTGTGTCCGTTTCTTTTCTACCGAGTGTTTTTTTGCACGTTTCTTGATGCGCATTCATGTCCTCGAGCTGTAGTACGTATTATCATGATCGCTTTTGGAATCCAATTTTGACCATGTTCGAGTCCGAATTTGGAATTTTGCCATTAGATTGGAATTGTAGCCAGCTCAAATAGCTTCGGGGATTCCTTCTTCTAATTTGATTTTATTTTCCTAATCGCAACTCTTTTCTTATTCTTTGATCATTTTTGCTTCCTGGACACCTAATTTTTTATTTATACCTATAAGATACCAAATCCACCAATTAATATAGAAATATAAATTAATCCGAAAAAAAAATCCATGTAAACCTACACGTAGAGTTTTATTTCTACATTCCACTGTATCTTTTTTATCTAGTGTTTTTGCTGTTGTTTGTTGATGCGTATTAAAGTCCTAGTATTGTAGTTCGTGTTTTTAAGAACGTTGTTGCGAAAGCACTTTTGCGCCTGTTTTTTTACATGTACGTTTGTGCATGTCCATTTGATCGACTGTGCTTATGCATGTTTGTTGGTTTGTATTAATGTCCTAGGATTGTAGTTTGTGTTTTGATGATCCTTTTTGCGAATGTACTTTTGCGTGAGTACTTTTGTGCATGTTTTTGTAATTTTACTAGTGTCCGTATCTTTTTGTAGTCAGTGTTTTTGGGCACGTTTCTTGATGCGCATTCATGTCCTCGAGCTGCAGTACGTATTTCCTTGATCGCTTTTGGAATCCAATTTTGACCATGTTCGAGTCTGAAGTTGGAATTTTGCCATTAGACATGATTGTAGCCAGCTCAAATAGCTTTCCAATGCCGCCAAAATCAGTTGATTTGGAGTTTGGATGAGAAAGTTATGCTCGACTTCGTGGACACTACCAAAGATGTTTGGGGATTCCTTCTTCTAATTTGATTTTATTTTCCTAATCGCAACTCTTTTCTTACTCTTTGATCAATTTTGCTTCCTGGACACCAAATTTTCGATTTGTACCTATAAGATACCAAATACACCAATTAATAGAGAAATATAAATCAATCCGAAAAAAAATCCACGTAAACCTAAACGTAGAGTTTTATGTCTACACTCCACTGTATCTTTTTTATCTAGTGTTTTTGCTGTTGTTTGTTGATGCGTATTAAAGTCCTAGTATTGTAGTTCGTGTTTTTAAGAACGTTGTTGCGAATGCACTTTTGCGCCTGTTTTTTTACATGTACGTTTGTGCATGTCCATTTGATCGAGTGTGCTTATGCATGTTTGTTGGTTTGTATTAATGTCCTAGGATTGTAGTTTGTGTTTTCATGATCCTTTTTGCGAATGTACTTTTGCGTGAGTACTTTTGTGCATGTTTTTGTAATTTTACTAGTGTCCGTATCTTTTTGTAGTCAGTGTTTTTGGGCACGTTTCTTGATGCGCATTCATGTCCTCGAGCTGCAGTACGTATTTTCATGATCGCTTTTGGAATCCAATTTTGACCATGTTCGAGTCCGAATTTGGAATTTTGCCATTAGACAGGAATTGTAGCCATCTCAAATAGCTTTCCAATGCCGCCAGAATCAGTTGATTTGGAGTCCGGATGAGAAAGTCATGCTCGACTTCGTGGACACTACCAAAGATGTTCGGGGATTCCTTCTTCTAATTTGATTTTATTTTCCTAATTGCTACTCTTTTCTTACTCTTTGATCAATTTTTCTTCCTAGACACCTAATTTTCGATTTATACCTATAAGATACCAAATCCACAAATTAATATAGAAATATAAATCAATCCGAAAAAAAATCCACGTAAACCTAAACGTAGTGTTTTATGTCTACAATCCACTATATCTATTTTATCTAGTGTTTTTGCTGTTGTTTGTTGATGCGTATTAAAGTCCTAGTATTGTAGTTCATGTGTTTAAGAACGTTGTTGCGAATGCACTTTTGCGCATGTTTTTTACATGTACGTTTGTGCATGTCCATTTGAGCGAGTGTGCTTATGCATGTTTGTTGACTTGTATTAATGTCCTAGGATTGTAGTTTTTGTTTTCATGATCGTATTTGCGAATGCACTTTTGCGTGAGTACTTTTGTGCATGTTTTAGTCATTTTAGTTGTGTCCGTATCTTTTTGTAGTGAGTGTTTTTGTGCACGTTTCTTGATGCGCATTCATGTCCTCGAGCTGCAGTACGTATTTTCATGATCGCTTTTGGAATCCAATTTTGACCATGTTCGAGTCCGAATTTGGAATTTTGCCATTAGACAAGAATTGTAGCCAGCTCAAATAACTTTCCAATGCCGCCGGAATCAGTTGATTTGGAGTCCGGATGAGAAAGTTATGCTCGAATTCGTGGACACTACCAAAGATGTTCGGGGAATCCTTCTTCTAATTTGATTTTATTTTCCTAATTGCAACTCTTTTCTTACTCTTTGATCAATTTTGCTTCCAGGACACCTAATTTTCGATTTGTACCTTTAAGATACCAAATCCACCAATTAATATGGAAATATAAATTAATCCGAAAAAAAATCAACGTAAACCTAAACGTAGATTTGTATGTCTTCATTCCACTGTATCTTTTTTATCTAGTGTTTTTGCTGTTGCTTGTTGATGTCTATTAAAGTCCTAGTATTGTAGTTCGTGTTTTTATGAACGTTGTTGCGAATGCACTTTTGCGCATGTTTTTTTACATGTACGTTTGTGCATGTCCATTTGAGCGAGTGTGCTTATGCATGTTTGTTGATTTGTATTAATGTCCTAGGATTGTAGTTGGTGTTTTCATGATCCTTTTTGCGAACGCACTTTTGCGTGAGTACTTTTGTGCATGCTTTTGTACTTTTACTTGTGTCCGTTTCTTTTCTACCGAGTGTTTTTTTGCACGTTTCTTGATGCGCATTCATGTCCTCGAGCTGTAGTACGTATTTTCATGATCGCTTTTGGAATCCAATTTTGACCATGTTCGAGTCCGAATTTGGAATTTTGCCATTAGACAGGAATTGTAGCCAGGTCAAATAGCTTCGGGGATTCCTTCTTCTAATTTGATGTTATTTTCCTAATCGCAAGTCTTTTCTTATTCTTTGATCAATTTTGCTTTCTAGACACCTAATTTTCGATTTGTACCTATAAGATACCAAATCCACCAATTAATATTGAAATATAAATCAATCCGAAAAAAAATCCACGTAAACCTAAATGTAGTGTTTTATGTCTACAATCCACTATATCTATTTTATCTAGTGTTTTTGCTGTTGTTTGTTGATGCGTATTAAAGTCCTAATATTGTAGTTCGTGTGTTTAAGAACGTTGTTGCGAATGCACTTTTGCGCATGTTTTTTTACATGTACGTTTGTGCATGTCCATTTGAGCGAGTGTGCTTATGCATGTTTGTTGACTTGTATTAATGTCCTAGGATTGTAGTTTTTGTTTTCATGATCGTATTTGCGAATGCACTTTTGCGTGAGTACTTTTGTGCATGTTTTAGTCATTTTAGTTGTGTCCGTATCTTTTTGTAGTGAGTGTTTTTGTGCACGTTTCTTGATGCGCATTCATGTCCTCGAGCTGCAGTACGTATTTTCATGATCGCTTTTGGAATCCAATTTTGACCATGTTCGAGTCCGAATTTGGAATTTTGCCATTAGACAAGAATTGTAGCCAGCTCAAATAACTTTCCAATGCCGCCGGAATCAGTTGATTTGGAGTCCGGATGAGAAAGTTATGCTCGAATTCGTGGACACTACCAAAGATGTTCGGGGAATCCTTCTTCTAATTTGATTTTATTTTCCTAATTGCAACTCTTTTCTTACTCTTTGATCAATTTTGCTTCCAGGACACCTAATTTTCGATTTGTACCTATAAGATACCAAATCCACCAATTAATATGGAAATATAAATTAATCCGAAAAAAAATCAACGTAAACCTAAACGTAGATTTTTATGTCTACATTCCACTGTATCTTTTTTATCTAGTGTTTTTGCTGTTGCTTGTTGATGTCTATTAAAGTCCTAGTATTGTAGTTCGTGTTTTTCAGAACGTTGTTGCGAATGCACTTTTGCGCATGTTTTTTTACATGTACGTTTGTGCATGTCCATTTGAGCGAGTGTGCTTATGCATGTTTGTTGATTTGTATTAATGTCCTAGGATTGTAGTTTGTGTTTTCATGATCCTTTTTGCGAACGCACTTTTGCGTGAGTACTTTTGTGCATACTTTTGTACTTTTACTTGTGTCCGTATCTTTTCTACCGAGTGTTTTAGTGCACGTTTCTTGATGCGCATTCTGTTGGGTTTCGGGCATGCATACGCAGCGGAAAACAAAAATTTATGTGATTTAAACGACTTTAAAACACACATAGTACATGCCCGACAAATTAAATCAATTAATTGCGTACCTTTGCGCTTCCAGCGAAATTAAAAACAACATACATGCTAAATAATTTAACCGAATTTAAATCAATTAACATGCTCGCGTTTAAACCAATTAACATGCTTGCAAAGATTAAAACGATTACACATAATCACATAAAATCATACGATAGCAAACATGAATTCATAGTTTAAACATAATCGAATCGAAACTAGGGTTTCGTATATTTACCTCTTGAAGCGTGAGGTAGGAGCGATTAGCAAGTCGAGATTGCTACGGAAACCAATCCGTACAATCGGGGCAGCAGCGGTGCAGCGGCAGCAGCAGCAAATCGGCCACGGCGGCGCGTGAGTTACACGCGCGGTCTTGCGGGGCGGCGCGTGGGGCAGCGTGCGGCTTCGGCTCGTGTGCTGCTCTTCGATTCTTCGATCTTTGATCTTCCTCCTCTCGGATTTCACCTCGTATACTTCGATCTACTAAACACGTGGCACTAGACACGTAATAGTTAGAAAAACGGAAGAAAAAGAGAAGGAAAGACAATACCGAAACAATCGGCCAACGAATGGCCGATTCCGGTGAAGTTCCGGCGACGGCGCCGGTGACGGCCGCGGGGAGAGGGCGAGAGGGAGAGGGAGAACGGCTGCTAGGGTTAGGGTTTTCACTATTTGTGCAAGACCTATAAATCTTGTATTTATAGTGTCTTGCATAAAACCCTAGCGGGCTTAAGTTGGACCGGGCCCAACAGCTTAAGTCCGTTAGTATCTTTACTTGCTCGTCTCTCTTAATTCAATGACCGAAAAATTGCAACGATTACATTTTCGGATTCATTATAACTTCCTCGTCATTACGAGTGCCATCTCTCATTTTCCAACTTTCCAAAAGTGGAAACCCTAGTTCAGTGCACTTTCTAAATTTGGAAACTTCCCGATTTAGAAAGTTCACTAATACGTTCGCCTAATCTTTTCCTTTTCTTATTCTCATTCATAATTCCAAATTACGAATGTTGGACTCAATCATATTGACTTCCAATCATGCAAAGATAAATTATTTTATCTCTAACCGTTTATTCAAAGATCTCATGTGCACGAGCAGTGTGACCCTCGATGGTTCAGGTGTAAGCTAGCCGTGGGCCCACAACCCTTTGTGGTCAAAACTCGTCCCTTAGAGTTACGATTAAGATGAAGCTCGTTTCACCTTAATCACCCAACGAATCAAGATTGGCGTCTAGCAACTACGCGTCATGATTCCCTAGATACAAATGAAGTGCCTGCAAGAACCTTCAGATATAGTTAACGTACAGTACGGTCCCTTCGATACATATGTCCCGATCGAACTAGAGGCATTGGTTCATCGAGACCTCTTTATATGTCCGATGACGGTGCGATCGTTCCAAGTGTTGTAATCGTCACGTGCATGACATAGAGAATCGAATTCTCTAATCATCACTTAGTCAGCTCTGGCCATAGACTTAGAATGATTACAAACTTTCAGAACAAACACGACATCCAAGACTATTCTAGCAATCGAATCCCCGACTACAATGCACAGACCTCCCACTAGATTTCGGACTGCACGAACACTGGCCCTTGGGATGGTCCTCGGTGGAACTCAGGGACAGGTCACGATACAGCTGGTCCTCTAGTGAAGTCACGGTGATGTCTAGGTCATAAGGACTAATGGTGTACAACTATACCATAGATATCTCTACTCGATTATTGGGAACCACTTAGAGATTTCTAGGGTGAGGGAGTTCAGTGAACTCGTCAACTTACGAGCACCCACTTATGCATGCCGATATCACAATACCGTATACTGATGAGATGCAGTACACATACACTAAGTGCTAGTCTTCATGGGAAAGGCCGATATCCTCATTAGTGGCGTAACCCTTCGACTAGGAACACGTTTAACAGTTATAATACTTAAGTAAATCTCTCACGATCCTAACGATCAATTACTAGTACTTGTAATAACTGTAAGGACTATATCTATGCTTGTGACAAAGGGACAAAGATATAGAATGCCAAGGTGTTTTATCATTAATACGAATAAAGGTTCGTTTATTACAATAATAAATACGAAAGACCACAGCCACATGTTGGCTTGTTGGTCACCTACTCTAACACATTCATGTCCTCGAGCTGTAGTACGTATTTTCATGATCGCTTTTGGAATCCAATTTTGACCATGTTCGAGTCCGAATTTGGAATTTTGCCATTAGACAGGAATTGTAGCCAGCTCAAATAGCTTCGGGGATTCCTTCTTCTAATTTGATTTTATTTTCCTAATTGCAACTCTTTTCTTATTCTTCGATCAATTTTGCTTCCTAGACACCTAATTTTCGATTTGTACCTATAAGATACCAAATCCACCAATTAATATTGAAATATAAATCAATCCGAAAAAAAATCCACGTAAACCTAAATGTAGTGTTTTATGTCTACAATCCACTATATCTATTTTATCTAGTGTTTTTGCTGTTGTTTGTTGATGCGTATTAAAGTCCTAGTATTGTAGTTCGTGTGTTTAAGAACGTTGTTGCGAATGCACTTTTGCGCATGTTTTTTTACATCTACGTTTGTGCATGTCCATTTGAGCGAGTGTGCTTATGCATGTTTGTTGACTTGTATTAATATCCTAGGATTGTAGTTTGTGTTTTCATGATCGTTTTTGCGAATGCACTTTTGCGTGAGTACTTTTGTGCATGTTTTTGTAATTTTACTTGTGTCCGTATCTTTTTGTAGTGAGTGTTTTGTGCACGTTTCTTGATGCGCATTCATGTCCTCGAGCTGTAGTACGTATTTTCATGATCGCTTTTGGAATCCAATTTTGACCATGTTCGAGTCCAAATTTGGAATTTTTCCATTGGATAGGAATGTAGCCAGCTGAAATAGCTTTCCAATGCCACCGGAATCAGTTGAATTGGAGTACGGATGAGAAAGTTATGCTCGACTTCGTGCACACTACCAAAGATGTTCGGGGATTCCTTCTTCTAATTTGATTTTATTTTCCTAATTGCAACTCTTTTCTTACTCTTTGATCATTTTTGCTTCATGGACACCTAATTTTCAATTTGTACCTATAAGATACCAAATCCACCAATTAATATAGAAATATAAATTAATCCGAAAAAAAATCCACGTAAACCTAAACGTAGAGTTTTATTTCTACACTCCAATGTATCTTTTTTATCTAGTGTTTTTGCTGTTGTATGTTGATGCGTATTAAAGTCCTAGTATTGTAGTTCCTGTTTTTAAGAACGTTGTTGCGAATGCACTTTTGCGCATGTTTTTTTACATGTACGTTTGTGTATGTCCATTTGAGCGAGTGTGCTTATGCATGTTTGTTGTTTTGTATTAATTTCCTAGGATTGTAGTTTATGTTTTCATGATGCTTTTTGCGAATGCACTTTTGCGTGAGTACTTTTGTGCATGCTTTTGTACTTTTACTTGAGTCCGTATCTTTTTTGTAGCGAGTGTTTTTATGCACGTTTCTTGATGCGCATTCATGTCCTCGAGCTGTAATACGTAATTTCATGATCGCTTTTGGAATCTAATTTTGACCCTGTTCAAGTCCGAATTTAGAATTTTGCCATTAGACAGGAATTATAGCCAGCTGAAATAACTTTCCAATGCCGCCATAATCAGTTGATTTGCTCGACTTCGTGGACACTACCAAAGATGTTCGGGGGTTCTTTCTTCTAATTTGATTTTATTTTCCTAATTGCAACTCTTTTCTTACTCTTTGATCAATTTTGCTTCGTGGACACCTAATTTTCGAATTGTACCTATCAGATACCAAATCGACCAATTAATCCGAAAAAAAATCCACGTAAACCTAAACGTAGAGTTTTATTTCTACACTGCACTGTATCTTTTTTATCTAATGTTTTTGTTGTTGTTTGTTGATGCGAATTAAAGTCCTAGTATTGTAGTTCGTGTTTTTAACAACATTGTTGCGAATGCACTTTTGCGTGAGTACTTTTGTGCATGCTTTTGTACTTTTACTTGTGTCCGTACCTTTTTGTAGCGAGTGTTTTTGTGCACGTTTCTTGATGCGCATTCATGTCCTCGAACTGTAATACGTATCTTCATGATCACTTTTTGAATCCAATTTTGACCATGTTCGAGTCCGAATTTGGAATTTTGCCATTAGACAGGAATTTTAGCCAGCAGAAATAGCTTTCCAATGCCGCCGGAATCAGTTGATTTGGAGTCGGGATGAGAAAGTTATGCTCAACTTCGTGGACACTACCAAAGATGTTCGGGGAATCCTTCTTCTAATTTGATTTTATTTTCCTAATTGCAACTCTTTTCTTACTCTTTGATCAATTTTGCTTCCAGGACACCTAATTTTGGATTTGTACCTATAAGGTACCAAATCCACTAATTAATCTAGAAATATAAATTAATCCAAAAAAAAATCCACGTAAACCTATACGTAGAGTTTATCTCTACACTCCACTGTATCTTTTTTATCTAGTGTTTTTGCTGTTGGTTGTTGATGTGTATTAAAGTCCTAGTATTGTAGTTCGTGTTTTAAGAACGTGGTTGCGAATGTACTTTTGCGCATATTTTTTTACATGCACGTTTGTGCATGTCCATTTGAGCGAGTGTGCTTATGCATGTTTGTTGATTTGTATTAATGTTCTATGATTGTAGTTTGTGTTTTCATGATCCTTTTTGCGAATGCACTTATGCGTGAGTACTTTTGTGCAAACTTTTGTACTTTTACTTGTGTCATTATCTTTTCTAGCGAGTGTTTTTGTGGACGTTTCTTGATGCACATTCATGTCCTCGAGCTGTAGTACGTATTTTCATGATCGCTTTCGGAATCCAATTTTGACCATGTTTGAGTCCGAATTTGGAATTTTGCCATTAGACAGGAATTGTAGCCAGCTCAAATAGCTTTCCAATGCCGCCGGAATCAGTTGATTCGGAGTCCGGATGAGAAAGTTATGCTCGACTTCGTGGACACTACCAAAGATGTTCGGGGATTCCTTCTTCTAATTTGATTTTATTTTCCTAATTGCAACTCTTTTCTTATTCTTTGATCAATTTTGCTTCCTAGACACCTAATTTTCTATTTGTACCTATAAGATACCAAATCCACCAATTAATATACAAATTTAAATTAATCTGAAAAGAAAATCAACGTAAACCTAAACGTAGAGTTTTATGTCTACATTCCACTCTATCGTTTTTATCTAGTGTTTTTGCTGTTGCTTGTTGATGCCTATTAATGTCCTAGTATTGTAGTTCGTGGTTTTAAGAACGTTGTTGCGAATGCACTTTTGCGCATGTCCATTTGAGCGAGTGTGCTTATGCATGTTTGTTGATTTGTATTAATGTCCTAGGATTGTAGTTTGTGTTTTCATGATCCTTTTTGCGAATGCACTTTTGCGTGAGTACTTTTGTGCATGCTTTTGTACTTTTACTTGTTTCATTATCT
Organism: Erythranthe guttata; assembly: GCF_000504015.1. Next base: position 402,101 of record NW_012194827.1, read on the forward strand.
TTTCTAGCGAGTGTTTTTGTGCACGTTTCTTGATGCACATTTTGCTGGGGATCGTGCATGTATACGCAACGGAATTTAAAATTTTTAGATCGAACTAGTCACATAGTCAACGTACCATAACGCTTCCGCCATACACATGGTAATTATCGATTTTATTAAAACATGTAAAACCGAAAAAAATTATAAAACATGCTTGTTCATCATATAGCAAAATCGAAACACCTATTCACATATTACTCATGCTTTTAAATTAAAATTCACACAAACGATGTTCGAATCAAATTTACGAAAGTTCCGATTTAATTACCTCTTGTAGCGTGAGATTTCGACAAATCGAAACCTAGAACTGAACACGTACAAGCTGCGAATTACCAATCCTGGGGGCAGCAACTCACGGCTGGAGCAAGCTGGTCCAGCAGGTGGCGGACAGCGGCGCGTGGCAGACGCGGTGGCGGCGCGTGCTGCGTAATGGCGGCGCGTGCGACTTCGACGGCGGGGCAGCGATGTTCCTCTCCTCCAATCAGGTTTCACCTCGTATGTTTTGACACACTCGAACTACAGCACTAGATGTAAACGAGTTAGATAAAAAACAAAGAATAAACAAAGGAGTAGAGAGGGGAAAACCGGCAACAAGCGGCGGTGATCGGTGGTGGCGCGGCGGGGCAGCAGCGGCCGAGAGAGCCGAGCGGCTAGGGTTGGACGGCTAGGGTTTTGGTGTGTAAAAATCTGATCTAAAACTCTTGTTTGAGGTCTATTTATACTAGGGTTTTCAATCCTTGTGGGTTTAAGTCATTGGGCTTGACCCACTGATGCATTAAGCCAATTCCCTCGTCAGCCTCGTTTCTAACAAACGATCGTTCACAAAATTATAACAAAATTATATTTTTGACGAGCTCAAAGTCCTCGTCAATACGAGTGCCTCTTCGAAATTTCCAATTTCCAACATTGGAAACTTCCACTTCAATGGACCTGCTAAATCGGGAAACTTCACAATTTAGAAAGTTCACTAAATTCCGCATGTCTCTCTTTCTCTACATTTATTCCGATTCGCATTCCACAATTACGAATCTTGGATTCAATCATATCGACATCCAATCGTTCAAAGATTAACATATTAATCTATGCTTGTTGTTATCAAGGATCTATATTACACGAGAAGTGTGACCCTCAATGGTTCAGGTGTATGCTAGCCGTGGGCTCACAACTCTTTGTGATTCAAACAACACATTGTTCTTATACGAACTCCTCCCAAGAGTCCCGATTAGAGTAAAACTCATTTTACCTAATCCTCAATCAAATCGGTGCCCATCGAATCAAGATTGGCGTCTAGCAACTACGCATCATGATTCCCTAGATACAAGTGAAGTGCCTGCAAGAACCTTATGATATAGTTAGCGTACAGTACGATCCCTTCGCAGCACATGTCCCGATTGAACTAGAGGCTTTGGTTCACCGAGACCTCTTATAAAGTTCAATGACCGTGCGAACGTTCTAGGTATTATAAATTCGTTCGTGTGTGACTTAGGGAAACACATTTTCCTAATCACCCCACTATCAACTCTGGCCAGAGATTCCTTGGATTATAAACCGTCATAACACACAGGACATCCATGACTACTAAAGCGCTCGAATACCCTACTACAATGCACAGACTTCACACTAGATTTTGGATTGCACGAACGTTGGCCCTTGGAGTGGTCCGCTGTGGGACTCAGGGACAGGTCACGATACAATCGGTCCTCTAGTGATGTCACGGTGATGTCTGGGTCTTAAGGACTAATGGTGTACAACTATATCTTAGAAACCTATTACTCGATGAATGAGAACCACTTATAGATTTCTAGGGCGAGGGAGTTCAGTGAACTCATCTAGTATGAGCACCCACTCAAGTATGCCGATGTCACAACATCGAGGACTGATGAGACGCAGTACACATACACTAAGTGCTAGTCTCAAAAGGGAAAGGCCGGTATCCTCATTATTGGCGTAACCCATCGACTAGGAACAAGGTTTAATAGTTACATTACATTGCAAGTTATCTCACGATTCTACTAGATCAACTCACAGTAATAGAGTAACTCGTTAGGACTATATCTATGCTACTTGCATGGGATAAGAGATATAGAATGCCAAATGAAATGTTTTATTATTACGAACGAAAAACGATTGTTTTATTTCAAGAAAAAGAGAAAGACCACAGCCACAAGTTGGCTTGTTGGTCACCTACTCTAACAATCTCCCACTTGACCTAAAGCCAACTACTCATAAATCTAAGTCTCATCACCTTGGTCGAAAACACGCTCCCCAAGGTTAGGAAAAGAATTTTCCGCCCCCTAGGTTTTCTCGACCAAGGTGGTGCCTTCCGTCGGCCGCTCTTCCATCTCCGGTGATCGGATTGGCTTGGTTTCACCACCAATCAACTCGTCTCATCGGCGCGCTCACATTGAGGGTGATTTTGTGGGGTTCTGTCTTCGGGTAAGGGAGTTACGTTTTTGTCTTCTCTTTCGTTTTTCAAGATCTTGTACGTGTTTCGGAGGTGCTTGCGGTTTTGATCGTTTGTTCGTGGTGGATTGACCAGATCTACGGTCGGACGAGGTTTGGCTACGCTTTCGTAGTCAAGGCGTGAAGTTTTGAAGGATTCCCGTCGGATTTAGGCCGTGTGTGTGTTGACGGCCATTGATTCCGATCGGGGGTGAACGGCCGGTGGTTGGGCTCCGGCGGATCTGACGGCTAGGTTCTCGGTGTGCGTGTTGACGGCTAGGGTTTCGGTGGGCTTGGTGGGCCGAGGGGCTAGGGTTCGGTGGTGGGTAAGGCCGCGGCTAGGGTTGTTCGGCCGGTGTGGGCGGCTAGGGTTGCTCAGCTGGTGGTGGGCTGCTTGGTGGGCCGTGGGCTAGGGTTCGGTGACCGGTGGCGGCTAGGGTTTTCTTGGCCGGTGTTGGGGGGCTCGGATCTAGGGGGGTTTGTCGACTAGGGTTTGGGTAGGGTGTTACAAGGGGTTAGGTTTTGACGGCCACTATGGATAGGAAGAAGACGGGGGTTGTGGCGTTGGATAAGGGGAAAGGAACGGTAGCCGTGGCCGTTGCTCCGAAACCGGCCACGGCCGGGAAAGGCAAAGGGGGGACCGGTGTCGGGGACGGTGCTGTATTGCCACCCCCCGAGCCAACACCGGTCACACACCCGATTGAGGCTTCGATGACGGCCAAAATTCCACATGCCGAGACATCAACGGTAGGTGAACTTCGTGGCTCTACGACAGGTCTACACTTCGACGATGGTGAACGGGTGAATTGGGCACAGTTCTTCAAAGGCAAACCACCACCACCGGAGGATTTGGCTTTGGACTCGGTGATAGGACTTGATGATTCGAACGTCCTACGTTTTGAGGAAGATGACGAAACAGATTGGGGTACGAAAGGTGTGTTCTTGGCAGTTGCATATTTTCCGGGGAAATTCCCTGGTGTTGAAGCCATTCGTGCTATCAAATCGCAATGGGCGGTCCCGGTGGAGTTTCAAATCCACCCTACGGGGTGGATTGTGTTCAAATTCACAACGGACCAAGACCGGATGAAGGTGGTGGAGTTGGGGAAATTCGAACATGGCCTGGCGACACTCTACATTCGCTCCATGCCGGAATTCTTCAACTTTGACATCAATGACATGATGTTTGTACCGGTTTGGGTGATCATACGCAACATATCTGCGGAGCTCTACAATAAAAAGGTGTTGAGTAAGATCGCTCAGAAGATAGGCAAACCAGTACAAATGGACAAGGTTACGAATGAGATGGGGAGGCTAGGCTTCGCTCGGCTGCAAGTGGAGGTGGACGCATCGAAACCATTACGACGATCTCTCACGTTGATCAATGCGAAAGGGAAAAGCTATGAGACCCCAATCGAGTACAGCTATGAGCCAGTGCTTTGCTCGAAATGCCAGACCTTGACGCATAAAACGGATCAATGTCGAGCGGCGGCGGTGGTGAAACGCGGACGTAGTCGAAAACCCAAACCGGTGGTGAGTGCTACACAAGATCCACCGGTGACCACGGTATGGGCCGGTAAGAGAACGGTGCTTGTGGATGAGTCGTTGCCGGAAAAGGAGGCGGTGACCGTGGATGATGAGGTGCCCGTGGGTGTTGAGGATGGTGTTTCGGAGGATGGATCGACCGAGTGCTATGCAGCCGATGACGATGATCGGGGATCCTTGGTGGAGTTTAATGCCTTACACTCCCCAACTTCCCCAGGAACAGCCCCTTAGTCGAAGTTTACTATCAAGAAGAAGTATTTACCTCCGGATGCGCTTCTGCTACCTAAAGAAGTGGAATCAAATTCGGTGGTGGAAAGTGAGTCGAAGATTGTTCGTGATGACCGTGACACTGCAGAGCCGCGGGGGGGCCTCAAACCCCAAAAGACGAAATGATCGTGGGATGTTGGAATGTGAGGGGGTTGCTCAACTCCCTCACGCAAAAGGAGGTCGAGGACCTCCTGGGTAAGCACAAGCTTTCGGTTTGTGGCTTATTGGAGACGAAGATTTGGGACACGGGAACGTTGAACTCGATCGTGGAACGGCGGTTCCGGCACTGGATGAAGGCCGACAATTTTCACCTACACACGGCTGGCCGGATCCTCGTTATTTGGAATCCGGATGTGGCTCGAGTGGAAGTTCTTGGTATGACGTCGCAGGTGATCCATTGCAAGGTAACGTGTCTGGTTACCAAACGACTATTCTACGCTAGCTTTGTGTATGGGCTTTTCACACCGGTTACGAGACGGCCGCTATGGCATTCGTTGGTGGAGTTTGGGTCGAATATTACCGAGCCGTGGCTTTGCTTGGGTGATTTCAACGTGGTGCTTAAGCCGGAGGAGAAATCGGGTGGCAACTTGATGACCCCCTATTTGTTGAACGATATACAGACATGTTTTCGACAAAGTGGACTTGAGGACTTACCCTCAACTGGATTTCAATATACGTGGACGAACCATACGGTGTGGAGTAAACTCGACCGTGCGCTAGTAAATCATACGTGGCGCGATGTGTTTGAAGCTAGTTCGGCACACTTCCTGCCGTTTGGGGGGGTGTCGGACCACTCTTCGGTGATCGTGCGATTAGGTGGGACCGAACCCCCGGCATCTCGGCCTTTTCGTTTTTTCAACATGTGGACTCAGCACGACGATTTCCAACGAGAAGTTAAGGAGATATCGACGGCGAACTACCGGGGCAGCCGTCAGTGGGCCGTGTGCAAGAACCTCAAGGCCCTTAAGCACCCTCTTAAACGCTTCAATAGGCGAGAGTTCGAGCATATATCTGAACGGGTGAAACGGGCGGGAGGGGAGCTTGAGGAAATTCAGCAAATCTACCATAATGACCCCCATAATCAACAACTATGTGGGGAATTGATGGCTAAGGTGGAGAAATATCGGTTCTTGGCGAAAGCGGAGAAGAGTTTTTTCTACCAAAAGGCGAAGTTGCACCACTTACGAGACTCGGATCGTACGACGAAATTTTTTCATGGGATGGCGAAGCGAAATGCTAAACGAAACAACATTACAGCACTTCGCAAGGAGGATGGCACGTTCACAACATCCCGAGATGAGGTACTAGGCGAATTCGAGACATATTATCAAAATTTCTTGGGCACTCGTACTACATGCGAACCGGTTGATACTCACGTTATTGCCACGGGGCCGAGACTTGGAGAGGAGGACCGTGATGGGCTGATTCAACCGGTGACGGGGGTGGAGATTCGGGAAGCACTTTTCGATATCGCTGACGATAAGGCTCCGGGACCGGATGGGTACACGGCTCTCTTTTTCAAGGCTGCGTGGTCGAAAGTTGGACCTCTCCTTACTGAGGCAGCCTTGGAGTTCTTCCGCAGTGGTGAGCTGCTTAAACAATGGGACACCACGGTTTTGGTGTTCATACCAAAATCAGCCCAAGCCAAAACGGTGGGTGATTTTCGGCCTATCGCTTGCTGCAACGTAATTTACTAGGTGATTGCGAAGGTAATTACGGAGCGAATTGAGAAGGTGTTGCCCTCTATCATAGATCGGGCTCAGTCTGCTTTTGTGAGTGGGCGATCTATCACGGACAACATACATATGGTGGAGCAGCTCATGAGGGGCTATGAACGCAAGAGGATTTCTCCCCGGTGCATGATTAAGATGGATTTACGGAAAGCCTACGACTCCGTAAATTGGGACTTTTTGCGGTCAATGTTGGTGGAGTTAGGGTTCCCGGACTTAGTGGTTCGATGGATTATTGAATGTGTGACATCAGTCTCCTACACGGTGTCGGTTAATGGAGTGACGAAGGGGTTTTTTCCGGGGATGAGAGGGCTTCGTCAAGGGGATCCGTTATCCCCTTATCTCTTCGTTATATGCATGGAATATCTATCGAGACTGCTGCATACACGATCGATGGAGCAAGAGCTCAACTTCCATCCGATGTGCCACGTGCACAAATTGACGCATCTCATCTTTGCCGACGACTTTATGCTATTTTCGAGAGGAGATGCTGCATCCGTTCGTACGCTTGCCACTACGGTTCTCGAGTTCGGCCATGCATCGGGGCTTCAAGCGAATAACTTGAAGTCGAATATATTTCTTGCCGGAGTCCATGTGGCCGACCGCACATCGATTGAGGGTGAATTCGGATTTGCCACCGGCACCTTCCCATTTCGATACTTAGGTATTCCACTTGCTGCGTCAAAACTGCGAGTGCTGAATTATCAACCTCTGCTTGACAAAATCGAGCATGCCATTGGAGCTTGGAAGGGGCATACGTTATCTTATGCGGGTCGGTTGGAGATTTTGAAGGCGGTGGTGCAAGGTACGCGTTGCTATTGGCTTTCGATTTTCTCGGTGCCGATTACGGTTATTGGTCGCATTGAGGACATGGCGCGGGATTTCTTGTGGGGAACTAGTGCTCCTAAAGTAGGTTGGGAGCACCTGTGCAAGCCGAAGGCCGATCGGGGGCTGGGACTTCGGTGTTTGCGCACGTGGAACCGCAGCTTGTTAGTGAAGGACCTATGGGACATCCACATGAAAAAGGATTCCCTATGGATCCAATGGGTGAATGAGTTTTATCTCAAAGGAACGGCCGTATGGGAATGGCAACCGTCGACGACTTCACCCCCGTATTTTAAAAATATATGTCGCATCCGGGATGAAATCGTGGGCAAGGCGGGGTCAATCCCATTGCTTCTTGCTCGAATGGAGGAGTTTTTGAGCATGGGGAAGATCACGGTTGGACGAGTATACGACTGGATTAGGGCCCCTACTGGGGGGCCGCCTTAGGGCCGACGGATTTGGGACCATTCGATGACTCCCAAGCACTCTTTCATTCTATGGTTAGCTGCCCTTGATTGGTTGCAAACCCTAGAAAATGTGGCAAAGTTCGCGACGGTGGAGAAGACATGTGATTTGTGCGGAGCGGGGAACGAAGACCGTGAGCACTTATTTTTTCGATGTAGCATCTCGAGAGATGTTTGGGACCGCATTCGTGTTTGGTTGGGGATCTCCCAACGACCGACTACGCTAAGGGCAGCATTGAAGTGGCTCGTGAAGGATGTCAAGGGCAAATCTTACCGAAGCAAGGCGAGGAGATGTGCTTTGGCAAGTGTTGTTTACCACATTTGGGCAGCTCGGAATAGGATGAAATTCGACATGACGGAAACGACGGCTACCGCTATTACTCGGAGGATCAAAACCCACGTTTACTCAGCTATGTTTATGCAGCATCCGGAATTGACGACCAGCAGTGGAGGCCGATTCATGATAGGCCAAATCGACGCAAACTAGGGCATGGGGCTTACCCCCAACCGATACTTTTCCTGTTTTTACGAACTTGATGTTTTTATGTTGCTTTTATGTTTTTTGATGGCGTATAGCTATCCTTTAGTGCCTCAATTCCCTCGGGTATGCCCGTTGTAATTGTCTCTAGACTTTTTTTGATTTATACTATTTACATCTTCAATCAAAAAAAAAAAAGTCTCATCGACTCTCGATGTTTCTCGTGGACTGATCCTGACAATGGCTTGGTGAAGGGATCTGCAATATTGTCCTCCGAGGTGACTCTGTCTAGCTTGACTTCACCTCTCTCTATGGTCTCTCGGATCACATGGTATTTTCTCAACACGTGCTTCGACTTCTGATGAGCTCTTGGTTCCTTAGCTTGCGCTACGGCTCCGTTGTTATCGTAGTACAGCTGTACTGGATCGCTAGCGTTCGGAAACACACCCAACTCTTGGATGAATTTCCTAATCCATGACCCTTCCTTTGAAGCATCTGATGCTGCAATATATTCAGCCTCGGTGGTGGAATCAGCCGTCGTGCCTTGTTTGGAACTCTTCCAACACACGGCACCCCCGTTGACTTTGAATATATACCCCGAGTTTGACTTCGAGTCATCCACGTCCGATTGAAAACTAGAATCCGTGAAGCCTTCTAATTTCAACTCGGTATCCCCATAGACCAAAAACAAATCTCGAGTTCTTCGCAAGTACTTGAGAATGTCCTTCACAGCCTTCCAATGGGCTGGGCCGGGGTCGGACTGATATCTGCTTGTGACGCTCACAGCATACGCAATATCAGGTCGTGTACACAGCATGCCATACATTATGCTTCCTATAGCGGATGCATAAGGTGTCCTTTTCATCTCCTCGATTTCCATTTGCGTTTGAGGACGCATGGATTTCGAGAGACGAACCCCATGGGACATTGGCAAGAATCCCTTCTTGGATTCTTCCATGCTAAACCGTTTAAGAACGGTGTCTATGTACATGGATTGGGACAAGCCAAGTAATCTCCTCGATCTATCTCTATAGATCCGTATTCCCAATACGTAGGATGCTTCTCCCCAATCCTTCATCGAGAAACGTGTGGATAACCATACTTTAGTTGACTGTAACATCCCTACATCATTCCCAATGAGTAGTATGTCATCAACATAAAGTACAAGGAAAGTCACTGCACTCCCACTAACCTTCTTGTAGACACAAGGTTCCTCCGGGTTTTTCACAAATTCAAACTCTTTGATAGTTGTGTCGAACCTTTTGTTCCAACTACGGGATGCTTGTTTCAATCCATAAATGGATCGCTGGAGTTTGCAAACCTTTTGCTCATCTCCAGAAGATATGAAGCCTTCCGGTTGCGCCATGTAAATTTCTTCCTCAATGTCCCCATTAAGGAAAGCGGTCTGCATATCCATTTGCCATATCTCGTAGTCATACCACGCAGAGATGGCCAGAAAAATCCTAATGGACTTAAGCATAGAAACTGGAGAGAAGGTTTCCTCATAGTCAACTCCTTGCCTTTGAGTATAACCCTTCGCTACCAATCTAGCTTTGTAGGTCGACACCTTTCCATCAACTCCAATTTTCTTCTTATAGATCCACTTGCAGCCTATGGGAACGATTCCCTCGGGTGGATCTACCAAGGTTCATACCTTGTTGGAGTACATAGAGTCCATTTCGGATTTCATGGCATTAAGCCAATGTCCCTTGTCTGTATCCGATACAGCTTCATTGAAAGTTCTAGGATCACATCCTTGGTCAACTTCATCAACGAGGAATAACCTATCGGGCGCTCTCCGAACTCTTTCGCATCTACGCAGCAACGGTTCAGAAGGTATATTAGTGGTTTGTTAAATTGGTTCATTATCTGATTGTTGTGCTTGAACTTCAGATTGTGGTTCTCAAACTTCTTCGAGATCAACTACACTACCCTTTCTATCCGATAGAAATTCCTTTTCAAGGAACACGGCATTTCTCGAGACGAACACCTTTGCCTCAGAAACATAGTAGAATTCGTATCCCATGGAATCCTCGGGATACCCCACAAAATAGCATAAGTCGGATTTTCTATCCAACTTATCTCCCACTAGCCGCTTCACATAAGCAGGACAACCCCATATCCTAATATGTTTAAACGTGGGTTTCCTGGAGTGCCAAAGTTCATAAGGCGTGGAGTTAACTGCTTTGGTATTAACCCTATTCAGCAAATACACGGCAATTAGTAGTGCATGACTCCACAGGTATGCCGGTAGCTCGGTGAACCCCATCATAGATCGAACCATGTCTAACAGTGTTCGATTCCGACGTTCGTAAACTCCATTAAGTTGAGGAGTTCCAGGAGGAGTCCATTGAGACAGAATCCCATTCTTTTTAAGATAGTCTATAAACTCAGTATTTAAGTATTCGCCACCACGATCGGATCGTAGTTTCTTAATACGTCTACCGAGTTGGTTTTCTACTTGGTGTCTAAAATCTTTGAACTTTTCAAAAGTTTCAGACTTATACTTCATTAAGTACACGAAACCATACCTAGAATAATCGTCGGTAAAAGTAACGAAGTAGTTAAAAACCACCCCTAGCACTAACGCTTAGTGGACCACACACGTCTGAATGGATCAAATCCAAAAGACCCTCGGTTCGTTCCATCTTCCCTTTGAAGGGAGTTTTTGTCATTTTTCCTTTAAGGCAGGATACACAAGTTTGAAGTGATTTCACGTCCTCCAAGGAGAACAATCCTTCACTTACAAATTTGTTCATCCTTCTCAAGGAAATATGACCCAGTCGAGCGTGCCAAAGTTGTGCGGGGTTAAGACTTATATCTTTTCGTTTTGCTGATATAACGTTAATTGGTATTTCACTTGGATTTAGTTCATATAAGTTGTTTATAAGTTGTCCCTTACAAATCATATTTTGATCCTTTTGTATAATGCAAATCGAATTTCCAAAAACAAAAGTAAAACCTTCATTATCCAAAACAGGAATAGAAATAAGGTTTCGAATAAGTGACGGAACAAATAAAAACAGAAACATAAATCGTCCCAATGGCTTCAGCAGCAACCCTTGCTCCGTTGCCCATTCTTAGGTAGGTCTCACCCACATTAAGCCTTATACTTCTTGTCATGAGCTGCAAATCATTACAAAGATGTGAGCCACAACCAGTATCCAATACCCAAGAAGAAGATTTAACGCACAAATTAACTTCAACTAAATACGTACCCTTTTCAGAACGTTTCTGATCGAGGTAAGCCTTGCAGTTGCGTCGCCAATGGCCCTTCTTTCCACAATGATGGCAAGCGTCATCAACTTGCTTGGTGACCTTGACATTCTTCACTCCGGTTGACTCGCCCTTCTCAAGTTTCTTGCTCGGGCCGAAACTCCTTTCTTTCCTTTTCTTCTGGAAATAAACTTTCTTCGCAGAAGGAGCAACTAGGAGAACATATTTCTCCTTCTTGATCGTGGACTCATAGCTAACCAACATGTTCAACAACTCATCCAATGGTGGATCGAGCTTGTTCATGTTGAAGTTCACTATGAACGATTCATAAGAACTAGGAAGGGACAGTAGGATCAAATCCACCGAGAGCTCGACCGGGAGGGTGACATCAAGGCTCACCAACTTCTCAAGGAGAGTGATCATCTTGAGACCGTGCTCGTGGAACGAAGCCCCTTCACGCAGCCTCATGGTGATCAACTCCTTGGTAGCTGAGTACCTCGATGCCCTAGTATTCTCACTGTAAATGTTTTCAAGATGATGCTTGATATCATAAGCATGCACGTGAGACTCATACTTCCTCGCGAGCTCTGGCACCATGGATGCTAGCATGTAGCACCTCGCATGGAGGTCGTCCTTCTTCCTCACGCAAAAGTGCATTCGCAAAAAGGTTCATGAAAACACAAACTACAATCCTAGCACATTAATGGGTTTCAGGCACGCATACGCAGTGGAAAACAAAAATTTATGCGAATTAAACGAGTTTAAAACGCACATAGTACATGCCCGACAAATTAAATCAATTAATTGCGTACCTTTGCGCTTCCAGCGAAATTAAAAACAACATACATGCTAATTAATTTAACCGAATGTAAATCAATTAACATGCTCGCGTTTAAACCAAATAACATGCTTGCATTGATTTGAATCGATTACACATAATCACATAAATCATACGAAACAAACATGAATACATAGTTTAAACAAAACTCAAATCGAAACTAGGGTTTCGCGTGTTTACCTCTTGAAGCGTGAGGTAGGAGCGTACAGTACGTCGAGATTGCTACGGAAACCAATCCGTACAATCGGGGCAGCAATGGAGTGCAGCGGCAGCAGCGGCAGCAGCGGCGGATTGACCACGGCGGCGCGTGAACTTCACGCGCAGACTTCCGGGGCGGCGCGTGGGGCAGCGTGCGGCTTCGGCTCGTGCGTTGCTCCTCGATTCTTCGATCTACAGTCTTCCTCCTCTCGGATTTCACCTCGTATACTTCGATCTACTAAAACGTGGCACTAGACACGAAATAGTTAAAATTAACGGAAGAAAAGAAAGAAGAAAAGAATACCGAAAGGGATAGGCCAAGGGATGGCCGATTCCGGCGACGGGGCGGCGTCAACGGCGGAGGTGGCCGCGCGAGAGAGAGAGCGAGAGAGAGAGGTGGACGGCCGCTTTAGGGTTAGGGTTTGTGGTGTTTGTGCAAGGTCTATAAATCATGTATTTATAGTCCCTTGCATAAAACCTAACGGGCTTAAGCTGGACTGGGCCCAACAGCTTAAGCTCGTTAGTTCCTTTACTTGCTCGTCTCTCTCAATTCAATGATCGGAAAATTGTAACGATTACATTTTCGGAACCATTATAATGTCCTCGTCATTACGAGTGCCAACTCTCGTTTTCCAACTTTCCAAAAGTGGAAACCCTAGTTCAGTGCACTTTCTAAATTTGGAAACTTCCCGATTTAGAAAGTTCACTAATACGTTCGCCTACTCTTTTCCTTTTCTTATTCTCATTCATAATTCCAAATTACGAACGTTGGACCCAATCGTATTGACTTCCAATCATGCAAAGATAAACTATTTTATCTCTGACCGTTTATTCAAAGATCTCATGTGCACGAGCAGTGTGACCCTCGATGGTTCAGGTGTAAGCTAGCCGTGGGCCCACAACCCTTTGTGGTCAAAACTCGTCCCCTTCGAGTTACGATTAAGATGTAGCTCGTTTCACCTCAATCACCCAACGAATCAAGATTGGCGTCTAGCAACTACGCGTCATGATTCCCTAGATACAAATGAAGTGCCTGCAAGAACCTTCAGATATAGTTAACGTACAGTACGGTCCCTTCGATACATATGTCCCGATCGAACTAGAGGCATTGGTTCATCGAGACCTCTTTATATGTTCGATGACGGTGCGATCGTTCCAAGTGTTGTAATCGTCACGTGCATGACTTAGAGAATCGAATTCTCTAATCATTACTTAGTCAGCTCTGGCCAGAGACTTAGAATGATTACAAACTTTCAGAACACACAGGACATCCAAGACTATTCTAGCGATCGAATCCCCGACTACAATGCACAGACCTCCCACTAGATTTCGGACTGCACGAACACTGGCCCTTGGGATGGTCCTCGGTGGAACTCAGGGACAGGTCACGATACAGCTGGTCCTCTAGTGAAGTCACGGTGATGTCTAGGTCATAAGGACTAATGGTGTACAACTATACCATAGATATCTCTACTCGATTATTGGGAACCACTTAGAGATTTCTAGGGTGAGGGAGTTCAGTGAACTCGTCAACTTACGAGCACCCACTTATGCATGCCGATATCACAATACCGTTTGCTGATGAGATGCAGTACACATACACTAAGTGCTAGTCTTAATGGGAAAGGCCGATATCCTCATTAGTGGCGTAACCCTTCGACTAGGAACACGTTTAACAGTTATAATACTTAAGTAAATATCTCACGATCCTAACGATCAATTACTAGTACTTGTAATAACTGTAAGGACTATATCTATGCTTGTGACAAAGGGACAAAGATATAGAATGCCAAGGTGTTTTATCATTAATACGAATAAAGGTTCGTTTATTACAATAATAAATACGAAAGACCACAGCCACATGTTGGCTTGTTGGTCACCTACTCTAACAATCTCCCACTTGACCTAAAGCCAACTACCCATAAATCGCAATCCCATCGACTCTCGATGTTTCTCATGGACCGATCTTGGTAAAGGCTTCGTGAAGGGGTCTGCAACGTTCTCTTCCGAGGTGACTCGTTCAACCTTAACTTCACCTCTATCAATGATCTCTCGGATCACGTGATACTTCCTCAGAATATGCTTTGACTTCTGATGAGATCGTGGCTCCTTAGCTTGCGCCACGGCTCCGGTGTTATCACAGTACAACGGGACTGGATCACTAGCATCAGGAATGACACCCAACTCTTGGATGAATTTCCTTATCCAAGTCCCTTCCTTTGCAGCTTCAGACGCTGCAATGTATTCCGCTTCGGTAGTGGAATCGGCCGTCGTGCTTTGCTTGGAACTCTTCCAACACACGGCACCACCATTAAGCGTGAATATAAATCCAGAATTCGACTTTGAGTCGTCCACGTCCGATTGAAAACTAGAGTCAGTGAAACCCTCTAATTTCAACTCGGCACCCCCATAGACCAAAAATATATCCTTAGTTATTCGCAAGTACTTGAGGATATCTTTCACGGCTTTCCAGTGAGCCGGGCCGGGGTTAGACTGATATCTGCTTGTGACACTCACAGCATACGCAATATCGGGTCTCGTACATAGCATGCCATACATTATGCTTCCTATGGCTGAAGCATAGGGCGTCCTTTTCATCTCTTCGATGTCACTAGGTGTTTGGGGACACATAGATTTCGAGAGACGAACCCCATGGGACATTGGCAAGAATCCCTTCTTGGATTCTTCCATGCTAAACCGTCTCATAACGGTGTCTATGTACAGGCTTTGGGATAAGCCAAGCATCTTTCTTGCTCTATCTCTATAGATGCGTATTCCTAATACATAAGATGCTTCTCCCAAATCCTTCATTGAGAAACGTGTGGACAACCATGCTTTCGTTTGTTGCAGCATTCCTACGTCATTCCCAATGAGTAGAATGTCATCAACGTAAAGCACTAAAAATATCACTGCCCTCCCACTAATCTTCTTGTATACACAAGGTTCCTCCGGATTCTTCTCAAAATCAAACTCTTTGATAGTTGAGTAGAATCTAATGTTCCAACTACGGGATGCTTGCTTCAATCCATAAATGGATCGCTGGAGCTTGCAAACCTTTTGCTCACTTCCAGAAGATATGAAGCCTTCCGGCTGCGCCATGTAGATTTCTTCCTCAATGTCTCCATTAAGGAAGGCGGTCTTCACATCCATTTGCCATATCTCGTAGTCGTACCACGCAGCTATGGCAAGCAAAATCCTAATGGACTTCAGCATCGCGACTGGCGAAAAGGTTTCCTCATAGTCAACACCTTGCCTTTGAGTGTATCCTTTTGCTACCAATCTAGCTTTATAGGTCGATACCTTTCCATCAACTCCAATTTTCTTCTTATAGATCCACTTGCAGCCTATAGGAACAATTCCTTTGGGTGGATCTACCAAGGTCCATACCTTGTTGGAGTACATGGAGTCCATTTCGGATTTCATGGCAGTTAGCCAATGTCCCATGTCCGCATCCGATACGGCCTCATTGTATGTTCTTGGATCTTGTCCAAGCTCAACATGATCTTCATCATTTTCGAGGAGGAATAACCTATCCGGCATTTTCCGAACTCTTTCGGATCTACGTACCGTAGGTTCAGGAGGTATATTAGTGGTTTGTTGTATTGGTTCGATTGCTTGTTCTTGCGTTTGAACTTCACTTTGTGGTTCTTGAACTATTTCAAGTTCTATCATGCTGCCCTTTCTATCGGATAGAAACTCCCTTTCCAAAAAGGTGGCATTTCTCGAAACAAACGTCTTTGCTTCTTTGACATAGTAGAACTCGTATCCCATTGAGTCTTCGGGATACCCCACAAAATAGCACAAGTCGGATTTACTATCCAACTTATCTCCCACTAATCGCTTCACATAAGCGGGACAACCCCATATCCTAATATGTTTGTAATTGGGTTTCCGGGAATGCCAAAGTTCATAAGGTGTGGATTTAACTGCTTTGGTGTTAACTCTATTCAGCAAATACGCGGCAGTACGGAGTGCATGACCCCACAAGTATGCCGGTAAGTTTGTGAACCCCATCATTGATCGAACCATATCTAATAAAGTTCGATTCCGACGTTCGGATACTCCATTAAGTTGAGGAGTTCCCGGTGGAGTCCATTGGGACTGTATCCCATTTTCTTTTAGATAGTCAATGAACTCGATGCTCAAGTATTCTCCACCACGATCGGATCGCAGCTTCTTAATACTTCGTCCGAGTTGCTTTTCTACTTCATGTCTAAAATCTTTGAACTTTTCAAATGTTTCAGACTTGTACTTCATCAAGTACACATACCCATACCTAGAATAATCGTCGGTAAAGGTGGCGAAGTAGTTGTATCCACCCTTCGCACTAACACTTAGTGGACCACATACGTCTGTATGGATCAAATCCAAAAGACCCTCGGCTCGTTCCATTTTCCCTTTGTAGGGTGACTTGGTCATTTTCCCTTTAAGGCAAGATTCACAAGTTTGTAGTGATTTCACGTCCTCCAAAGAGAACAATCCTTCACTAACAAAATCGTTCATCCTTCTTAAAGAGACATGACCTAATCTAGCGTGCCAAAGTTGTGCGGGGTTTTGATCTATCTCTTTACGTTTTGCTGATATAACATTAATAGGTATTTCACTTGGATTTAGTTCGTACAAGTTGTTTAATAGTCGTCCTTTGTAAATTAAATTCTCATTCTTTTGTATAATGCAAATCGAATTTCCAAAAAACAAAAGTAAAACCTTCAATATCTAATACAGGAATAGAAATAAGGTTTCTAATGAGCGACGGAACAAATAAACAATCGTTCAAAACAATAGGAAAACTAGAATCCAAAACATTTAAGTAAATTGTGCCAATGGCTTCAGCAGCAACTCTTGCTCCATTCCCCATCCTTAGGTAGGTCTCACCCGCTCTAAGTCTTCGACTTCTTGTCATTAGCTGGAAATCATTGCACAAATGTGAGCCACAGCCCGTATCCAATACCCAAGAAGAAGAGTTGACAAACAAATTTACGTCAATGAAATACGTACCCTTTTCAGAACCTTTCTGCTTTAGGTAAGCCTTGCAGTTGCGGCGCCAATGTCCTTTCTTTCCACAGTGATGGCAAGCATCATCAACTTGTTTGCTAACCTTTGCTTTGGGGCCCCCACTACCTTCACCCACTTCGAACTTGCTGTTAGGGAAAAGAACTCTTTCCTTTCTCTTCTTTTGGAAAGAACTCTTCTTTCCAGAAGTAGCAGCAATGAGAACAGACTTCTCTTTCTTAATGGTGGACTCGAAGCTAACCAACATGTTCATTAACTCATCCAAGGGAGGATCTAGTTTGTTCATGTTGAAGTTCACTATGAACGATTCATAGGAACTAGGAAGAGACAATAGGATCAAATCCAACGAGAGCTCGGCCGGGAGGGTGACATCAAGATTCACTAGCTTTTCAAGGAGAGTGATCATTTTGAGACAGTGCTCGTGGACCGAAACCCCTTCGCGCAGTCTCGCTGTGATCAACTCTTTTGTAGCAGCGTACCTCGATGCCCTAATATTCTCACTATACATGCTATCGAGATGAGCCTTTATATCGAAAGCATGCAAGTGAGACTCATATTTCCTCGCAAGCGCAGGCTCCATGGCGGCTATCATATAGCACCTAGCATGAGTGTCATCTTTCTTCCAAACTTCATAAGTTTCCTTTTCAGCATCAGTCGCTGTGGCAGGTATAGTGGCGGGAAGCCTCTCGTTCAAAACATAGAGACGCCCCTCAACAGTTAGTACAAGCTTAAGACTACGCAACCAATCTAGGTAATTAGGGCCATTGAGTTTATTGTCGAGGATTGACATTATGGGATTCTTAGACATGATTATCTGAGACATATAGAGAAGAGGATTATTAGAGATTCGCGTTAAATGATTGTTACAATTAAATGTTTGGACTTGTGTTATTTAATTGTTCTCCCACTAATTTTATCGAGTTCCACTTCCCTCTAGTAGACAAACGAGAAAACTGATTTTTCTTAATGGGCTTTAGGTCCAATAGACAAATATAACCCGTAGTTAATCTAGCCCGATTATATTTGCCCAAAGGTAGATCACAATCAATCATATCCACAATATGACCCTAAATTAATTTTCCTCACACTTGATAATGACCTAAGTTAATCTCGCGAATATCAAAATCGTCGTGTGTCAAGTCTAACCTACCAATCAAAGATGCTCATAGAACTTGATTATGCCAAACTAATGCAGTCCCTAGTTAATCTAGCCGACCACGTTAATTCAACATAACCCTTTTCTACGGCTACCTTCATCATTATGTCAATTGAATTACAGCTTACTCTACCATAGCACTTCCCGCTAACACGGCTTACTGCACTATAGTAAAGGGCTACACATAATCCAACCGTTGGCAGAAGGAAAGAAATAACTCAACAGATTGGGTTTTCCTTTAAAGCTTGAAATGATTCTTAATTGAATTAAGAATGAGGGATTTTATTTAAAAGTTTTATCTCATCAGAAGGTTTTGGATTGGTCTATGTGATTCCTACATCTATGTTCTCTAAAGGTATATGGAAGCGCATATTGTCCTAAGAGGAACATACGACCTAACTACATAATTAATTACATTAATTAATTATCGGGTTTTTCAAAATAAGTATAGAACCTCAACTAGCATAAATCATTCAAATAATGTTGAGGTACTACTAATTAAGTTGAACATATAATCAATATTATAAATGTGTTCTATTAATTGAAATCAATTTAACAATTTAAATTAATTAATTAATCTAACACCTATTTACTAAAATAGATGATTGTCGATCAAATTATCTAATTGGGATTAATTGAAAATAATTTTCCAAAACTTAAAATCAATTTGTTTTAAGTTTAATTTTAGAAATCTGAAATTATTTTTTTTTTATTTTTTTTTTTTTTTTTTTTTATTTTTCAGTGAACCGGTTCGGCCGACCGGTCTGACCGGTTCGGACCGAAGCGGTCCGGTTCTGCCCGGTCCAGCTGACCCAAATCAGTGGGCCGGGTCAGTCGGACCGGGAACCGGTCTGACCGACCCGAATCCACTTGGATTCGGTCAACTAAATCGTGCACAACCATCGAACCGGCCGGTTCGACCGGTTCGATCCGAACAATTAAAAACCGATGTTTTAAAAATAATTTCAGATCCGATTTTTCAATTTTAAACAATTTTAAAGCTGGAAAAACTCTAAACAATATTTCAAAAATATTTTAAACTTACGAAAACTCCCAATTACATAATACGACAATCACTACTTTAATAAATCGAACATGCATATTAAAACGAACGCAATTAATTGCGCAACGAGCTCTGATACCACTGTTGGGTTTCGGGCACGCATACGCAGCGGAAAACAAAAATTTATGCGAATTAAACGAGTTTAAAACGCACATAGTACATGCCCGACAAATTAAATCAATTAATTGCGTACCTTTGCGCTTCCAGCGAAATTAAAAACAACATACATGCTAATTAATTTAACCGAATTTAAATCAATTAACATGCTCGCGTTTAAACCAAATAACATGCTTGCATTGATTTGAATCGATTACACATAATCACATAAATCATACGAAACAAACATGAATACATAGTTTAAACAAAACTCAAATCGAAACTAGGGTTTCGCGTGTTTACCTCTTGAAGCGTGAGGTAGGAGCGTATAGTACGTCGAGATTGCTACGGAAACCAATCCGTACAATCGGGGCAGCAATGGAGTGCAGCGGCAGCAGCGGCAGCAGCGGCGGATTGACCACGAACTTCACGCGCGGACTTCCGGGGCGGCGCGTGGGGCAGCGTGCAGCTTCGGCTCGTGCGTTGCTCCTCGATTCTTCGATCTACAGTCTTCCTCCTCTCGGATTTCACCTCGTATACTTCGATCTACTAAAACGTGGCACTAGACACGAAGTAGTTAAAATTAACGGAAGAAAAGAAAGAAGAAAAGAATACCGAAAGGGATAGGCCAAGGGATGGCCGATTCCGG
Source organism: Erythranthe guttata (assembly GCF_000504015.1). Next base: position 422,117 of record NW_012194827.1, read on the forward strand.
CGACGGGGCGGCGTCAACGGCGGAGGTGGCCGCGCGAGAGAGAGAGCGAGAGAGAGAGGTGGACGACCGCTTTAGGGTTAGGGTTTGTGGTGTTTGTGCAAGGTCTATAAATCATGTATTTATAGTCCCTTGCATAAAACCTAACGGGCTTAAGTTGGACTGGGCCCAACAGCTTAAGCTCGTTAGTTCCTTTACTTGCTCGTCTCTCTCAATTCAATGATCGGAAAATTGTAACGATTACATTTTCGGAACCATTATAATGTGCTCGTCATTACGAGTGCCAACTCTCGTTTTCCAACTTTCCAAAAGTGGAAACCCTAGTTCAGTGCACTTTCTAAATTTGGAAACTTCCCGATTTAGAAAGTTCACTAATACGTTCGCCTACTCTTTTCCTTTTCTTATTCTCATTCATAATTCCAAATTACGAACGTTGGACCCAATCGTATTGACTTCCAATCATGCAAAGATAAACTATTTTATCTCTGACCGTTTATTCAAAGATCTCATGTGCACGAGCAGTGTGACCCTCGATGGTTCAGGTGTAAGCTAGCCGTGGGCCCACAACCCTTTGTGGTCAAAACTCGTCCCCTTCGAGTTACGATTAAGATGAAGCTCGTTTCACCTTAATCACCCAACGAATCAAGATTGGCGTCTAGCAACTACGCGTCATGATTCCCTAGATACAAATGAAGTGCCTGCAAGAACCTTCAGATATAGTTAACGTACAGTACGGTCCCTTCGATACATATGTCCCGATCGAACTAGAGGCATTGGTTCATCGAGACCTCTTTATATGTTCGATGACGGTGCGATCGTTCCAAGTGTTGTAATCGTCACGTGCATGACTTAGAGAATCGAATTCTCTAATCATTACTTAGTCAGCTCTGGCCAGAGACTTAGAATGATTACAAACTTTCTGAACACACAGGACATCCAAGACTATTCTAGCGATCGAATCCCCGACTACAATGCACAGACCTCCCACTAGATTTCGGACTGCACGAACACTGGCCCTTGGGATGGTCCTCGGTGGAACTCAGGGACAGGTCACGATACAGCTGGTCCTCTAGTGAAGTCACGGTGATGTCTAGGTCATAAGGACTAATGGTGTACAACTATACCATAGATATCTCTACTCGATTATTGGGAACCACTTAGAGATTTCTAGGGTGAGGGAGTTCAGTGAACTCGTCAACTTACGAGCACCCACTTATGCATGCCGATATCACAATACCGTTTACTGATGAGATGCAGTACACATACACTAAGTGCTAGTCTTAATGGGAAAGGCCGATATCCTCATTAGTGGCGTAACCCTTCGACTAGGAACACGTTTAACAGTTATAATACTTAAGTAAATATCTCACGATCCTAACGATCAATTACTAGTACTTGTAATAACTGTAAGGACTATATCTATGCTTGTGACAAAGGGACAAAGATATAGAATGCCAAGGTGTTTTATCATTAATACGAATAAAGGTTCGTTTATTACAATAATAAATACGAAAGACCACAGCCACATGTTGGCTTGTTGGTCACCTACTCTAACAGTTCATTGAGCACATAGAGACGCTCCTCGACTTGGAGCACAAGTTTCTAATTGCGAAGCCAATCCAAATAGTTTGGACCGGTGAGTTTGTTTTGGTCGAGGATAGAGGAAAGGGGATGTTTGGACATTGTTGCTGAGAAAATTTTAAGAAGACAATAATTAGAGTTTGTTTCGTAATAATCGTTACAATTAAAATTTTGGACTTTTATGTTTTAATTGTTCTCCCACTAATTTTATCGAATTCCACCACCCTCTAGCAGACAATCGAGAAAACTTATTTTTCTTTAATGGGCTTTAGGTCCAATAGCGCCAATGTAACTTGTAGTTAATCTATCCCTATTACACAAGCCTAAAGGTAGAGTACTATCAATCACATCACTATGTGACCCTAAAGTTCGATTTACCTCACACTTGATAATGACCTAAGTTGATCTAGCGAATATCAAAATCTTCGTGTGTCATGTCTAGCCTACCAATATGAGATGTCACAGATCCAACTATATCAAACTAATGCAATCCCTAGTTAATCTAGCCGACCACATTAATCCAATATAAGTTTATCTATGACCGTATCTCCATCTAATGTCAATTAAATTACAGCTTATCCCACAATAGCACTCCCCGCTAACACGGCTTACTACACTATTATGATAGGCTACACATAATTTAATTGTTGGTAGAAGGAAAGAAAAATTCAACAATTTGGTTTTTCTTTATAGCTTGATAATTATTCTTGATTAAGAATGAGGGATTTTATTTATTAAATCTTATTAGCTCATCGGAAGTTTTAGGTTATGATCGTTTGTGATTCCTACAACTATGTTCTCTAGGTATGTGGAAACGCATATTGATCCTAAGAGAGACATACGATCATCATCGTACTTAATTACAATCATTCATCTCATGAATTAATTAATTAATACGATTAATTGCAAATATAATTAACGGACTCCCTTCATTCATAAATCAATCAAATAAGAATGAAGTCCATTAATTATTTGCCATTTAATTTGTGTTCCATTAATTAAATTAATTTAACGATTAAATTAAATAATTAATCCAACACTATTCTTTGAATTCAAATTAAATTAATGGATCAATTATCTAATTGGGTTTAATCAAAAATTAAAAATCAATTAATTTTAATATTAATATCAGAAAATCAATAATTTTTTTTTTTTTTTTTTTTTTTTTTTTTTGGGTGTGCTGACCGGACCGGTCAGACCGGTCCGACCGGACCGGTTCGGTCAGCTGAAAAACGACAGCAGCAGCAGAAAAATCCGAGTTTTAAAAATAAATAAAATTTTATATGTTCTGAAATATTCAAAATATTTAATTAATATTAAACCACCCAATTTGATAACACCAATAATTCAACAATTCAACAAATCGAAGCATGCTTTCGAAAGCGATAATCACGTTGACAAATAAACGATTAACCCGTGGCTCTGATACCACTGTTGGGGATCGTGCATGTATACGCAGCGGAATTTCAAAATTTTAGATCGAACTAGTTTCGATTACATGCATAAACTAATCACATAGTCAACGTACCTTAACGCTTCCGCCATACACATGGTAATTATCGATTTTATTAAAACATGTAAAACCGAAAAGAATTATAAAACATGCTTGTTCATCATATAGCAAAATCGAAACACGTATTCACATATTACTCATGCTTGTAAATTAAAATTCACACAAACAATGTTCGAATAAAATTTACGAAAGTTCCGATTAAATTACCTCTTGTAGCGTGAGATTTCGACAAATCGAAACCTAGAACCGAACACGTACAAGCTGCGAATTACCAATCCTCGGGGCAGCAACTCACGGCTGGAGCAAGCTGGTCCAGCAGGTGGCGGACGGCGGCGCGTGCTGCGTAACAGCGGCGCGTGCGACTTCGACGGTGGGGCAGCGATGTTCCTCTCCTCCAATCAGGTTTCACCTCGTATGTTTTGACCCACTCGAACTACAGCACTAGATGTAATCGAGTCAGATAAACAACAAAGAATAAACGAAGGAGTAGAGAGGGGAAAACCGACAACAAGCGGCGGTGATCGGTGGTGGTGCGGCGGGGCAGCAGCGGCCGAGAGAGCCGAGAGGCTAGGGCTGGACGGCTAGGGTTTTGGTGTGTAAAAATCTGATCTCAAACTCTTGTTTGAGGTCTATTTATACTAGGGTTTTCAACCCTTGTGGGTTTAAGTCATTGCACTTGACCCACTGATGCATTAAGCCCATTCCCTCGTCGGCCTCGTTTCTAACAAACGATCGTTCACAAAATTATAACAAAATTATATTTGTGACGAGCTCAAAGTCCTCGTCGATACGAGTGCCTCTTCGAAATTTCAAATTTCCAAAATTGGAAACTTCCACTTTAGTGGACCTGCTAAATCGGGAAACTTCCCAATTTAGAAAGTTCACTAAATTCCGCATGTCTCTCTTTCTCTACGTTTATTCCGATTCGCAATCCACAATTACGAATCTTGGATTCAATCATATCGACATCCAATCGTTCAAAGATTAACATATTATTCTATGCTTGTTGTTATCAAGGATCTATATTACACGAGAAGTGTGACCCTCAATGGTTCAGGTGTATGCTAGCCGTGGTCTCACAACTCCTTGTGATTCTAACAACACATTGTTCTTATACGAACTCCTCCCATGAGTCCGGATTAGAGTAAAACTCATTTTACCTAATCCCTGTCAAATCGGTGCCCATCGAATCAAGATTGGCGTCTAGCAACTACGCATCATGATTCCCTATATACAAGTGAAGTGCCTGCAAGAACCTTATGATATTGTTAGCGTACAGTACGATCCCTTCGCAGCACATGTCCCGATTGAACTAGAGGCATTGGTTCACCGAGACCTCTTATAAAGTTCAATGACCGTGCGAACGTTCTAGGTATTATAAATTCGTTCGTGTGTGACTTAGGGAAACACATTTCCCTAATCCCCCCACTATCAACTCTGGCCAGAGATTCCTCGGATTATAAACCGTTAGAACTTACAGGACATCCATGACTACTCAAGTGCTCGAATCCCCTACTACAATTCACAGACTTCACACTAGATTTCGGATTGAACGAACGTTGGTCCTTGGAGTGGTCCGCTGTGGGACTCAGGGACAGGACACGATACTATCGGTCCTCTAGTGAAGTCACGGTGATGTCTGGGTCTTAAGGACTAATGGTGTACAACTATATCTTAGAAACCTATTACTCGATGAATGAGAACCACTTATAGATTTCTAGGGCGAGGGAGTTCAGTGAACTCATCTAGTATGATCACCCACTCAAGTGTGCCGATGTCACAACATCGAGGACTGATGAGATGCAGTACACATACACTAAGTGCTAGTCTCAAAAGGGAAAGGTCGGTATCCTCATTATTGGCGTAACCCATCGACTAGGAACAAGGTTTAACAGTTACATTACATTGCTGAGTTATCTCACGATTCTACTAGATCAACTCACAGTAATAGAGTAACTCGTTAGGACTATATCTATGCTACTTGCATGGGATAAGAGATATATGTTAGAGTAGGTGACCAACAAGCCAACATGTGGCTGTGGTCTTTTGTATTTATTATTGTAATAAACGAACCTTTATTCGTATTAATGACAAAACAACTTGGCATTCTATATCTTTGTCCCTTTGTCACAAGCATAGATATAGTCCTTACAATTATTACAAGTACGAGTAAATGATCGTTAGGATCGTGAGATATTTACTTTAGTATTATAACTGTTAAACGTGTTCCTGGTCGAAGGGTTACGCCAACAATGAGGATATCGGCCTTTCCCATTAAGAGACTAGCACTTAGTGTATGTGTACTGCATCTCATCAGTAAACGGTATTGTGATATCGGCATGCATAAGTGGGTGCTCGTAAGTTGACGAGTTAACTGAACTCCCTCACCCAAGAAATCTCTAAGTGGTTCCCAATAATCGAGTAGAGATATCTATGGTATAGTTGTACACCATTAGTCCTTATGACCTAGACATCACCGTGACTTCACTAGAGGACCAGCTGTATCGTGACCTGTCCCTGAGTTCCACCGAGGACCATCCCAAGGGCCAGTGTTCGTGCAGTCCGAAATCTAGTAGGAGGTATGTGCGTTGTAGTCGGGGATTCGATCGCTAGAATAGTCTTGGATGTTCTGTGCGTTCTGAAAGTGTGTAATCATTCTAAGTCTCTGGCCAGAGCTGACTAAGTGATGATTAGAGAATTCGATTCTCTAAGTCATGCGCGTAACGATTACAACACTTAGAACGGTCGCACCGTCATTGAACATATAAAGAGGTCTCGACGAACCAATGCCTCTAGTTCAATCGGGACATATGTATCGAAGGGACCATACTGTACGTTAACTATATCTGAAGGTTCTTGCAGGCACTTCATTTGTATCTAGGGAATCATGACGCGTAGTTGCTAGACGCCAATCTTGATTCGTTGGGTGATTAAGGTGAAACGAGCTTCATCTTAATCGTAACTCCAAGGGACGAGTTCTGACCACAAAAGGTTGTGGGCCCACGGCTAGCTTACACCTGAACCATCGAGGGTCACACTGCTCGTGCACATGAGATCTTTGAATAAACAATCAAAGGTAAAATATGTTTATCTTTGCATGATTCGAAGTCAATATGATTGGGTCCAACATTCGTAATTTGGAATTATGAATGAGAATAAGAAAAGGAAAAGAATAGGCGAACATTGTAGTGGACCTTCTAAATCGGGAAGTTTCCAAATTTAGAAAGTGCACTGAACTAGGGTTTCCACTTTTGGAAAGTTGGAAATTGAGAGTTGGCACTCGTAATGACGAGGACTTTATAATGATTCCGAAAATGTAATCGTTGCAATTTTTCGGTCATTGAATTGAGAGAGACGAGCAAGTAAAAGTACTAACGAACTTAAGCTGTTGGACCCGGTCCAACTTAAGCCCGCTAGGGTTTTATGCAAGACACTATAAATACAAGATTTATAGGTCTTACACAAATACAACACACAACCCTAACCCTAGCCACTCACACTCTCTCTCACTCGGCCCTCTCTCCTCGGCCACCGCGCCGCCGTCGCCGGAATCGGCCATCCGTTGGCCGATCCCTTTCGGTACTCTTTTCCCTCTTTCTTTTCTTCCGTTATTTCTAACTATTACGTGTCTAGTGCCACGTGTTTAGTAGATCAAAGTATACGAGGTGAAATCCGAGAGGATGAAAATTGAAGATCGAAGAATCGAGGAGCAGCACACGAGCCGAAGCCGCACGCAACCCCACGCGCCACCCGAAGACCGCGCGTGAGTTATACGCGCCGCCGTGGCCGTCACGCCGCTGCTGCCGCTCCACCGCTGCTGCCTCGGATTGTACGGATTGGTTTCCGTAGCAATCTCGTCTTGCTTAGTGCTCCTACCTCACGCTTCAAGAGGTAAACTCACGAATTCATTCGTTTAGGTTTAAATCTAAAATGTATGTTCGTTCTTGTTATTTGTTCGAGCATGTTATTTGATTTAAACGCGAGCATGTTAATTGATTTAAATTTGTTTAAATAATTAAGCATGTATCTTGTTTTTATTTTTGCTGGAAGCGCAAAGGTACGCAATTAATTGTTTTGAATATTGTCGGGCATGTGTTTATGTGTTTTAAATTGTTTAAATCACATAATTTTTTTTGTTTTCCGCTGCGTACACGTGCCTGATTCCCAACAATATAGAATGCCAAATGAAATGTTTTATTATTACGAACGAAAAGCGATTGTATTATTTCAAGAAAAAGAGAAAGACCACAGCCACAAGTTGGCTTGTTGGTCACCTACTCTAACACATTCATGTCCTCGAGCTGTAGTACGTATTTTCATGATCGCTTTTGGAATCCAATTTTGACCATGTTCGAGTCCAAATTTGGAATTTTGCCATTAGACAGGAATTGTAGCCAGCTCAAATAGCTTTCCAATGCCGCCGTAATCAGTAGATTTAGAGTCAGGATGAGAAAGTTATGCTCGACTTCGTGGACACTACCAAAGATGTTCGGGGATTCCTTCTTCTATTTTGATTTTATTTTCGCAACTCTTTTCTTACTCTATGATCAATTTTGCTTCCAGGACACCTAATTTTTGATTTGTACCTATAAGATACCAAATCCACCAATTAATATAGAAATATAAATTAATCCGAAAAAAATACACGTAAACCTAAACGTAGACTTTTATGTCTACATTCCACTGTATCTTTTTTATCTAGTGTTTTTGCTCTTGCTTGTTGATGCGTATTAAAGTCCTAGTATTGTAGTTCGTGTTTTCAAGAACGTTGTTGCGAATGCACTTTTGCGCATGTTTTTTTACATGTACGTTTGTGCATGTCCATTTGAGCGAGTGTGCTTATGCATGTTTGTTGATTTGTATTAATGTCCTAGGATTGTAGTTTGTGTTTTCATGATCCTTTTTGCGAATGCACTTTTGCGTGAGTACTTTTGTGCATGCTTTTGTACTTTAACTTGTTTCCGTTTCTTTTCTAGCGAGTGTTCTTGTGCACGTTTCTTGATGCGCCTTCATGTCCTGGAGCTGTAGTACGTATTTTCATGATCGCTTTTGGAATCCAATTTTGACCATGTTCGTGTCTGAATTTGGAATAGTAGTCAGCTGAAATAGCTTACCAATGCCTCCTGAATCAGTTGATTTGGAGTCCGGATGAAAAAGTTATGCTCGACTTCGTGGACACTACCAAAGATGTTCGGGGATTCCTTCTTCTAATTCTATTTTATTTTCCTAGTTGCAACTCTTTCTTACTCTTTGATCATTTTTGCTTCCTGGACACCTGATTTTCGATTTGTACCTATAAGATACCAAATCCACCAATAAATATAGAAATATAAAGTAATCCTAAAAAAAATTCACGTAAACCTAAACGTAGAGTTTTATTTCTACACTCCACTGTATCTTTTTTATCTAGTGTTTTTGCTGTTGTTTGTTGATGCGTATTAAAGTCCTAGTATTGTAGTTCGTTTTTTTAAGAACGTTGTTGCGAATGAACTTTTGCGCATGATTTTTAACATGTACGTTTGTGCATGTCCATTTGAGCGAGTGTGCTTATGCATATTTTTTTATTTGTATTAATGTCCTAGGATTGTAGTTTGTGTTTCCATGATCCTTTTTGCGAATGCACTTTCGCGTGAGTACTTTTGTGCATGCTTTTTTACTTTTACTTGTGTCCGTATCTTTTCTAGCGAGTGTTTTTGTGCACGTTTCTTGATGCGCATTCATGTCCTCGAGCTGTAGTACGTATTTTCATGATCGCTTTTGGAATCCAATTTTGACCATGTTCTAGTCCGAATTTGGAATTTTGCCATTAGACATGAATTGTAGCCAGCTGAAATAGCTTTTCAATGCCGCCGGAATCAGTTGATTTGGAGTCCGGATGAGAAAGTTATGCTCGACTTCGTGGACACTACCAAAGATGTTCGGGGATTCCTTCTTCTAATTTGATTTTATTTTCCTAATTGCAATTGTTTTCTTACTCTTTGATCAATTTTGTAGTACGTATTTTAATCATCGCTTTTGCAATCCAATTTTGACCATATTCGAGTCCGAATTTGGAATTTTGCCATTAGACAGGAATTGTAGCCAGCTGAAATAGCTTGCCAATGCCGCCGGAATCAGTTGATTTGGAGTCCGGATGAGAAATTTATGCTCGACTTCGTGCTCACTTCCAATGATGTTCGGGGATTCCTTCTTCTAATTTGATTTTATTTTCCTAATTGCAACTCTTTTCTTACTCTTTGATAAATTTTGCTTCGTGGACACTTAATTTTCGATTTGTACCTATAAGGTACCAAATCCACTAATTAATAAAGAAATATAAATTAATCCAAAAAAAAATCCACGTAAACCTAAACGTAGAGTTTTATCTCTACACTCCACTGTATCTTTTTTATCTAGTGTTTTTGCCGTTGTTTGTTGATGTGTATTAAAGTCCTAGTATTGTAGTTCGCGTTTTTAAGAACGTGGTTGGGAATGCACTTTTGCGCATATTTTTTTACATGCACGTTTGTGCATGTCAATTTGAGCGAGTGTGCTTATGCATGTTAGTTGATTTGTATTAATGTCCTAGGATTGTAGTTTGTGTTTCCATGATCCTTTTTGCGAATGCACTTATGCGTGAGTACTTTTGTGCTAGCTTTTGTACTTTTACTTGTGTCATTTGTTGGAGTAGGTGACCAACAAGCCAACTTGTGGCTGTGGTCTTTCCTTTTATCTCGTAATAAAACAATCGTTTTTTCGTTCGTAATAATAAAATATTTCATTTGGCATTCTATATCTCTTATCCCATGCAAGCAGCATAGATATAGTCCTAACGAGTTACTCTATTACTGTGAGTTGATGTAGTAGAATCGTGAGATAACTCAGCAATGTAATGTAACTGTTAAACCTTGTTCCTAGTCAATGGGTTACGCCAATAATGAGGATACCGGCCTTTCCCTTTTGAGACTAGCACTTAGTGTATGTGTACTGCGTCTCATCAGTCCTCGGTGTTGTGACATCGGCATACTTGAGTGGGTGCTCATACTAGATGAGTTCACTGAACTCCCTCGCCCTAGAAATCTATAAGTGGTTCTCATTCATCGAGTAATATGTTTCTAAGATGTAGTTGTACACCATTAGTCCTTAAGACCCTGACATCACCGTGACTTCACTAGAGGACTGATTGTATCGTGACCTGTCCCTGAGTCCCATAGCGGACTACTACAAGGGCTAACGTTCGTGCAATCCGAAATCTCGTGTGAAGTCTGTGCATTGTAGTAGGGGATTCGAGCGCTTGAGTAGTCATGGATGTCTTGTGTGTTATGACGGTTTATAATCCAAGGAATCTCTGGCCAGAGTTGATAGTGGGGTGATTAGGGAAATGTGTTTCCCTAAGTCACACACGAACAGATTTATAATACCTAAAACGTTCGCACGATCATTGAACTTTATAAGAGGTCTCGGTGAACCAATGCCTCTAGTTCAATCGGGACATGTGCTGCGAAGGGATCGTACTGTACGCTAACTATATCATAAGGTTCTTGCAGGCACTTCACTTGTATCTAGGGAATCATGATGCGTAGTTGCTAGACGCCAATCTTGATTCGTTGGGCATTGATTTGATCGGCGATTAAGTAAAATGAGTTTTACTCTAATCGGGACTCTTGGGAGGAGTTCGTATAAGAACAATGTGTTGTTCGAATCACAAAGAGTTGTGAGCCCACGGCTAGCATACACCTGAACCATTGAGGGTCACACTTCTGGTGTAATACGGATCCTTGATAACAATGAGCATAGGTTAATATGTTAATCTTTGCAAAGTTGGAGGTCAATATGATTGAGTCCAAGATTCGTAATTGTGGATTACGAGTCGGAATAAACGTAGAGAAAGAGAGATATGCGGAATTTAGTGAACTTTCTAAATTGGGAAGTTTCCCGATTTAGAAGGTCCAGTGAAGTGGAAGTTTCCAATTTTGGAAATTGGAAATTTCGAAGAGGCACTCGTATCGACGAGAACTTTGAGCTCGTCACAAATATAATTTTGTTATAATTTTGTGAACGATCAATTGTTAGAAACGAGGCCTACGAGGGAATGGACTTAATGCATCAGTGGGTCAAGCCCAATGACTTAAGCCCACAAGGGTTGATAACCCTAAGTATAAATAGACCTCAAACAAGAGTTTGAGATTAGATTTTTTACTCCTCAGCCCTAGCCGTCCAGCCTCTCGGCCGCCGCTGCCACCGCCGCACCGGCACCGTCCGCCGCCGGAATCCGCCGGAATCCGCTGAAATCCGCCGGTTTTTCCTCTCCTTTCTCTATCGTATTTCCTTTGTTATCTAACCCCTTTGTATCTAGTGCTACAGTAGGGGGAGATCCGTTTATTCGAGGTGAAACCTAATTGGAGAGGAGCTGCTGCCCCGACGGAATTGCCACGCCGCCGCTGCACTGCCGCACGCGCCGCTGCACCGCCCACGCGCCGCCGCCGCTGACTGCCACGCGCCGCCGTGGCCTCACCATCGGACCAGCTGCCGTTTGGTGGTGTTCCTGCAGACCCTAGGAGTGGTATAAAGCAGCTTGTACGTGTTTGAGTTTGGATTTCGATTCGTCGAAATCTCACGCTACAGGAGGTAATTAAATCGGAACTTTCGTAATTCGATTCGAACATGTTTGTATGATTTTTAATTTACGAGCATGTGTAATATGTGATTACGTGTTTCGATTTTGTACTATGATTAACAAGCATGTTTTATAATTTTCGGTTTTACATGTTTTTAATAAAATCGATAATTACCATATGTATGGCGGAAGCGTTAAGGTACGTTGACTATGTGATTAGTTTATGCATGTAATCGAAACTAGTTCGATCTAAAAATTTTTAAATTCCGCTGCGTATACATGCACGATCCCCAACAGTGGTATCAGAGCCCCGGGTTAATCGTTTATTTGTCAACATGTTTATCGCTTTCGAAAGCATGCTTCGATTTGTTGAATTGTTGAATTATTGGTGTTATCAAATTGGGTGGTTTAATATTAATTAAATATTTTGCATAAAAAATCCGAGTTGATTTTATGATATTAATATTCAAATTAATTGATTTTTAATTTTTGAAATTATTTATCAATTAAACCCAATTAGATAATTGATCCATTAATTTAATTTGAATTCAAAGAATAGTGTTGGATTAATTATTTAATTTAGTCGTTAAATTAGTTTAATTAATGGAACACAAATTTAATGGCAAATAATTGATAGACTTCATTCTTATTTGATTGATTTATGAATGAAGGGAGTCCGTTAATTATATTTGCAATTAATCGTATTAATTAATTAATTCATAAGATGAATGATTGTAATTAAGTACGATGATGATCGTATGTCTCTCTTAGGATCAATATGCGTTTCCACATACCTAGAGAACATAGTTGTAGGAATCACAAACGATCATAACCTAAAACTTCCGATGAGCTAATAAGATTTAATAAATAAAATCCCTCATTCTTAATCAAGAATAATTATCAAGCTATAAAGAAAAACCAAATTGTTGAATTTTTCTTTCCTTCTACCAACAATTAAATTATGTGTAGCCTATCATAATAGTGTAGTAAGCCGTGTTAGCGGGGAGTGCTATTGTGGGATAAGCTGTAATTTAATTGACATTAGATGGAGATACGGTCATAGATAAAATTATATTGGATTAATGTGGTCGGCTAGATTAACTAGGGATTGCATTAGTTTGATATAGTTGGATCTGTGACATCTCATATTGGTAGGCTAGACATGACACACGAAGATTTTGATATTCGCTAGATCAACTTAGGTCATTATCAAGTGTGAGGTAAATCGAACTTTAGGGTCACATAGTGATGTGATTGATAGTACTCTACCTTTAGGCTTGTGTAATAGGGATAGATTAACTACGGGTTACATTGGCGCTATTGGACCTAAAGCCCATTAAAGAAAAATAAGTTTTCTCGATTGTCTGCTAGAGGGTGGTGGAATTCGATAAAATTAGTGGGAGAACAATTAAAACATAAAAGTCCAAAATTTTAATTGTAACAATTATTACGAAACAAACTCTAATTATTGTCTTCTTAAAATTTTCTCAGCAACAATGTCCAAACATCCCCTTTCCTCTATCCTCGACCAAAACAAACTCACCGGTCCAAACTATTTGGATTGGCTTCGCAATCAGAAACTTGTGCTCCAAGTCGAGGAGCGTCTCTATGTGCTCAATGAACGTCCCCCCGCTGCTCTCCCTGCGACTGCTACTGCTGACGAGACTGCCACTTTCGAGGCATGGAAGAAGGACGAGCTCCATGCGAGGTGCTACATGATACCATCCATGGTGCCAGAGCTCGCGAGGAAGTATGAGTTTCACGTACATGCTTACATTATCAAGCATCATCTTGAAAGCATGTACAGTGAGAATACTAGGGCATCGAGGTACTCAGCTACCAAGGAGTTGATCACATGAGGTTGCGTGAAGAGGCTTCGGTCCACGAGCACGGTCTCAAGATGATCACTCTCCTTGAGAAGTTGGTGAGCCTTGATGTCACCCTCCCGGCCGAGCTCTCGGTGGATTTGATCCTACTGTCCCTTCCTAGTTCTTATGAATCGTTCATAGTGAACTTCAACATGAACAAGCTTGATCCACCATTGGATGAGTTGTTGAACATGTTGGTCAGCTATGAGTCCACGATCAAGAAGGAGAAATCTGTTCTCCTAGTTGCTCCTTCTGCGAAGAAAGGTTCTTTTCAGAAGAAAAGGAAAGAAAGGAGTTTCGGCCCGAGCAAGAAACTTGAGAAGGGCGAGTCGAGCGGAGTGAAGAATGACAAGGTCGCCAAGCAAGTTGATGACGCTTGCCATCATTGTGGAAAGAAGGGCCATTGGCGACGCAACTGCAAGGCTTACCTCGATCAGAAACGTTCTAAAAAGGGTACGTATTTAATAGAAGTTAATTTGTCCGTTAAATCTTCTTCTTGGGTATTGAATACTGGTTGTGGCTCACATCTTTGTAATGATTTGCAGCTCATGACAAGAAGTATAAGGCTTAATGTGGGTGAGACCTACCTAAGAATGGGCAACGGAGCAAGGGTTGCTGCTGAAGCCATTGGGACGATTTATGTTTCTGTTTTGGATTCTAGTTTTTCCATTGTTTTGAACAATTGTTTATTTGTTCCGTCACTTATTCGAAACCTTATTTCTATTCCTGTTTTGGATAATGAAGGTTTTACTTTTGTTTTTGGAAATTCGATTTGCATTATACAAAAGGATCAAAATATGATTTGTAAGGGACAACTTATAAACAACTTATATGAACTAAATCCAAGTGAAATACCAATTAACGTTATATCAGCAAAACGAAAAGATATAAGTCTTAACCCCGCACAACTTTGGCACGCTCGACTGGGTCATATTTCCTTGAGAAGGATGAACAAATTTGTAAGTGAAGGATTGTTCTCCTTGGAGGACGTGAAATCACTTAAAACTTGTGTATCCTGCCTCAAAGGAAAAATGACCAAGACTCCCTTCAAAGGGAAGATGGAACGAGCCGAGGGTCTTTTGGATTTGATCCATTCAGACGTGTGTGGTCCACTAAGCGTTAGTGCTAGGGGTGGTTTTAACTACTTCGTTACCTCTACCGACGATTATTCTAGGTATGGTTTCGTGTACTTAATGAAGTATAAGTCTGAAACTTTTGAAAAGTTCAAGGATTTTAGACACCAAGTAGAAAACCAACTCGGTAGACGTATTAAGAAACTACGATCCGATCGTGGTGGCGAATACTTAAGTACTGAGTTTATAGACTATCTTAAAGAGAATGGGATTCTGTTTCAATGGACTCCTCCTGGAATTCCTCAACTTAATGGAGTTTCCGAACGTCGGAATCGAACACTGTTAGACATGGTTCGATCTATGATGGGGTTCACCGAGCTACCAGCATACCAATGGGGTCATGCACTCCTAACTGCCGTATATTTGCTGAATAGGGTTAATACCAAAGCAGTTAACTCCACACCTTATGAACTTTGGCACTCCAAGAAACCCACGTTTAAAGATATTAGGATATGGGGTTGTCCCGCTTACGTGAAGCGGCTAGTGGGAGATAAGTTGGATAGAAAATCCGACTTATGCTATTTTGTGGGGTATCCCGAGGATTCCATGGGATACGAATTCTACTATGTTTCCCAGGCAAAGGTGTTCGTCTCGAGAAATGCCGTGTTCCTTGAGAAGGAATTTCTATCGGATAGAAAGGGCAGTGTAGTTGATCTCGAAGAAGTTCGAGTACCACAATCTGAAGTTCAAGCACAACAATCAGATAATGAACCAATTCAACAAACCACTAATATACCTCCTGAACCGTTGCTGCGTAGATCCGAAAGAGTTCGTAGAGCGCCCGATAGGTTATTCCTCGTTGATGAAGTTGACCAAGGATGTGATCCTAGAACTTTCAACGAAGCTGTATCGGATACAGACAAGGGACATTGGCTTAATGCCATGAAATCCGAAATGGACTCCATGTACTCCAACAAGGTATGGACCTTGGTAGATCCACCCGAGGGAATCGTTCCCATAGGCCACAAGTGGATCTATAAGAAGAAAAGTGGAGTAGATGGAAAGGTATCGACCTACAAGGCTAGATTGGTAGCGAAGGGTTATACTCAAAAGCAAGGAGTTGACTATGAGGAAACCTTCTCTCCAGTTGCTATGCTTAAGTCCATTAGGATTTTGCTGGCCATCTCTGGGTGGTATGACTACGTATATGGCAAATGGATGTGAAGACCGTTTTCCTTAATGGGGACATTGAGGAAGAAATTTACATGGCGCAGCCAGAAGGCTTCATATCTTCTGGAGATGAGCAATAGGTTTGCAAACTCCAGCGATCCATTTATGGATTGAAACAAGCATCCCGTAGTTGGAACAAAAGATTCGACACAACTATCAAAGAGTTTGAATTTGTGAAAAACCCGGAGGAACCTTGTGTCTACAAGAAGGTTAGTGGGAGTGCAGTGACTTTCCATGTACTTTATGTTGATGACATACTACTCATTGGGAATGATGTAGGGATGTTACAGTCAACTAAAGTATGGTTATCCACACGTTTCTCGATAAAGGATTTGGGAGAAGCATCCTACGTATTGGGAATACGGATCTATAGAGATAGATCGAGGAGATTACATGGCTTGTCACAATCGATGTACATAGACACCGTTCTTAAACGGTTTAGCATGGAAGAATCCAAGAAGGGATTCTTGCCAATGTCTCATGGGGTTCGTCTCTCGAAATCCATGCGTCCTCAAACGCAAAAGGAAATCGAGGAGATGAAAAGGACACCTTATGCATCCGCTATAGGAAGCATAATGTGTGGCATGCTATGTACACGACCTGATATTGCGTATGATGTGAGCGTCACAAGCAGATATCAGTCCGACCCCGGCCCAGCCCATTGGAAGGCTGTGAAGGACATTCTCAAGTACTTGCGTAGAACTCGAGATTTGTTTTTGGTCTATGGGGACACCGAGTTGAAATTAGAAGGCTTCACGGATTCTAGTTCTCAATCGGACGTGGATGACTCGAAGTCAAACTCGGGGTATATATTCAAAGTCAACGGGGGTGCCGTGTGTTGGAAGAGTTCCAAACAAGGCACGACGGCTGATTCCACCACCGAGGCTGAATATATTGCAGCATCAGATGCTTCAAGGGAAGGGTCATGGATTAGGAAATTCATCCAAGAGTTGGGTGTATTTCCAAACGCTAGCGATCCAGTACGGCTGTACTGCGATAACAACAGAGCCGTAGCGCAAGCTAAGGAACCAAGAGCTCATCAGAAGTCGAGAAGCACGTGTTGAGAAAATACCATGTGATCCGAGAGATCATAGAGAGAGGTGAAGTCAAGCTAGACAGAGTCACCACGGAGGACAATATTGCAGATCCCTTCACCAAGCCATTGTCAGGATCAGTCCACGAGAAACAACGAGAGTCGATGGGACTTAGATTTATGAGTAGTTGGCTTTAGTTCAAGTGGGAGATTGTTGGAGTAGGTGACCAACAAGCCAACTTGTGGCTGTGGTCTTTCCTTTTATCTTGTAATAAAAAAATCGTTTTTTCGTTCGTAATAATAAAATATTTCATTTGGCATTCTATATCTCTTATCCCATGCAAGCAGCATAGATATAGTCCTAACGAGTTACTCTATTACTATGAGTTGATCTAGTAGAATCGTGAGATAACTCAGCAATGTAATGTAACTGTTAAACCTTGTTCCTAGTCAATGGGTTACGCCAATAATGAGGATACCGGCCTTTCCCTTTTGAGACTAGCACTTAGTGTATGTGTACTGCGTCTCATCAGTCCTCGGTGTTGTGACATCGGCATACTTGAGTGGGTGCTAATACTAGATGAGTTCACTGAACTCCCTCGCCCTAGAAATCTATAAGTGGTTCTCATTCATCGAGTAATAGGTTTCTAAGATATAGTTGTACACCATTAGTCCTTAAGACCCAAACATCACCGTGACTTCACTAGAGGACTGATTGTATCGTGACCTGTCCCTGAGTCCCATAGCGGACCACTACAAGGGCCAACGTTCGTTTAATCCGAAATCTAGTGTCAATTCTGTGCATTGTAGTAGGGGATTCGAGCGCTTGAGTAGTCATGGATGTCCTGTGTGTTCTGACGGTTTATAATCCAAGGAATCTCTGGCCAGAGTTGATAGTGGGGTGATTATGGAAATGTGTTTCACTAAGTCACACACGAACGGATTTATAATACCTAGAACGTTCGCACGGTCATTGAACTTTATAAGAGGTCTCGGTGAACCAATGCCTCTAGTTCAATCGGGACATGTGCTGGGAAGGGATCGTACTGTACGCTAACTATATCATAAGGTTCTTGCAGGCACTTCACTTGTATCTAGGGAATCATGATGCGTAGTTGCTAGACGCCAATCTTGATTCGTTGGGCATCGATTTGATCGGCGATTAAGTAAAATGAGTTTTACTCTAATCGGGACTCTTGGGAGGAGTTCGTATTAGAACAATGTGTTGTTCGAATCACAAAGAGTTGTGAGCCCACGGCTAGCATACACCTGAACCATTGAGGGTCACACTTCTGGTGTAATACGGATCCTTGATAACAATGAGCATAGGTTAATATGTTAATCTTTTCAAAGTTGGAGGTCAATATGATTGAGTCCAAGATTCGTAATTGTGGATTACGAGTCGGAATAAACGTAGAGAAAGAGAGACATGCGGAATTTAGTGAACTTTCTAAATTGGGAAGTTTCCCGATTTAGCAGGTCCACTGAAGTGGAAGTTTCCAATTTTGGAAATTGGAAATTTCGAAGAGGCACTCGTATCGACGAGAACTTTGAGCTCGTCACAAATATAATTTTGTTATAATTTTGTGAACGATCGTTTGTTAGAAACGAGGCCGACGAGGGAATGGACTTAATGCATCAGTGGGTCAAGCCCAATGACTTAAGCCCACAAGGGTTGAGAACCCTAAGTATAAATAGACCTCAAACAAGAGTTTTCGATTAGATTTTTTACTCCTCAGCCCTAGCTGTCCAGCCTCTCGGCCGCCGCTGCCACCGCCGCACCGGCACCGTCCGCCGCCGGAATCCGCCGGAATCCGCCGGTTTTTCCTCTCCTTTCTCTATCGTATTTCCTTTGTTATCTAACCCCTTTGTATCTAGTGCTACAGTAGGGGGAGATCCGTTTATTCGAGGTGAAACCTAATTGGAGAGGAGCTGCTGCCCCTACGGAATTGCCACGCCGCCGCTGCACCGCCGCACGCGCCGCTGCACCACCCACGCGCCGCCGCCGCTGACTGCCACGCGCCGCCGTCGCCTCACCTTCGGACCAGCTGCCGTTTGGTGGTGTTCCTGCAGCCCCTAGGAGTGGTATAAAGCAGCTTGTACGTGTTTGAGTTTGGATTTCGATTCGTCGAAATCTCACGCTACAAGAATTAATTAAATCGGAACTTTCGTAATTCGATTCGAACATGTTTGTATGATTTTTAATTTACGAGCATGTGTAATATGTGATTACGTGTTTCGATTTTTTAATATGATGAACAAGCATGTTTTATAATTTTCGGTTTTACATGTTTTTAATAAAATCGATAATTACCATATGTATGGCGGAAGCGTCAAGGTACGTTGACTATGTGATTAGTTTATGCATGTAATCGAAACTAGTTCGATCTAAAAAATTTTAAATTCCGCTGCGTATACATGCACGATCCCCAATATCATTATCTTTTCTAGAGAATGTTTTTGTGCACGTTTCTTGATGCACATTCATGTCCTCGAGCTGTAGTACGTATTTTCATGATCGCTTTTGGAATCCAATTTTGACCATGTTCGAGTCCGAATTTGAAATTTTGCCATTAGACAAGATTTGTAGCCAGCTCAAATAGCTTTCCAATGCCGCCGGAATCAGTAGATTTGGAGTCTGGATGAGAAAGTTATGCTCGACTTCGTGGACACTACCAAAGATGTTCGGGGATTCCTTCTTCTAATTTGATTTTATTTTCGCAACTCTTTTCTTACTCTTTGATCAATTTTGCTTCCTCGACTCCTAATTTTCGATTTGTACCTATAAGATACCAAATCCACCAATTAATATAGAAATATAAATTAATCCGAAAAAAAATCCACCTAAACCTAAACATAGAGTTTTATGTCTACACTCCACAGTATCTTTTTTATCTAGTGTTTTTGCTGTTGTTTGTTGATGCGTATTAAAGTCCTAGTATTGTAGTTCGTGTTTTTAAGAACGTTGTTGCGAATGCACTTTTGTGCATGTTTTTTTACATGAACGTTTGTGCATGTCCATTTGAGCGAGTGTGTTTATGCATGTTTGTTGATTTGTATTAATGTCCTAGGATTGTAGTTTGTGTTTTCATGATCCTTTTTGCAAACGCACTTTTGCGTGAGTACTTTTGTGCATGCTTTTGTACTTTTACTTGTGTCCGTTTCATTTCTACCGAGTGTTTTTGTGCACGTTTCTTGATGCGCTTTCATGTCCTCGAGCTGTAGTACGTATTTTCATGATCGCTTTTGGAATCCCATTTTGACCATGTTCGATTCCGTATTTGGAATTTTGCCATTAGACAGAATAGTAGCTAGCTGAAATAGCTTACCAATGCCGCCGGAATCAGTTAATTTGGAGTCCGGATGAGAAAGTTATGCTCGACTTCGTGGACACTACCAAAGATGTTCGGGGATTCCTTCTTCTAATTTGATTTTATTTTCCGAATTGCAACTTTTTTCTTACTCTTTGATCATTTTTGCTTCCTCGACACCTAATTTTCAATTTGTACCTATAAGATACCAAATCCACCAATTAATATAGAAATATAAATTAATCCGAAAAAAAATCCACGTAAACCTAAACGTAGAGTTTTATTTCTACACTCCACTGTATCTTTTTAATCTAGTGTTTTTGCTGTTGTTTGTTGATGCGTATTAAAGTCCTAGTATTTTAGTTCGTGTTTTTAAGAACGTTGTTGCGAATGCACTTTTGCGCATGTTTTTTTACATGTACGTTTGTGCATGTCCATTTGAGCGAGTGTGTTTATGCATGTTTGTTGATTTGTATTAAATTCCTAGGATTGTAGTTTGTGTTTTCATGATCCTTTTTGCGAACGCACTTTTGCGTGAGTACTTTTGTGCATGCTTTTGTACTTTTACTTGTGTCCGTTTCATTTCTACCGAGTGTTTTTGTGCACGTTTCTTGATGCGCTTTCATGTCCTCGAGCTGTAGTACGTATTTTCATGATCGCTTTTGGAATCCCATTTTGACCATGTTCGATTCCGAATTTGGAATTTTGCCATTAGACAGGAATAGTAGCTAGCTGAAATAGCTTACCAATGCCGCCGGAATCAGTTAATTTGGAGTCCGGATGAGAAAGTTATGCTCGACTTCGTGGACACTACCAAAGATGTTCGGGGATTCCTTCTTCTAATTTGATTTTATTTTCCTAATTGCAACTCTTTTCTTACTCTTTGATCATTTTTGCTTCCTCGACACCTAATTTTCAATTTTTACCTATAAGATAGCAAATCCACCAATTAATGTAGAAATATAAATTAATCCGAAAAAAAATCCACGTAAACCTAAACGTAGAGTTTTATTTCTACACTCCACTGTATCTTTTTAATCTAGTGTTTTTGCTGTTGTTTGTTGATGCGTATTAAAGTCCTAGTATTGTAGTTCGTGTTTTTAAGAACGTTGTTGCGAATGCACTTTTGCGCATGTTTTTTTACATGTACGTTTGTGCATGTCCATTTGAGCGAGTGTGCTTATGCATGTTTTTTATTTGTATTAATGTCCTAGGATTGTAGTTTGTGTATTCATGATCCTTTTTGCGAATGCACTTTTGCGCGAGTACTTTTGTGCATGCTTTGTACTTTTACTTGTGTCAGTATCTTTTTGTAGTGAGTGTTTTTGTGCACGCTTCTCCATGCGCATTCATGTCCTCGAGCTGTAGTACGCATTTTCATGATCGCTTTTGGAATCAAATTTTGACCATGTTCGAGTCCGAATTTGGAATTTTGCCATTAGACATGAATTGTAGCCAGCTGAAATAGCTTTCCAATGCCGCTGGAATTAGTTGATTTGGAGTCCGGATGAGAAAGTTATGCTCGACTTCGTGGACACTACCAAAGATGTTCGGGGATTCCTTCTTCTAATTTGATTTTATTTTCCTAATTGCAACTATTTTCTTACTCTTTGATCATTTTTGCTTCATGGATACCTAATTTTCAATTTGTAGCTATAAGATACCAAATCCACCAATTAATATAGAAATATAAAAGAATCCTAAAAAAAATCCACGTAAACCTAAACGTAGAGTTTTATTTCTACACTCCACTATATCTTTTTAATCTAGTGTTTTTGCTGTTGTTTGTTGATGCGTATTAATATCCTAGTATTGTAGTTCATTTTTTAAAGAACGTTGTTGCGAATGCACTTTTGCGATTGTTTTTTTACATGTACGTTTGTGCATGTCCATTTGAGCGAGTGGGCTTATGCATGTTTTTTTATTTGTATTAATGTCCTAGGATTGTAGTTTGTGTTTTCATGATCCTTTTTGCGAATGCACTTTTGCGTGAGTACTTTTGTGCATGCACTTCCGGGGATTCCTTCTTCTAATTTGAATTTATTTTCCTAATTGCAACTGTTTGCTTACTCTTTGATCAATTTTGCAGTACGTATTTTCATCATCGCTTTTGGAATCCAATTTTGACCATACTCGAGTCCGAATTTGGAATTTTGCCATTAGACAGGAATTGTAGCGAGTTGAAATAGTTTCCAATGCCGCCGGAATAAGTTGATTTGGAATCCGGATGAGAAAGTTATGCTCGACTTCGTGGAAACTTCCAATGATGTTCGGGGATTCCTTCTTCTAATTTGATTTTATTTTCCTAATTGCAACTCTTTTCTTACTCTTTGATCAATTTTGCTTCCTGGACACCTAATTTTCGATTTGTACCTATAAGGTACAAAATCCACTAATTAATATAGAAATATAAATTAATCCAAATAAAATCCACGTAAACCTAAACGTAGAGTTTTATCTCTACACTCCACTGTATCTTTTTTATCTAGTGTTTTTGCTGTTGTTTGTTGAGGTGTATTAAAGTCCTAGTATTGTAGTTCGTGTTTTTAGGAACGTGGTTGCGAATGCACTTTTGCGCATATTATTTTACATGCACGTTTGTGCATGTCCATTTGAGCGAGTGTGCTTATGCATGTTTGTTGATTTGTATTAATGTCCAAGGATTGTAGTTTGTGTTTAAATGATCCTTTTTGCGAATGCACTTATGCGTGAGTACTTTTGTGCAAGCTTTTGTACTTTTACTTGGGTCATTATCTTTTCTAGCGAGTGTTTTTGTGCAAGTTTCTTGATGCACATTCATGTCCTCGAGCTGTAGTATGTATTTTCATGATCGCTTTTGGAATCCAATTTTGACCATGTTCGAGTCCAAATTTGGAATTTTGCCATTAGACAGGAATTGTAGCCAGCTCAAATAGCTTTCCAATGCCGCCGGAATCAGTAGATTTGGAGTCCGGATGAGAAAGTTATGCTCGACATCGTGGACACTACCAAAGATGTTGGCGGATTCCACCTTCTAATTTGATTTTATTTTCTGACTCTTTTCTTACTCTTTGATCAATTTTGCTTCCAGGACACCTAATTTTTGATTTGTACCTATAAGATACCTAATCCACCAATTAATATAGAAATATAAATTAATACGAAAAAAAATCAACGTAAACCTAAACGTAGAGTTTTATGTCTACATTCAACTGTATCTTTTTTATCTAGTGTTTTTGCTGTTGCTTGTTGATGCGTATTAAAGTCCTAGTATTGTAGTTCGTGTTTTTAAGAACGTTGTTGCTAATGCACTTTTGCTCATGTTTTCTTACATGTACGTTTGTGCATGTCCATTTGAGCGAGTGTGCTTATGCATGTTTGTTGATTTGTATTAATGTCCTAGGATTATAGTTTGTGTTTGCGTGATCATTTTTAAGAATGCACTTTTGCGTGAGTACTTTTGTGCATGATTTTGTACTTTTACTTGTGTCCGTATCTTTGTGTAGCGAGTGTTTATGTGCACGTTTCTTGATGCGCATTCATGTCCTCGAGCTGTAGTACGTATTTTCATGATCGCTTTTGGAATCCAATTTTGACCATGTTCGAGTCCGAATTTGGAATTTTGCCATTAGACATGAATTGTAGCCAGCTGAAATAGCTTTCCAATGCCGCCAGAATCAGTTCATTTGGAGTCCGGATGAGAAAGTTATGCTCGAC
Organism: Erythranthe guttata; assembly: GCF_000504015.1. The sequence goes on from NW_012194827.1 coordinate 446,015, forward strand.
TTCGTGGACACTACCAAAGATGTTCGGGGATTCGTTCTTCTAATTTGATTTTATTTTCCTAATTGCAACTCTTTTCTTACTCTTTGATCAATTTTGCTTCCAGGACACCTAATTTTCGTTTTGTACCTATAAGATACCAAATCCACCAATTAATATAGAATTATAAATTAATCCGAAAAAAAATCCACGTAAACCTAGACGTAGAGTTTTATTTCTACACTCCACTGTATCTTTTTTATCTAGTGTTTTTGTTGTTGTATGTTGATGCGTATTAAAGTCCTAGTATTGTAGTTCATGTTTTTAAGAACATTGTTGCGAATGCACTTTTGCGCATGTTTTTTACATGTACGTTTGTGCATGTCTATTTGAGCGAGTGTGCTTATGCATGTTTGTTGATTTGTATTAATGTCCTAGAATTGTAGTTTGTGTTTCCATGATCCTTTTTGCGAATGCACTTTTGCGTGAGTACTTATGTGCATGCTTTTGTAATTTTCAGGATCGCTTTTGCAATCAAATTTTTACCAAGTGCGAGTCGGAATTTGGAATTTTGCCACTAGAAAGGAATTGTAGCCAGCTGAAACAGCTTTCCAATGCCGCCGGAATCAGTTGATTTGGAGTCCATATGAGAAAGTTATGCTCGACTTCGTGGACACTACCAAAGATGTTCGGGGATTCCTTCTTCTAATTTGATTTTATTTTCCTAATTGCAACTCTTTTCTTACTCTTTGATCAATTTTGCTTCCTGGACACCTAATTTTCGATTTGTACCTATAAGATACCAAATCCACCAATTAATATAGAAATAGAAATCAATCCGTAAAAAAATCCACGTAAACCTAAACGTAGAGTTTTATGTCTACACTCCACTATATCTTTTTTATCTAGTGTTTTTGCTGTTTTTTGTTGATGCGTATTAAAGTCCTAGTATTGTAGTTCGTGTTTTTAAGAACGTTGTTGCGAATGCACTTTTGCGCATGTTTTTTTACATGTACGTTTGTGCATGTCCATTTGAGCGAGTGTGCTTCTGCATGTTTGTTGATTTGTATTCATGTCCTAGGATTGTAGTTTGTGTTTTCATGATCCTTTTTGCGAATGCACTTTTGCGTGAGTAATTTTGTGCATATTTTTGTAATTTTACTTGTGTCTGTATCTTTTTGTAGTCAGTGTTTTTGTGCACGTTTCTTGATGCGCATTCATGTCCTCGAGCTGCAGTACGTATTTTCATGATCGTTTTTGGAATCCAATTTTGACCATGTTCGAGTCCGAATTTGGAATTTTGCCAATAGACAGGAATTGTAGCCAGCTCAAATAGCTTTCCAATGCCGCCAGAATCAGTTGATTTGGAATCCGGATGAGAAAGTTATGCTCGACTTCGTGGACACTACCAAATATGTTCGGGGATTCCTTCTTCTAATTATATTTTATTTTCCTAATCGCAACTCTTTTCTTACTCTTCGATCAATTTTGCTTCCTGGACACCTAATTTTCGATTTGTACCTATAAGATACCAAATCCACCAATTAATATAGAAATATAAATTAATCCGAAAAAAAATCCACGTAAACCTAAAAATAGAGTTTTATATCTACACTCCACTGTATCTTTTTTATCTAGTGTTTTTGTTGTTTTTTGTTGATGCGTATTAAAGTCCTAGTATTGTAGTTCGAGTTTTATTTCTACACTCCACTATATCTTTTTTATCTAGTGTTTTTGCTGTTGTTTGTTATGCTCGACTTCGTGGACACTACCAAAGATGTTCGGGGATTCTTTCTACTAATTTTATTTTATTTTCCTAATGCAACTCTTTTCTTACTCTTTGATCATTTTTGCTTCCTGGACACCTAATTTTCAATTTGTACCTATAAGATACCAAATCCAATAATTAATATAGAAATATAAATTAATCCTAAAAAAAATCCACGTAAACCTAAACGTAGATTTTTATTTCTACACTCCACTGTATTTTTTTTTATCTAGTGTTTTTGCTGTTGTTTGGTTATGCGTATTAAAGTCCTAATATTGTAGTTCGTTTTTTTAAGAACGTTGTTGCGAATGCACTTTTGCGCATGTTTTTTTACATGTACGTTTGTGCATGTCCATTTGAGCGAGTGTGTTTATGCATGTTTGTTGATTTGTATTAAATTCCTAGGATTGTAGTTTGTGTTTTCATGATCCTTTTTGCGAACGCACTTTTGCGTGAGTACTTTTGTGCATGCTTTTGTACTTTTACTTGTGTCCGTTTCATTTCTACCGAGTGTTTTTGTGCACGTTTCTTGATGCGCTTTCATGTCCTCGAGCTGTAGTACGTATTTTCATCATCGCTTTTGGAATAAAATTTTGACCATGTTCGAGTCCGAATTTGGAATTTTGCCATTAGACAGGAATTGTAGCCAGCTGAAATAGCTTGCCTGTGCCGCCGGAATCAGTTGATTTGGAGTCCGGATGAGAAAGTTATGCTCGACTTCGTGGACACTACCAAAGATGTTCGGGGATTCCTTCTTCTAATTTGATTTTATTTTTCTAATTGCAACTCTTTTCTTACTCTTTGATCAATTTTGCTTCCAGGACACCTAATTTTTGATTTGTTCCTATAAGATACCAAATCCACCAATTAATATAGAAATATAAATTAATCTGTAAAAAAATCCACGTAAACCTAAACGTAGAGTTTTATGTCTACACTCCACTGTATCTTTTTTATCTAGTGTTTTTGTTGTTGTTTTTTGATGCATATTAAAGTCCTAGTATTGTAGTTCGTGTTTTTAAGAACGTTGTTGCGAATGCACTTTTGCGCATGTTTTTTTACATGTACGTTTGTGCATGTCCATTTGAGCGAGTGTGCTTATGCATGTTTGTTGATTTGTATTAATGTCCTAGGATTGTAGTTTGTGTTTTCATGATCCTTGTTGCGAATGCACTTTTGCGTGAGTATTTTTGTGCATGTTTTTGTAATTTTACTTGTGTCCGTATCTTTTCTAGCGAGTATTTTTGTGCACGTTTCTGGATGCGCATTCATGTCCTCGAGCTGTAGTTCGTATTTTCATGATCGCTTTTCGAATCAAATTTTGACCATGTTCGAGTCCGTATATAGAACTTTGCCATTAGACAGGAATTGTAGCCAGCTGAAATAGCTTGTCAATGCCGCCGGGATCAGTTGATTTGGTGCCTGGATGAGAAATTTATGCTCGACTTCGTGGACACTACCAAAGATGTTCGGGGATTCCTTCTTCTAATTTCATTTTATTTTCCTAATTGCATCTCTTTTTTAACTCTTTGATCATTTTTGCTTCCTGGGCACCTAATTTTCGATTTGTACCTATATGATACCAAATCCACCAATTAATATAGAAATATAAATTAATCCGAAAAAAAATCCACGTAAACCTAAAAATAGAGTTTTATTTCTACACTCCACTGTATCTTTTTTATCTAGTGTTTTTGCTGTTGTTTGTTATGCTCGACTTCGTGGACACTACCAAAGATGTTCGGGGATTCTTTCTTCTAATTTTATTTTATTTTCCTAATGCAACTCTTTTCTTACTCTTTAATCAATTTTGCTTCCTGGACACCTAATTTTCGATTTGTACCTATAAGATGCCAAATCCACCAATTAATATAGAAATAAAAATTATCAAAAAAAAATCCACTTAAACGTGAACGTAGAGTTTTATTTCTACGCTCCACTATATCTTTTTTATCTAGTGTTTTTGCTGTTGTTTGTTGATGTGTATTAAAGTCCTAGTATTGTTGTTCGTGTTGTTAAGAACGTTGTTGGGAATGCACTTTTGCGCATGTTTTTTACATGTACGTTTGTGGTCCATTTCAGCGAGTGTGCTTATACATGTTTGGTTATATGTATTAATGTCCTAGGATTGTAGTTTGTGTTTTCATGATCCCTTTTGCGAATGCACTTTTGCGTGAGTACTTTTGTGCATGCTTTTGTATTTTTATTTGTGTTCGTATGTTTTTGTAGCGAGTGTGTTTGTGCACGTTTCTTGATGCGAATTCATGTCCTCGAGCTGTAGTACTTATTTTTATGATCGCTTTTGGAATCAAATTTTGACCATGTTCGAGTCCGAATTTGGAATTTTGCCATTAGACATGAATTGTAGACAGCTGAATTAGCTTTCCAATGCCGCCGGAATCAGTTAATTTGGAGTCCGGATGAGAAAGTAATGCTCGAATTCGTGGACACTACCAAATATGTTCGGGGATTCTTTTATTCTAATTTGATTTTATTTTTCCTAATTGCAACTCTTTTCTTAGTCTTTCATAATTTTTGCTTCCTGGACACCTTATTTTCGATTTGGACCTATAAGATACCAAATCCACCAATTAATATAGAAATATAAATTAATTGGAAATAACCCACGTAAACCTAAACATAGAGCTTTATTGCTACACTTCACTGTATCTTTTTTATCTAGTGTTTTTGTTGTTTTTTATTGATGCATATTAAAGTCCTAGTATTGTTGTTCGTATTGTTAAGAACGTTGTTGCAAATGCACTTTTGCGCATGTTTTTTTACATGTACGTTTGTTCATGTCCATTTGACCGAGTGTGCTTCTGCATGTTTGCTGATTTGTATTAATGTCCTAGGATTGTAGTTTGTGTTTTCATGATCCCTTTTGCGAATGCACTTTTGCGTGAGTACTTTTGTGCATGCTTTTGTACTTTTACTTGTGTCCGTATCTTTTTGTAGCGAGTATTTTTGTGCACGTTTCTTGATGCGCATTCATGTCCTCGAACTGTAGTACGTATTTTCATGATCGCTTTTGGTATCCAATTTTGACCATGTTCGAGTCCGAATTCGGAATTTTGCCATTAGACAGGAATTTTAGCCAGCTAAAATAGCTTTACAATGCCGCATGAATCTGTTGATTTGGAGACCGGATGAGAAAGTAATGCTCGACTTCGTGGACACTCCCAAAGATGTTCGGGGATTATTTCTTCTAATTTGATTTTATTTTCCTAATTGCAACTCTTGTCGTACTCTTTGATCAATTTTGCTTCCTGGACACCTAATTTTCGATTTGTACCTATAAGATACAAAATTCACCAATTAATATAGAAATAAAAATTAATCCGAAAAAAATCCACGTAAACGTAAACATAGAGTTTCATGTCTACACTCCACTGTATCTTTTTTGTCTAGTGTTTTTGCTGTTGTTTGTTGATGCATATTAAAGTCCTAGTATTGTAGTTCGTGTTGTTAAGAACGTTGTTGCGAATGCACTTTTGAGCATGTTTTTTTACACGTACGTTTGTGCATGTCCATTTGAGCTAGTGTGCTTATGCATGTTTGTTGATTTGTATTAATGTCCTAGGATTGTAGTTTGTGTTTTCATGATTCCTTTTGCGAATGCACTTTTGCGTGAGTACTTTTGTGCATGCTTTTGTACTTTTACTTGTGTTCGTATCTTTTTGTAGCGAGTGTTTTTGTGCACGTTTGTTGATGCGCATTCATGTCCTCGAGCTGTAGTACGTATTTTTATGATCGCTTTTGGAATCCAATTTTGACCATGTTCGAGTCCGAATTTGGAATTTTGCCATCGGACAGGAATTGTAGCCAGCTGAAAGAGCTTTCCAATGCCGCAGGAATCAGTTGATTTGGATTCCGGATGAGAAAGTTATGCTCGGCTTCGTGGACACTACCAAAGATGTTTGGGGATTCTTTCTTCAAATTTGATTATTTTCCTAATTGCAACTCTTTCCTTACTCTTTGATCAATTTTGCTTCCTGGACACCTAATTTTCGATTTGTACCTATAAGATACCAAATCCACCAATTAATATAGAATTAAAAATTAATCCAAAAAAAATCCACTTAAACCTGAACGTAGAGTTTTATTTCTAAACTCCACTGTATCTTTTTTATCTAGTGTTTTTAGTGTTGTTTGTTGATGCGTATTAAAGTCCTAGTAGTGTAGTTCGTGTTGTTAAGAACGTTGTTGCGAATGCACTTTTGCGCATGTTTTTTTGCATGTACGTTTGTGCATGTCCATTTGAGCGAGTGTGCTTATGCATGTTTGTTGATTTGTATTAATGTACTAGGATTGTAGTTTGTGTTTTCATGATCCCTTTTGCGAATGCACTTTTGCGTGAGTACTTTTGTGCATGCTTTTGTACTTTTACTCGTGTCCGCATCTTTTTTGTAGCGTGTGTTTTTGTGCACGTTTCTTGATGCGCATTCATGTCCTCGAACTGTAGTACGTATTTTCATGATCGCTTTTGGAATCCAATTTTGACTATGTTCGAGTCTGAATTCGGAATTTTGCCATTAGACAGTAATTGTAGCCAACTAAAATAGCTTTCCAATGCCGCAGGAATCTGTTGATTTGGAGTCCGGATGAGAAAGTAATGCTCGACTTCGTGGACACTCCCATAGATGTTTGGGGATTATTTCTTCTAATTTGATTTTATTTTCCTAATTGCATCTCTTGTCGTACTCTTTGATCAATTTTGCTTCCTGAACACCTAATTTTCGATTTTTACCTATAAGATACCAAATCCACCAATTAATATAGAAATAAAAATTATTCCGAAAAAAATCCACGTAAACGTAAACATAGAGTTTTATTTCTACACTCCACTGTATCTTTTTTATCTAGTGTTTTTGCTGTTGTTTGTTGATGCATATTAAAGTCCTAGTATTGTAGTTCGTGTTATTAAGAACATTGTTGCGAATGCACTTTTGCGCATGTTTTTTTACATGTACGTTTGTGCATGTCCATTTGAGCGAGTGTGCTTATGCATGTTTGTTGATTTGTATTAATGTCCTAGGATTGTAGTTTGTGTTTTCATGATCCCTTTTGCGAATGCACTTTTGCGTGAGTACTTTTGTGCATGCTTTTGTACTTTTACTTGTGCTTGTATCTTTTTGTAGCAAGTTTTTTTGTGCACGTTTGTTGATGCGCATTCATGTCCTCGAGCTGTAGTACGTATTTTTATGATCGCTTTTGGAATCCAATTTTGACCAAGTTCGAGTCCGAATTTGGAATTTTGCCATCGGACAGGAATTGTAGCCAGCTGAAATAGCTTTCCAATGCCGCTGGAATCAGTTGATTTGGATTCCGGATGAGAAAGTTATGCTCGACTTCGTGGACACTACCAAAGATGTTTCGGGATTCTTTCTTCAAATTTGATTTTATTTTCCTAATTGCAACTCTTTTCTTACTCTTTGATCAATTTTGCTTCCTGGACACTTAATTTTCGATTTGTACCTATAAGATACCAAATCCACCAATTAATATAGAATTAAAAATTAATCCAAAAAAAATCCACTTAAACCTGAACGTAGAGTTTTATTTCTACACTCCACTGTATATTTTGTATGTAGTGTTTTTATTGTTGTTTGTTGATGCGTATTAAAGTCCTAGTAGTGTAGTTCGTGTTGTTAAGAACGTTGTTTCGAATGCACTAATGCGCATGTTTTTTTACATGTACGTTTGTGCATGTCCATTTGAGCGAGTGTGCTTATGCATGTTTGTTGATTTGTATTAATGTCCTAGGATTGTAGTTTGTGTTTTCATGATCCCTTTTGCGAATGCACTTTTGCGTGAGTACTTTTGTGCATGCTTTTGTACTTTTCCTTGTGTTCGTATGTTTTTGTAGCGAATGTTTTTGTGCACGTTTCTTGATGCGCATTCATTTCTTCGAGCTGTAGTACGTATTTTCATGATCGCTTTTGGAATCCAATTTTGACCATGTTCGAGTCCGAATTTGGAATTTTGCAATTAGACAGGAATTGTAGCCAGCTGAAATAGCTTTCCAATGCCGCCGGAATCAGTTAATTTGGAGTTCGGATGAGAAAGTAATGGTCGACTTCGTGGACACTACCAAAGATGTTCGGGGATTCTTTCTTCTAATTTGATTTTATTTTCCTAATTGCAACTCTTTTCTTAGTCTTTGATAATTTTTGTGCATGCTTTTGTACTTTTACTTGTGCATGCTTTTTGATTTTATTTTCCTATTTGCAACTCTTTTCTTAGTCTTTGATCATTTTTGCTTCCAGGACAGCTAATTTTCGATTTGGACCTATAAGATACCAAATCCACCAATTAATATAGAAATATAAATTAATCCGAAAAAAAATCCACGTAAACCTAAACGTAGAGTTTTCTTTTCTATCTAGTGTTTTTGTTGTTGTTTGTTGATGCATATTAAAGTCCTAGGAATTGTAGTTCGTATTGTTAAGAACGTTGTTGCCAATGCACTTTTGCTCATGTTATTTTACATGTACGTTTGTTCATGTCCATTTGAGCGAGTGTGCTTATGCATGTTTGTTGATTTGTATTAATGTCCTAGGATTGTAGTTTGTGTTTTCATGATCCCTTTTGCGAAAGCACTTTTGCGTGAGTACTTTTGTGCATGCTTTTGTACTTTTACTTGTGTCCGTATCTTTTCTAGCGAGTGTTTTTGTGCATGTTTCTTGATGCGCATTTATGTCCTCGAGTTGTAGTACGTGTTTTATGATAGCTTTTGGAATCCAATTTTGACCATGTTCGAGTCCGAATTTAGAATGTTGCCATTAGACAGGAATTGTAGCCAGCTGAAATAGCTTTCCAATGCCGCAGCAAACAGTTGATTTGGCGTCTGGGTGAGAAAGTTATGATCGACTTCGTGGACACTACCAAAGATGTTCGGGGATTCCTTCTTCTAATTTTATTTTATTTTCCTAATTGCAACTCTTTTCTTACTCTTTGATCATTTTTGTTTCCAGGACACCAAATTTTTGATTTGTACCTATAAGATACCAAATCCACCATTAATATAGAAATAAAAATTAATCCGAAAAAAAATCCACGTAAACCTAAACGTAGAGTTTTATTTCTACACTCCCATGTATCTTTTTTATCTAGTGTTTTTGCTGTTGTTTATTGATGCGTATTAAAGTCCTATTATTTTAGTTCGTGTTGTTAAGAACGTTGTTGCGAATGCACTTTTGCGCATGTTTTTTTACATGTACGTTTGTTCATGTCCATTTGAGCGAGTGTGCTTATGCATGTTTGTTGATTTGTATTAATGTCCTAGGATTGTAGTTTGTGTTATCATGATCCTTTTTGCGAAAGCACTTTTGCGTGATTACTTTTGTGCATGCTTTTGTACTTTTACTTGTGTTCGTATCTTTTCTAGCGAGAATTTTTGTGCATGTTTCTTGATGCGCATTCATGTCCTCGAGTTGTAGTACGTGTTTTCATGATCGCTTTTGGAATCCAATTTGGACCATGTTCGAGTTAGAATTTAGAATGTTGCCATTAGCCATGAACTGTTGCCAGCTGAAATAGCTTTCCAATGCCGCAGCAAACAGTTGATTTGGCGTCTGGATGAGAAAGTTATGATCGACTTCGTGGACACTACCAAAGATGTTCGGGGATTCCTTCTTCTAATTTGATTTTATTTTCCTAATTGCAACTCTTTTCTTACTCTTTGATCATTTTTGTTTCCTGGACACCTAATTTTTGATTTGTACCTATAAGATACCAAATCCACCATTAATATAGAAATAAAAATTAATCCAAAAAAAATCCACGTAAACCTAAACGTAGATTTTTATTTCTACACTCCCATGTATCTTTTTTATCTAGTGTTTTTGCTGTTGTTTATTGATGCGTATTAAAGTCCTAGTATATTAGTTCGTGTTGTTAAGAACGTTGTTGCGAATGCACTTTTGCGCATGTTTTTTTACATGTACGTTTGTTCATGTCCATTTGAGCGAGTGTGCTTATGCATGTTTGTTGATTTGTATTAATGTCCTAGGATTGTAGTTTGTGTTTTCATGATCCTTTTTGCGATAGCACTTTTGCGTGAGTACTTTTGTGCATGCTTTTGTACTTTTACTTGTGTCCGTATCTTTTCCAGCGAGTGTTTTTGTGCACGTTTCTTGATGCGCATTCATGTCCTCGAGCTGTAGTACGTATTTTCATGATCGCTTTTGGAATTCAATTTGGACCATGTTCGAGTCCGAATTTAGAAAGTTGCCATTAGCCATGAACTGTTGCCAGCTGAAATAGCTTTCCAATGCCGCAGGAAACAGTTGATTTGGAGTCCGGATGAGAAAGTTATGCTCGACTTCGTGGACACTACCAAAGATGTTCGGGGATTCTTTCTTCTAATTTGATTTTATTTTCCTCATTGTAACTCTTTTCTTACTCTTTGATCAATTTTACTTCCTGGACACCTAATTTTCGATTTGTACCTATAAGATACCAAATCCACCATTAATATAGAAATAAAAATTAATCCGAAAAAAATCCATGTAAACCTAAACGTAGAGTTTTATTTCTACACTCCCCTGTATCTTTTTTATCTAGTGTTTTTGCTGTTGTTTGTTGTGTTAGAGTAGGTGACCAACAAGCCAACATGTGGCTGTGGTCTTTCGTATTTATTATTGAAATAAACGAACCTTTATTCGTATTAATGATAAAACAACTTAGCATTCTATATCTTTGTCCCTTTGTCACAAGCATAGATATAGTCCTTACAGTTATTACAAGTACTAGTAATTGATCGTTAGGATCGTGAGATATTTACTTAAGTATTATAACTGTTAAACATGTTCCTAGTCGAAGGCTTACGCCACCAATGAGGATATCGGCCTTTCCCATTAAGTGACTAGCACTTAGTGTATGTGTACTGCATCTCATCAGTAAACGGTATTGTGATATCGGCATGCATAAGTGGGTGCTCGTAAGTTGACGAGTTCACTGAACTCCCTCACCCTAGAGATCTCGAAGTGGTTCCCAATAATCGAGTAGAGATATCTATGGTATAGTTGTACACCATTAGTCCTTATGACCTAGACATCACCGTGACTTTACTAGAGAAACAACTGTATCGTAACCTGTCCCTGAGTTCCACCAAGGACTATCCCAAGGGCCAGTGTTCGTGCAGTCCGAAATCTAGTGGGAGGTCTGTGCATTGTAGTCGGGGATTCGATCGCTAGAATAGTCTTGGATGTCCTGTGTGTTCTGAAAGTTTGTAATCATTCTAAGTCTCTAGCCAGAGCTGACTAAGTGATGATTAGAGAATTCGATTCTCTAAGTCATGCACGTAACGATTACAACACTTAGAACGATCGCACCGTTATTGAACATATAAAGAGGTCTCGATCAACCAATGCCTCTAGTTCAATCGGGACATATGAATCGAAGGGACCGTACTGTACGTTAACTATATTTGAAGGTTCTTGCAGGCACTTCATTTGTATCTAGGGAATCATGACGCGTTGTTGCTAGACGCCAATCTTGATTCGTTGGGTGATTAAGGTGAAACGAGCTTCATCTTAATCGTAACTCTAAGGGACGAGTTTTGACCACAAAGGGTTGTGGGCCCACGGCTAGCTTACACCTGAACCATCGAGGGTCACACTGATGGTGCACATGAGATCTTTGAATAAACGGTCAGAGATAAAATAGTTTATCTTTGCATGATTGGAAGTCAATATGATTGGGTCCAACATTCGTAATTTGGAATTATGAATGAGAATAAGAAAAGGAAAAGAATAGACGAACATTGTAGTGGACTTTCTAAATCGGGAAGTTTCCAAATTTAGAAAGTGCACTGAACTAGGGTTTCCACTTTTGGAAAGTTGGAAATTGAGAGTTGGCACTTATAATGACGAGGACTTTATAATGATTCCGAAAATGTAATCGTTACAATTTTCCGATCATTGAATTGAGAGAGACGAGCAAGTTAAAGAACTATTGAACTTAAGCTGTTGGGCCTGGTCCAACTTAAGCCCGTTAGGGTTTTATGCAAGGCACTATAAATACTTGATTTATAGGCCTTGCACAAAATATAGAAGACCTAACCCTAACCCTAGCCGTCCCTCTCTCTCTTGGCCACTCTCTCCCGCGGCCACCACCGCCGCCGCCGTCTCACCGGAATCGGCCATCCGTTGGCCGATCCCTTTTGGTATTCCTTTCCTTCTTTCTTTTCTTCCGTTTTTCTAACTATTACGTGTCTAGTGCCACGTGTTTAGTAGATCGAAGTATGCGAGGTGAAATCCGAGAGGAGGAAGATCGAAGATCGAAGAATCGAGGGCAGCGCACGAGCCGATGTCGCACGCATCCCCACGCACCGCGCGTGAGTCACACGCGCCGCCGTGGCCCGTCTCGCCGCTGCTGCCGCTCCACCGCTGCCGCCCCGGATTGTATGGATTGGTTTCCGTAGCAATCTCTTCTAGCTTAGTGCGCCTACCTCACGCTTCAACAGGTAAACTCACGAATTCATTGTTGTTGATTCGTTTAAGTTTAAATAAAATGTTCATGTTCGTTTTGTATGATTTTATGTGATTACATGAAATCGTTTTATTTGTTGCGAGCATATTATTTGATTTAAACACGAGCATGCTAATTGATTTAAATTCGGTTGAATAATTAAGCATGTATGTTGTTTTTAATTTCGCTGGAAGCGCAAAGGTACGCAATTAATTGTTTCAATTTGTCGGGCATGTGTTTATGTGTTTTAAAGTCGTTTAAATCGCATAAAAGTTTTTGTTTTCCGCTGCGTACACGTGCCTGATTCCCAACAGTGGTATCAGAGCTCGTTGCGCAATTAATTGCGTTCGTTTTAATATGCTATGATTTTATGCATGTTTGATTTATTAAAGTAGCGATTGTTGTATTATGTAATTGGGAGTTTTCGTAAGTTTAAAATATTTTTGAAATATTGTTTAGAATTTTTCCATCTTTAAAATTGTTTAAATTGGAAAATCGGATCTGAAATTATTTTTAAACGTCGGTTTATTAATTGTTCGGATCGAACCGGTCGAACCGGCCGGTTCGATGGTTATGCACGTTACAGTTGACCGAATCCAAGTGGATTCGGGTCGGTCAGACCGGTTCTAGGTCCGACTGACCCAGCCCACTAATTTGGGTCAACTGGACCGGGCAGAACCGGACGGCTTCGGTCCGAACCGGTCAGACCGGTTGGGACGAACTGGTTCACTGAAAAAAAAAAAAAAAAAAAAATATTTCAGATTTCTAAAATTAAACTTAAAACAAATTGATTTTAATTTTTGGAAAATTATTTTCAATTAATCCCAATTAGATAATTGGATCGACAATCATCTATTTTAGTAAATAGGTGTTAGATTAATTGATTAATTTAAATTGTTAAATTGATTTCAATTAATAGAACACAAATATAATATTGATTATAGTTCAACTTAATTAGTAGTACCTCAATATTATTTGAATGATTTATGCTAGTTGAGGTTCTATAATTATTTTGAAAAACCCGATAATTAATTATTGTAATTAATTATGTAGTTAGGTCGTATGTTCCTTTTCGGACAATATGCGTTTCCATATACCTTTAGAGAACATAGATGTAGGAATCACATAGACCAATCCGAACCTTCTGATGAGATAAAACTTTTAATAAAACCCCTCATTCTTAATCTAATTAAGAATCATTTCAAGCTATAAAGAAAAACCCAATCTGTTGAGTTATTTCTTTCCTTCTGCCAACGGTTGGATTATGGGTAGCCCTTTACTGTAGTGCAGTAAGCCGTGTTAGCGGGGAGTGCTATGGTAGAGTAAGCTGTAATTCAATTGACATAGCGATGAAGGTAGCCATAGAAAAGGGTTATGTTGAATTAACGTGGTCGGCTAGATTAACTAGGGACTGCATTAGTTTGGCATAATCAAGTTCTATGAGCATCTTTGATTGGTAGGTTAGACTTGACACACGACGATTTTGATATTCGCGAGATTAACATAGGTCATTATCAAGTGTGAGGAAAATTAATTTAGGGTCATATTGTGGATATGATTGATTGTGATCTACCTTTGGGCAAATATAATCGGGCTAGATTAACTACGGGTTATATTTGTCTGTTGGACCTAAAGCCCATTAAGAAAAATCAGTTTTCTTGTTTGTCTACTAGAGGGAAGTGGAATTCGATAAAATTAGTGGGAGAACAATTAAATAACATAAGTCCAAACATTTCATTGTAACAATCATTTAACGCGAATCTCTAATAATCTTCTTCTCTATACCTCTCAGATAATCATGTCTAAGAATCCCATAATGTCAATCCTCGACAATAAACTCAATGGCCCTAATTACCTAGATTGGTTGCGTAGTCTTAAGCTCGTGCTAACCGTTGCGGGGCGTCTCTATGTTTTGAACGAGAGACTTCCCGCCACTATACCTGCCACAACAACTGATGCTGAAAAGGAAACTTATGAGGCATGGAAGAAAGATGATACACATGCTAGGTGCTATATGATAGCCGCCATGGAGCCCGCGCTTGCGAGGAAATATGAGTCTCACATGCATGCTTTCGATATAAAGCCTCATCTCGATAGCATGTATAGTGAGAATATTAGGGCATCGAGGTATGCTGCTACAAAGGAGTTGATCACGGCGAGACTGCGCGAAGGGACTTCGGTCCACGAGCACTGTCTCAAAATGATCACTCTCCTTGAAAAGCTAGTGAATCTCGATGTCACCCTCCCGGACGAGCTCTCGTTGGATTTGATCTTGTTGTCTCTTCCTAGTTCCTATGAATTGTTCATAGTGAACTTCAACATGAACAAACTAGATCCTCCCTTGGATGAGTTGATGAACATGTTGGTCAGTTTCGAGTCCACCATTAAGAAAGAGAAGTCTGTTCTCATTGCTGCTACTTCTGGAAAGAAGAGTTCTTCCCAAACGAAGAGAAAGGAAAGAGTTCCCTTCCCAAACAGCAAGTTCGAAGTGGGTGAAGGTAGTGGGGGCCCCAAGGCAAAGGTTGGCAAGCAAGTTGATGATGCTTGCCATCACTGTGGAAAGAAAGGACATTGGCGCCGCACCTCCAAGGCTTACCTAAAGCAGAAAAGTTCTGAAAAGGGTACGTATTTCATTGACGTAAATTTGTCTGTCAACTCTTCTTCTTGGGTATTGGATACGGGCTGTGGCTCACATTTGTGCAATGATTTGCAGCTAATGACAAGAAGTCGAAAGCTTAGAGTGGGTGAGACCTACCTAAGGATGGGGAATGGAGCAAGAGTTGCTGCTGAAGCCATTGGCACAATTTACTTAAATGTTTTGGATTCTAGTTTTCCTATTGTTTTGAACGATTGTTTATTTGTTCCGTCCCTCATTAGAAACCTTATTTCTATTCCTGTATTAGATAATGAAGGTTTTACTTTTGTTTTTGGAAATTCGATTTGCATTATACAAAAGAATGAGAATTTGATTTGCAAAGGACGACTATTAAACAACTTGTATGAACTAAATCCAAATGAAATACCTATCAATGTTATATCAGCAAAACGTAAGGAGATAGATCAAAACCCCGCACAACTTTGGTACGCTAGATTAGGTCATGTCTCTGTAAGAAAGATGAACGATTTTGTTAGTGAAGGATTGTTCTCTTTAGAGGACGTGAAATCACTACAAACTTGTGAATCTTGTCTCAAAGGGAAAATGACCAAGTCCCCCTACAAAGGGAAAATGGAACGAGCCGAGGGTCTTTTGGATTTGATCCATACAGACGTATGTGGTCCACTAAGTGTTAGTGCGAAGGGTGGATACAACTACTTCGCTACCTTTACCGACGATTATTCTAGGTACGGGTATGTGTACTTGATGAAGTACAAGTCCGAAACATTTGAAAAGTTCAAAGATTTTAGACACGAAGTAGAGAAGCAACTCGGACGAAGTATTAAGAAGCTGCGATCCGATCGTGGTGGAGAATACTTGAGCATCGAATTCATTGACTATCTAAAAGAGAATGGAATACAATCTCAATGGACTCCACCTGGAAGTCCTCAACTTAATGGAGTCTCCGGACGTCGGAATCGAACTTTATTGGATATGGTTCGATCAATGATGGGGTTCACAAACTTACCGGCATACTTGTGGGGTCATGCACTTCGTACTGCCGCGTAATTGCTAAATAGAGTTAACACCAAAGCAGTTAAATCCACACCTTATCAACTTTGGCATTCCCAGAAACCCAACTACACACATATTAGGATATGGGGTTGTCCCGCTTATGTGAAGCGATTAGTGGGAGATAAGTTGGATAGTAAATCCAACTTGTGCTATTTTGTGGGGTATCCCGAAGACTCGATAGGATACGAGTTCTATTATGTCAAGGAAGCAAAGACGTTTGTTTCAAGAAATGCCACCTTTTTGGAAAGGGAGTTTCTATCCGATAGAAAATGCAGCATGATAGAACTTGAAGTAGTTCAAGAACCACAAAGTGAAGTTCAAACGCAAGAACAAGTAATCGAACCAATACAACAATCCACTAATACACCTCCTGAACCTACGGTACGTAGATCCGAAAGAGTTCGGAAAATGCCGGATAGGTTATTCCTCCTCGAGAATGATGAAGATCATGTTGATCTTGGACAAGACCCAACAACATACAATGAGGCCGTATCGGATGCGGACATGGGACATTGGCTAACTGCCATGAAATCCGAGATGGACTCCATGTACTCCAACAAGGTGTGGACCTTGGTAGATCCACCTAAGGGAATTGTTCCTATAGGCTGCAAGTGGATCTATAAGAAGAAAATTTGAGTTGATGGAAAGGTGTCGACCTATAAAGCTAGATTGGTAGCGAAAGGATACACTCAAAGGCAAGGTGCTGACTATGAGGAAACCTTTTTGCCATTCGCGATGCTGAAGTCCATTAGGATTTTGCTGGCCATAGCTGCGTGGTACGACTACGAGATATGGCAAATGGATGTGAAGACCGCCTTCCTTAATGGAGATATTGAGGAAGAAATTTACATGGCGCATCCGGAAGGCTTCATATCTTCTGGAAGTGAGCAAAAGGTTTGCAAGCTCCAACGATCCATTTATGGATTGAAACAAGCATCCCGTAGTTGGAACATTAGGTTCGACTCAACTATCAAAGAGTTTGATTTTGAGAAGAATCCGGAGGAACCTTGTGTATACAAGAAGGTTAGTGGGAGGGCAGTGATATTTTTAGTGCTTTACGTTGATGACATTCTACTCATTGGGAATGACGTAGGAATGCTGCAACAAACGAAAGCATGGTTGTCCACACGTTTCTCAATGAAAGATTTGGGAGAAGCATCTTATGTATTAGGAATACGCATCTATAGAGATAGAGCAAGAAAGATGCTTGGCTTATCCCAAAGGATTCTTGCCAATGTCCCATGGAGTTTGTCTCTCGAAATCTATGTGTCCGCAAACACCTAGTGAAATCGATGAGATGAAAAGGATGCCTTATGCTTCTGCCATAGGAAGCATAATGTATGGCATGCTATGTACGAGACCCGATATTGCGTATGCTGTGAGTGTCACAAGCAGATATCAGTCTAACCCCGGCCCGGCTCACTGGAAGGCCGTGAAAGATATCCTCAAGTACTTTCGAAGGACTAAGGATATATTTTTGGTCTATTGGGGTGCCGAGTTGAAATTGGAGGGCTTTACCGACTCTAGTTTTCAATCGGATGTGGACGACTCAAAGTCGACCTCTGGATTCATATTCACGCTTAATGGTGGTGCCGTGTGTTGGAAGAGTTCCAAGCAAAGCACGACGGCCGATTCCACTACCGAAGCGGAATACATTGCAGCGTCTGAAGCTGCAAAAGAAGGGACTTGGATAAGGAAGTTCATCCAAGAGTTGGGTGTCATTCCTGATGCTAGTGATCCAGTACCGTTGTACTGTGATAACACCGGAGCCTTGGCGCAAGCTAAGGAGCCGCGATCTCATCAGAAGTCTAAGCATATTCTGAGGAAGTATCATGTGATCCGAGAGATCATTGATAGAGGTGAAGTTAAGGTAGAACGAGTCACCTCGGAAGAGAACGTTGCAGACCCCTTCACGAAGCCTTTACCGAGATCGGTTCATGAGAAACAACGAGAGTCGATGGGATTGCGATTCATGGGTAGTTGGCTTTAGGTCAAGTGGGAGATTGTTAGAGTAGGTGACCAACACGCCAACATGTGGCTGTGGTCTTTCGTATTTATTATTGTAATAAACGAACCTTTATTCGTATTAATGAAAAAACAACTTGGCATTCTATATCTTTGTCCCTTTGTCACAAGCATAGATATAGTCCTTACAGTTATTACAAGTACGAGTAAATGATCGTTAGGATCGTGAGATATTTACTTTAGTATTATAACTGTTAAACGTGTTCCTGGTCGAAGGGTTACGCCACCAATGAGGATATCGGCCTTTCCCATTAAGAGATTAGCACTTAGTGTATGTGTACAGCATCTCATCAGTAAATGGTATTATGATATCGGCATGCATAAGTGGGTGCTCGTAAGTTGACGAGTTCACTGAACTCCGTCACCCAAGAAATCTCTAAGTGGTTGCCAATAATCGAGTAGAGATATCTATGGTATAGTTGTACACCATTAGTCCTTATGACCTAGACATCACCGTGACTTCACTAGAGGACCAGCTGTATCGTGACCTGTCCCTGAGTTCCACCGAGGACCATCCCAAGGGCTAGTGTTCGTGCAGTCCGAAATCTAGTAGGAGGTCTGTGCATTGTAGTCGGGGATTCGACGGCTAGAATAGTCTTGGATGTCCTGTGC